>JARLTB010000061.1:3930000-4370000 GCA_030141615.1 Unio pictorum
TACTAGATAAAAAAATAGTTTAATTATAAAATTTGGGTTTGTAATAGTCTCACATATTTGCTACAACACTATTAGATAAAATTTAAATTGGAATCTTTTGTTTAAATTGTTTTCTGATTTAACATTACTAATATCAATACTACTACTACTACTACTACTACTACTACTACTACTAATAATAATAATAATAAAAACAAGAAAAACAACAACAATAGCGATGTAGACCATATAGTAGATATCCATCTTGTTTCTGACATTACTGGTAGCAGATGTCAGGAAAATGCGGAGATCTACTTTATGGTCTAGAGCAAATTAAGTTTGTATGCAGTACATAAAGAGTTCATCAAAGAAATGAATAATGCATATGGGAGAATAGCACCTGTGTCTGAAAATGTACATTGTCATTCAGTAGTTAGGTATGACTCTGCTACTCTCATTTTTCGTAGACTTAGCCTCTTTAATGTTATCTCAAATATCATTTTAAATTAGGCCAATTAATGTAAATCGATAATAAATTTTAAGTACCTTCACAGTACAGTCTTTGTTTTTATACAGATGAATACTTCACGTATATCACGTGATCATACCTTAGAATCACACCAAATCCTTCTCTTTCCGCAAAATTATCTCTTCTGTGCGTATAGATCAAAAACTTAGCTCTTCTAGAAATTAAATCAGTATGACACAAACGATTATAGATAGAATCAAAGCGTTGTGACGATGGCAGTTCTGTTAGAGACGTCTGTGGGCGATATTACAATTGATCTATATACAGAAGAAAGGCCGAAATGTACGTTTTTATATCCATGTATGGTTATGAAGCTCTTGTCTATTTTATAATGTGTAGGTGGCGGGAGAAATAAAAGCGTCGTGGGCATCGCTAGCACCGTATTTTGTAACCTATTTTCGCGGTAAACAAATCTCGTAATAATTTCTAGGCACAAATATAAGAATTCTTTATTGCAAACTATATAGTCCTTACATCTAAATTAAAATATTGGTTTAAAATAAAAGTATTTTAAACATAAAAAATATGAGATATCTTATGTACAAGTATACAGACGCGTCTACAACAATCAACATGGTTCGGCATTAAGAAGGAAATTACGTAGCACAGTTTAAGAATAATTTGTTCCACCTACTTATAAGACGAGAATTTATATGAATGTCATAGTTCCACATATATTTCAAGATAATGTTCTTACTATTTTATATTCTTTTCATCATTGAGAACACACTTTCTCATGAATAAGACTTCATAAAAACTGAATACGTTATAATTTACAAATATGTTGGATGCACTGGTCCATCATGGAAAGCTTAATAGACAATAAAGACTATTATTAGAACTAAAAACTAGGTTTCTTTTCATACATGCACTACAGTTTGTCCACATAGGAGCACAATACATTGTTCAACAATGTGATTTGAATAATCTAATTTTGATATTCACTGAACAATTCCTAAATTTACATAGTATCATTTTGTTTGAGTAGACAGATATCTATAATGACTGATATCTTCATCATGTGACCCAAATGTATATAACTGTGACATACATAAGAGCATGTACTGGGGGTGGAGATGGTAATTTCAAAGAAATTGACTGAAAGACCATGCATACTGATTTGTGTGTGTTATAAATGATATCATTCTCAAATGCCTATTGTTCACATGTCTTTAATAATTTCCTTAAACCTCAGATTGAAGGACTTATCAATGACATAAGCAAAACTAAAATTATTAAGAAATGACACATTTGGTGGCATATGTAACCCGACATGACACTGGCCCATATTGTTTGTTTGTTTGTTTTTTATGGTTTAACGCCATTTTTCAGCACAATATATAGGCTATACATGGCGGCCAGTATTAGTGGTGGAGGAAGAAACCGGAAAAACCCCGGAAAGAACCACCGACCCACGAGAAGCTACTGGCAAGCTTTCTCACTTAACTACATTAGCCGAATCTTAGACTTGAACCCACGCAGACAGAGGTGAGATGGCAGTGGTCCGTAACGGACAGCGCTTTAGACCACTCGGCCACTCGGGGCCCCCGGCCCATATTGTGATTTAACTCATCTATGTAGATATTAAATAGCAAAGGGGAAATAAAACATCCCTGCCTGATCCCTTTGTTTATATGGAAAGAGCTGGGTATTATGCTTTCCCAGTACACACAATACTTCTGTTTGCCACACCAGTTAACTAAATTATGTCACATGGGTGTCTCAGAGATAGTGTGGATATAAGAGAGGGCTGGGGTTGCTGGTGGGGGTGGGGGTGGAATAGAGTGTGGGAATTTGCAATAGCAAGCAAGCAACACTCTTCCATTAAGTTTTAGTTTGACACCATTTGCAAAGGGCAAGTATTTAGTGATGGCATGTCATTGATTTTTTGTGATGGAATAATCCTGAAATTGTTGTACAGTATAACCTGTCTAGAAAGACCACCTTTTCTGCCAAAATGGTATGGTCTCATGGTCTCTCAAGTCAGGTTGTCTCTCATAACAAGTCACAATGCTATACAATCAATAAATTTGTATATTGGGAATATGATCTCTCAAGACAAGTCATTTCACATAACTGGCCTTTTAAGACAGGTTTCACTGTAGTACTTGACTAGTTAACTATGCACTTACATAATCTTTGGCATTTTTATTATTTCTTGTTTGTTTTTTGTTCAGGTTGCCAAAATTTTCTGAAGCTATGCAAGGTGAAATACTACAATTTCTGCCTGTTTCATTCAGTTCAGGTGAGTGCATGATAACTGAGATGTCTACAGTTAAGTGAGTGCATGGTAAATGAGATGTCTACAGTTATGGTAAGTGCATGGTACATGAGATGCTGAAAGTTCAGATAAGTGCATGGTATTGGTAAATGAGATGCTTACAGTTCTGTTCAAGTGAGTGCATGGTAAATCAGACTTACAGTTCAGGTAAGTGGATGGTAAATGAGATGCTTATAGTTCAGAGAAGTGGATGGTAAATGAGATGCTTACAGTTCAGATAAGTGGATGGTAAATGAGATGCTTACATTTCAGATAAGTGGATGGTAAATGAGATGCTTACAGTTCAGAGAAGTGGATGGTAAATGAGATGCTTACAGTTTAGAGAAGTGGATGGTAAATGAGATGCTTACAGTTCAGATAAGTGGATGGTAAATGAGATACTTACAGTTCAGATAAGTGCATGGTAAATGAGATGCTTACAGTTCAAATAAGTGCATGGTAAATGACATGCTTACAGTTCAGATAAGTGGATGGTAAATGACATGCTTACAGTTCTGTTCAAGTGAGTACATGGTAAATCAGACTTACAGTTCATGTGAGTGTATGGTAAATGATATGCTTACACTTCAGGTGAGTGCATGGTAAATCAGAGACTTACAGTTCAGGTGAGTGAATGGTAAATCAGAGACTTACAGTTCAGGTGAGTGCATGGTAAATTAGAGACTTACAGTTCAAGTGAGTGCATGGTAAATCAGACGTACAGTTCAGGTGAGTGTATGGTAAATGATGTGCTTACAGTTCAGGTGAGTGCATGGTAAATCAGAGACTTACAGTTCAGGTGAGTGCATGGTAAATCAGACTTACAGTTCAAGTGAGTGCATGGTAAATTAGACTTACAGTTCAGGTTAGTGTATGGTTAATCAGACTTACAGTTCAGGTGAGTGTATGGTAAATGATGTGCTTACAGTTCAGGTGAGTGCATGGTAAATGGGATGCTTACAGTTCAGGTGAGTGCATGGTAAATCAGAAACTTACAGTTCAGGTGAGAGCATGGTAAATCAGATGCTTACAGGTAGCAGAATCACATATATTTCTGACATAAATGAGGCAGGCATCAGAATGTAGTTAATTATCATGATAAGAGGCATAAAATAGGTGAAAATAACATTTTAATTATAACAAGATAATGCATTTAATTTTCCTTAAAATGAACATTTTAATTTTTTTTCTCACTAGGACAAGATAATGCATTTAATTTTCTATAAAATATACTTTTTAAAAATTTGTTAAAAAAATTGTTCTTTCCATTTTTTTGACATTTATATTTGATTCATGTGAATTTGAATGCATGTACTGTCAGGCTGAGCTATTATTTTCCCATTGTACCATTAACAAACTGTAAATAGTTAGCATTTTGGTCATACAAGAAATCTATTGATTTTAGGTTACAAAATGTCATGCTTGCAGCGATTTAAATTAGCTTGATAAGTATACAAGACACCAACCATTGTAAATGGCTTGCATTTGTGTAAAATAATGAAAACTTTTGACTATGGTACAAATAGCAAAGGTTAAGGTCATAGTAACTCTCAGAAGAAAATGGTTTCCACTTGATTCTTTTTCACCGGTTTTGAGCAAACTTTGTAGATCACTTGAATATGAGACAATGAAGGCACTGTTTTTTTTTTATGGAGTCAGATGTTTAAGGACACATTTACTGAAAGATTCCAACCCCCCCCCCCCCCCCCCAACAACAAAACATTTATCACCAGACTGCATTCTGCATCATTTGCCTTTGCTTAAGGTATCAGTGCTGACCTTTGTTTGAAATAGAATGGAGATGTATCGAGATGCTCTGTAAGTGTACATTGTTACAGTGAAAGTGCATTCTATTGTTATAATAAAAAGGAGTTTCCAATTGCAAGTATTAC
The DNA here is from genome assembly GCA_030141615.1 of Unio pictorum. Classification (NCBI taxonomy): domain Eukaryota; kingdom Metazoa; phylum Mollusca; class Bivalvia; order Unionida; family Unionidae; genus Unio; species Unio pictorum. Next base: position 3,934,661 of record JARLTB010000061.1, read on the forward strand.
TCATTAACCCCATAATATTTAGTGACTTTCAATTGAAATTTGAGTACGAAGTTAAATTAGGGGGCTACTTCAGAATTCATAAAAATACTTATACCAGATTTTTGTTTAGATAGATTTCTTGTTGTGTTAGAAATATAATTTTTCAGTGGTTATTGTAGTGGTGTAGATTTTTGCAAAGTTTCACCTGTCTGTTTGCAGTTCAAACCAGTCTGCCTTAGATCTGAGGCCAAAAAGTCCCAAATCTGATACCAACAGAGGGCACATTTTTGGTGTAAAAAAATATGTGCAAGATTAGTCCAGATTATTTGGTATTTTGTGTATCTTAAATTACTTTGACACTTCATAACTCAGAAGTAGGTTACTACCTCTTTATGCTTAAATGTGGTGCCTGGTGTTAATGACTTAACCACAGGTCTTTGAGTTCATATTTTTATAGTCAAAAACCACTGAGATTATGTAATGGTCTGTGAGCCATTAGCAGTTTTTTGTCACCACTTTACTTCCTAAAATAAAAGGAAAGTAATGAAATTTGATCTACAGTGGGACCCCGCTATAACACGGTAGTTGGGAGCCATAGAATCCGACCGGGCTATGAACCGAACCGTGTTATAAGCAATCATGTAGAATACCAACACATTCTTGGATTTAATTGGGGGGGGGGTTACATAAAGACGGGTGCGAAAATGCATGGCACAATTACCATTTTTGATCAATATATATTAAATGAGAAAAACATTTGCTGTGGTAACAGAAATTGCAGATATAATATATTACTTTATTCAGAGAACCATGCATTGATACATACACGATGGCTTCATTACTCAGGAATCAGTAATTATAATATTGACACTTATGAGCTGTAATTTTTCAACAATAAACAAAGATCAAAGTTCTCAGTAAGCCCAGCAATTGGTTTGTATTTCTGACGTTTATTTTGGCACAAAACTAGAAGAAATTTGATTATTCATTTTCTACACGTTCCTTTTCACACTGTTTAGACGAGTATGAGAATGATAATTAAACTCTTATTTTTTTTTTCATACTTAATTTTTTTTTTTTTTTTTGCTCTTTGAGAAAAATACCTGTAATAAATTACCCGAAATTTCGGGAGCCATGCCACGACCGGGTTATATCCGAATTCGGGTTATAGCGAGGCGGGTTATAGCGGGGTCCCACTGCTACTTAGGTTTAGTTGGTTCTCCTGAATGAAAATCATATACTTGAATGGTTGCCATGTTGCTAGTTTGAAAAAGTCATCTTATTGCTTCCTCCCCTGTTTGAATAGTCAGACTGACATGGGATTTTCGTTAATGTTGAAAAATGGAGAACAATTTTCAGTAGGAGTTTTATTATTATTATCAATATTATTTTTTTTATTTTTTTTATTTATTGTTATTATTGCATATTAATGGCAGAACAGTGTTATCTTGCTTCAAATCTGAGAAAGCTTTGGTCACTTTAATGTTTTATATACACATCATCACCAATGTAAATGTCATTTATTTGTTGAGTTGTTTAGATACACATTCAATAGAAAATATCTTTTTCATTTTCACAGAGCTGGATTAACTGTAAATTGGTCACACTAGCTATATGCTAGTTTATTAAAGTTTAGCCATTAGATATTCCACAGATCGGCCATGGCTGCATAATTATCAGACCCTTTATGAGAACCTGTTAACTGATTGACACTGGTTTTTACTTAAATACTGTAACATTATGTTGTTGTTGTTGTTGTCAGGTTTAACATAATTTTTTAGCACAAGATACATGGAGGCCAGTATTAATGGTGGAGGAAGAAGCCGGGAACAGCCAGGAAAGAACAACTGACCCATGAGAATCTAGTGACAAGCTTTCTCACATTCCCACATTGGTCGAATCTGAGACTCGAACCCACGCAGACAGAGGTGAGATGGCAGTGATCCGTAATGGAGAACGCATTAAACCATTCAGGCACTTGGGACCCCCCTAACATAACTGATGCTGATTTTATGCATAAATGCATGCATGGAATTTATGCATTTGTAATTGCTGATTGGTAAAATGCAACATCAAAAAATACTTCACTGCTAACAGCCATGTTTTTGCAATAAGTGCCCAACCACTGATTGGCATTGCCTTTAAATGAATTTTATCCTGTTTCAAATTCTCTCACTTGGAAATCTCTTGCTCTGCATAGGTAGCTAAAGGAATTTATCAGAACAATTTCTTTTACATTTGCAGGTAATTCCATCAAGGTATCATACCACTTTTGGCATGTTTCAATTTTACCAAGACTTCTTTTACAGATGACTTCATTTTTTATTCTAGTGATTTTCCCCAATTACATGTACATGTATTTCTAGGTGGATTTTGGTAGAAAGTCCACAAGGCATTCTGATTGGCCAGCACCAGGTTAAAAACTAGCACCAAATTTTGAGGTGCAAAACGAGTCTGCTGCGAACAGATTCATAACCTTCCAGTGTCCATTTGCATTTTTTCTGAAAGCAAGGGACCTGTATTGTTGTTTATTTGACCGTTTATTAATTCGTTTATTTCAGAGAAATCTTGTTGCACAAACAGGGGATCCAACGGGGACTGGGAGAGGTGGGGCATCCATATTTCGGTAAGTAGAATTGAAAAACCAATTCATATACCTGATTTCAGAATATTTAGTATTTGTTTTGTTTATATGCATTTGTTAAATTTTAAGTAAATTTAGGCAATTGGATTTAGGCAGCCTTGTAGAATATTGTATTTATTCATGGTGGTAAATGATTTTCAGTGCATTAGTCTGTCTAAGATTGTATTCCCATTCCAACAGTTATTATTCTATACTAAATATGATATATTGCAGATGTTCTTCATTGGAGGTTAATTTGATACAGTGATCACTTTGGTGTCTGTTTACATCTGTCTGTCCATGCATCTATACAGCTGTCCACACCCTAGATTAATCTAAGTGCTTACAATTTTATTAATGTCCTTTTTAGTTAAAACAAAATAGAAGGCATGCTACGAAAGAGGTCCTTTGTTATTTTAGAGACTGAAGAATCGTTATCATCCTTTTATGCAAAGTTCTTGCAGAGCCATACCGAAGGGGCCACTTGAGCAATGTCCCAGTATCATCTGTCCTTTGTGCATTGCCCATCTGTCCAACTTTGCTTTTGCCAATCAGTGATCCATGTTTCAGATCTGATTTTGATAAAACTTGGAATGTAAGTTTATATATATTATTAAGTTTTTGCACTAATTCTGTGATGAGCAAAGTTCTGGACTGAGGTTATCTTGCATCTGATTAGCTGGACTGAGGTTATCTTTCATCTAATTAGCTGGACTGAGGTGATCTTGCATCTATATTAGCATGGATGAGGAGATCTTGCATCAAATTCTGGACTGAGGTGATCCTGCATCTGATTAGCTGGACTGAGGTTATCTTTCATCTGATTGGCTGGACTGAGGTTATCTTTCATCTAATTAGCTGGACTGAGGTGATCTTGCATCTGATTAGCATGGCTGAGGAGATCTTGCATCAAATTCTGGACTGAGGTGATCCTGCATCTGATTAGCTGGACTGAGGTTATCTTTCATCTGATTAGCTGGACTGAGGTGATCCTGCATCTGATTAGCTGAACTGAAGTGATCTTGTATCTAATTTGCTGGGCTTGTTATAAAGTACATTCATCATATAAAGCAAGTGACTATTAAAAAATATTTTTTATTGCTGGTTTATTTAGTAAGTGACGTAAAATTCTATTTCTTGTTCACAAACCAGCATAACAATGTCATAAAAGTTGTGATTAAGTCCTGGAATTTATGGCCTGTTTGCTTTAAACATAAACAGCCATCTTAAATTATATTCCATCATTTATTTGAAACATTTAAATTTGTACCTGCCTTAAGTCATGCAGTTAATGAATTAATAATTGAATTACTAAATTGATCCATTCAACAAACCAGTTATGTGGTCCAGTTACCTTTTATATACTCCACTATAAAACTATTAGCAATTTATGATACTACCCTGCCCTACCATCTGTCTATTTCTCTATCCATGTAAGTTGTGCATTTGTGCCAGTTTTAAGGCACTGTGATAAAAATATTTATATCTAAAAAAAACAGTGTAACTCTCATTGAATCATTTCAAATTATATTAAGACTTATTTCATCATTCTTGTTCTTGTGGCAGCTCAGACTGTTCGGAGGTTGTGTTAAGTCCCATTTAATGACCTTTTATATAGTGTTGTTTCGATTATCGATTATAATTGATCATCAGTTGGTTGAGCAAACCAATAAGATAATCAGTTGTGAACTCCATAATCGATTGTGTGTAAAGGGAGACTACTTTTTAGGTGTATGCAAAGCACAAAGGTTAGTAAAACTTTCAGCCACTAAAGTTGACCTGAAAAGTATTAATCCCTTCACAACTACAAATAAAAAACCTTATGATTCATAATTAGGAACATATAGTCATTATTACATGGTCAAGTTGTTAAATTGTTGAGTTAATAAATTTAAACACATTTTGTTGATTTGTTTCAGTTAAATTGCAACATCTTTTGTAGTATTTATAAACAATGACAAAACAAGAAAATCATGTCCTTCTATACTTTGAATTATAGACACATCACATATGAACAAAAGAATTTCAGGGGATTGTAGCAGTATTTCAGTTACATATGACTGATCAGCCATAAAAAGTTGCATTCATTTAACAAAGTTTTAGAATAAAAGTAACACACAATGTAATATTATTGTCATGTTAAAGTATACATGTCATCGAAAGAGATTACTCCTGTACATTTTTAAACATATTGAACTCTTGATCAAAGATATAAGTGTGAAACAAAAATTAATATTTGCTCTTAGTAACCGATTATAATCGGTGATCAGTTGGTTAAGGGGAACCGATTATCGATTATGAATTTCTGACCGATTCCCATCATTACTTTTATGTCTGTATTTCCTTTTACAATATTGCTTCGTCTCCTCATGAACAGCTTCAGCTAACTTTTCTGATTCCCTGGTATGATTTTAGTATCATGCTAGAGAAGATGTCAAGAAACCATTTTGTTATTTAATCCTACATTTTTCACTTTTTTGTGTTTAAAGTCAGCTGTACGGTGATCAAGCTAGGTACTTTGAATGTGAGATGAATCCAAGGATTAAACACACAAAAACTGGTATGGTTTCCATGGTGAATAATGGCAACAACATGCATGGATCACAGGTAGTTGTCATACACTTTTATAAAATTTAAATGCTATTTTAACTTCTTTATGACTCTGGTTTAAGGGATACTTTTTAACTATTGTGGAAATAAACATGTATGCACTACATGATTGTGCTACTCACATTTCTTTGTTAATTTTATCCAGAGACAAAACACAGAGATCTTAGACACCTGTCATGAATTTTGTTTTTTGATTTGCAGAAAGTGTTAATGGAAGTGTAAAAATTTGTAGTTTTACTAAACATTGGAAAAGCCTAATGCTAGTCATTTTTCTTTCTTTCTTGCCATTTATTTGTGCTGTTCAGGTTATGATATATGCATGCTTACAAGTCCAACTGAAAACAACACAGGCTCAGCTCTGCGTCACATAAATTACTGGCTTATATGTGTCTATGTGGTTTGTTGGGACAAATTGCATAGACCCTGATCTACCAGAGTGATATATATATTGGCAACACAGGGTCACTGTCATTTATAGTTACACTCAGCCTGTAAGCAAGTGCTGTATGCATTCATGTATAAGCCTCCCAGACTGAGTAGGTAAAACAATAAACTATTAATGTCCGATTCATAAGCCATCCGTCACATTGATAATCTTGTTATTGTTATTCCATCGGAATTGATGGTCATATTTATTAGGGGTATTGGTGTAGTATGTATTTGGGGTTCAAGTTAGGCATGTGATCTTGTTTTTATTGATCCAATGTAACATTATATACCTTTAGACGACAACAGAACTTAAACATTTTCAAGTTTAGACCTTGTCCCATAAATAAACCAACATCCATTCTTCCAGGATTTAATTTTTTTAATAAATTGTTTGGATTATACATGAGTATATATGGTATATACAGAATTAATTCAGTTTCGTATTGTTCACTTTCAGTGATATGATTTATTTATTTATTTATTTATTATTTATTGATTACATACTTATTCCAGTTTTTAATTTATTTATTGATACTTAAAGGTGACCAGAAACCAATGGAAATATAGAATAATAATAACAACACTGATGAAGAAAACCTTATTCTGAAGTATCATATGCGACCGCAATCGCAATATTTAAATATTGGCATATGTTCAATGAGCTGAATTTCCGTGACCTCGTATGCAAAATTTCCGCACCTATTCTGTTACTCTCGTGATGTGATGTCATAGTAGCGACTCCAGCATCCCGACTGGCGGTTTTGTATTGCTTATGGGTGTAAATAGCACAATTAGAAAAGGGTGTGGACAACATTTTTTTCTTCTTTTCCAAATGATAAAGGCATAAAGAAAGTATGGATACATTATTACAAGCGAGTCTATTTCAATGCCACACCATACAACACTCCGTACTCATTACATTTCTTAAAGGAATGTTACCAGAGGGATCCTGAAAAATAGAAGCTCTAGGATACTTGAATGCTAAGCCTAGACTAAAAGTTGAAACTGTTCCAGACATACCATTGTATATTTAAATCCTGGTTAAAAGTGTAAAACGTATGAGTTACGAAAATAGGCAGAAGGCCGAGTAAGTGCTAATAAAAATATGACACCCCGGCCCCTGATCGTGCTGATGAAATGAGTAAAAAAAAAAATTCAAGATCACAATCTAAATCAAGTCACCACTGACCTATGTGAAACTGAGATCTGACTTTAATCTAATGGAAGCTTGCTGGAAAAAAAATAACATTCTTAACCCTTGACACGGTCACGTTTCGAGAGTTTTTAAAAAAAAGTAATCTTAAAAAAAATTAATTTAAAAAAAAACCTTTCAGTCTATGCCTGTTACACGTAAAATGTATAAACGGTAATCTGTAATGATTGGAATTGATATGAAACTGTCCTTTGGGCAGTTTAAATAGCAGCGATTAAAAGAAAAGAGGTCAGAAATAAAATCAAAGTTTCACATTAACTGGCTGACAATAGAAATTGGGGGCGCGACTACTGACCCCGCCATTTGCCCCAATTTGCATGCGCCCGTGGGACACGCGATTTCTATCTGTGATACGCCTTATTATCCCCCAGGACAATATCATTTTTTCATATTCTGGTCTGCATAATAGTTAGAGGTTAGAATTAAGTACACAAACATAATGGCAGTTTAACACATTAACAATTATTCCTTATCATTGCACTTACCTTGTGAAAAGGACTGGCCCTCTGACATAATTCAAAGAAACAATGTGCTACAGAGTGTGTATATAAGCACCAGAAATTGATTGGGAAATAAACAATGCCCAATTTTCTGGTAACTTCGAAGCTAAAGACTTCATTTTAAGAGTTCAAATCTGCAGTCAAACGTTACCGTACATGTATGTGGTCATTGTTTTCCCACATTGTTAATTGTACCAAATTTTCTTTAGTTTAAGTGTTAAGATATGTAACATTGTTTACTGAATAAAATATTTATTTTGAATTAGATTGTTAGTGGCACATATACTGCATCTTATATTTTGTTTTATTCCTTCTTTTAATTTAATCATGGTAATGAAACTTTACATATTTGGTAGAGGAATGTCAGGTGTTAACTGGCTGAGTTTCTTTGGCGGAAATGGAGATTTTGTTTGCAGAGAAAATTATGCAGCCTTCATTGTGATCATTCATGGATTTTAAACTAATTGGTGACAATTTTTTTTACAAGAAGTACTTCTGTAGTAGTTAAACAATCTGAAATTTACATGAATAATGTTTAATCTTAATCTATTTACTGAAGACAAGAACTGTCATGTGATATTAATTATTTCTTTACTACAATATTCACAAGTGATAAAATAGAATATGGCATCTGTGGATTGCACACTTGATAAATATTTATGTATGTTTTTTTCTTCGTCTGAGAAATGAAAATTGACAGACATATTGAAATAATCGGGAGTTCTCTGCCAAAAATCAAGAGATATTACGAGATAGGGAGGAAATACCTCCAAAATTGGGAAAAAATTTCTCTTTCTTTCTTATCCCGGCTTGAGAGTTAATATATATGAACTGTTCGGGTTTGTGGAATTTCAGTCAGGGCTAGTGAATTTATTTAAGTCATCAGCCTGGGGCCTGTGCTTAAAACATTATAATCTATTTTAATGAGACATGAATATACTGTCAGATTTATGCTAACTGTAGAAAGCATGTAAAATACACTGTGAATGAATCATAAAATGGAAGCTTCTTAATGTTTAAATTAATTACTTATGATTTCCGCTTTGTCGATTTATTTGTGGGGTGGTTTTTTTTGTGTGTGTGTGTGTGAAAAATTACTTCCGATGAAAACTGTTCTCGATGACCTTTTACACCTGCCTGGGTGGTAATGGATATTATTTCACACACAAGTTGCTCCCCGATCAAGTCTTTTCGCCCGTAATTCAGTATTATTTCTCATGGATGTATATTTTACAAGATATCAGTCCTGACGTGTGTGTGTGTTATGGGTAGGTAATGAATATGCTATTTACATATTATACGATTGAACCTCGTTTCTTAAATGAATTTATTGCAATATGGCCAAAAAGAATTTGTCTTAAACACATTGTTAAAACGTACTTCAACATATATAGTTATGAGCATATCTCGGAAGCAGATTCAACGTTTAAATGTGCAACCCAAATCTGGACTGGCTAGTATTGCGTCACAGGACCATGTGATCTGTTGTCTCATTAAAAGTTTGAAAAAATTGGCAATTTACGGAATCGTAGTATATTCCACGCAATATAATCACTACCCGCCTATGATATTGAATTTATAAACATTAAAGTCTAATTAAAATTTGTAGAGAATTACATACATAAAAGGAAAATTTTTATTTCTAGTCTCCTTTAAAGCAAGTTATTATTCATGCAGAGCAAAATAAAATTATTTTTAAAGTTTTAATTCAGATTACCTTAAAGCTATAAGGCCAAGTGAGCTTGTAGTATATTCCCGTGTACACCATGTGTTTGTTGTGTGTCAACTTTTGCTTTTGTTTAAATTTATCTATGGCAACCAAATTCAGCAGAGAAGAGACTGGAATGAAAGTCATTCAGATAAATACAAATGGTTTCAATTTGTCACTTAATATGGCCATTAAAATTTAAATAAATGAACTTTTTGAATAACTTCTCAAAAAAGGTTTGACATTACTTGGTGAAATTTGACAAAGGGCACCATGGTATAACTGCCTTCAACATTTGTGTAAATTATTATTCCATTCAGACATCCAGTAACAGAAAAACTTTTAAAGAGCTTGCTGAACAGGTACTCAATAAAACTTAACCTAAGTTGTCAGAAAGTACCCAGGCATGAAAGTCTTTTAATTCTGCATGAATGATACTGGTTCACCATTCATTATGACTGACATTATTAAAGAGATAAACCCTTTAGCAAAGAAAACGCTAGCTAGAAATTGGCTTAATTTAATAATTTAATGGCATGAAAATATTTGCTTTTTGTATGTAAAATAATATTTTGAATCCACCATCATATATGGTTATCATGATAAAATATAAAATACACTGAACATCTTCTCAAAGACCACATCAGAATTAAACCAAATTTCACAGCACTGTACAATGAAGACCTTTAAGACAGAGTTATCCTCCCATTTTACAATTATTTCAATAATCCAATGTATATTTTTAAATTTTCCATTTAATTTATTATTTTTTTCTCCAGTTTTTCATAACTCTTGGAGAGAATTTAGATTATCTGAATGGGGTACACACTGTATTTGGAGAAGTTACAGAGGGTCATGATGTGCTCAAGAAAATAAATGAAGCTTACTGTGACAAGGAACATAGACCATATCAAGACATTAGGTGGGTGAACATTATTTTGCGTGACCACACATTTTTGGGAAAAAACAACCCCCAAACTAGTAACAGTACTTTAGCCTGTGTATAAAGAATCTGACAGCCAGAGCCTTGGGGCCAACTCTGATTTTAGATCAGGCCCATCCTACATTCCAAGTGAAATGCCCATCAGTCTTGTTAAAAAATGTTTGATTTGCTGTTGTTGTTGTAGGGTTTAATGCCAGTTTTCAGCACACAATAGGCTATATATGGCAGCCAGTATTAAGGTGAAGGAAGAACCAAGGAAACCCCTCGGAAAGAACTACTGATCCACGAGAAACTACTGACAAGCTTTGTCACATACCCACAATTGCCGAATCTGAGACTCGAACCCACATAGACAGAGGTGAGATGATGGAGATCCATAACTGAGAGTGCTTTAGACTACAGTGCCACTCGGGGCCCCCTGTTTGATTTGCCTGACCTGAGTAAATATATAAATGTATTTTCAAGATATTGACATACCTGACATAACATAGTGTGGTTTACTCAGATCACCACTGTCCTGCATGAATTTGAGATCTGATTTAAAATTATGATATTGTACTTCAAAACCCACTGACAAGAAAACACAATTTTCTGTAATGTTTAAAAAAAGCCAAACAGTTTCAGTATATGCCCATTATATCTAGCTATTATAAACAGTAAACAGTCTTGATTGGAGCTGATGTAAAACATCTCTTGGGCTCTTTTAATAGTGGCATTGAAAGGCAAAGAGGTCAGGTATAAACCATCATTTCACATATTACTTAACTGGCTGACATTAGCTAGTGAGATGTGTTTGAAGGCTGCAGTGGGTGAGCCCATGGTGCTAATTTGCATAGGTAGGATCAGGAAGTGGAACAACCCATAATAGGTAAATCAAAGAGATGCTAGATATGTGTTACTATACATGAACAAAAGTTATTTCACATTATTGCACTGAATAAGAATGTTTAAGCCATATGCATTATATATTTGACAAGTTTGTGAACATCAGCAACATTTCTTTGAAGTCATATTTTACTGCATATATAGAATGCGAAGCATGATCATTTTAGTAGTCAGAATAGTGTTCAAGTTCATTAATTTTTAAAGCTGATTTATGTTAGCTGTCAGCAATGTCCAACACATAAATTTTAGAACTCTTGGTTTTACTCTATGGAGCATGTCTGCATTGTGATAATGCTTGCATTACCTTCAAACCCCATTGAACCCAATTGAAATTATATTGAATTGTAGCTATTGCAATGCTGTTTGACAGTATTAAGAAAAAGGGGGAGATTTTGGGCATGTGGAAATTAGAGTACAGCAATTAAGTGGTTGTTTTATTTTTATGGTACATTTCATCAACTCATCCTTCCAGCTTGTCATATTTTGAAACAAACATTAGGCAGACATTTGAGGAAATTTGGCAGAAACATGAGTTTCACAACTTAAATTTTAATCATGGAAAATGTGTGCATGTGCTTTAGTCCCCATCATATATCTCCTACCATGTGAGTTTCTTGAAAAAGAAGGGTCACCTGAAACATTCATCGTGATCTAGAATAGGCGTGCTCAAAATATGGCCACAGCCTGATCTTATCCACTTATTTACATGATTATATATGGCTTTAAAAATAATTTATTTGGCCCATTGTATGCAGGATGTACTGTATGCCTGATCTAGAGAGAAACCAGTGGCAGTCCTATAAAGAAATATTTTAACAAAAATGATTAATGTATTCATTTCTTTATGCTTTGTTTTACAGTTGAGATAAAAATTGCATGTATTTGTTTAAGTTAAAATTTGGCTTTTCATGATTTCACCCTGAAAGTCTTTAAAATGAAACTTCATACAAACTTTTTTCATAAAATGTATGTGACAAATTCAGTTGTACTTTTTCAGGATTTATCACTCAATTATCCTTGATGACCCCTTTGATGACCCTGATGGTCTGCAGGTCCCTGATCACTCTCCAGAACCCACAAAGGAACAGCTTGATGTGAGTGATGTTTTAATGAATGTTTTTGGGATCAAGCAGTGTCAGTTTTGATGAGTTTGTATTTTTAATGGTCAATATGTCCCTTTGAGTTGTTTTCTTTGAATTGTATAGGCATCAGTTTCTTCAGTGTAAAAGAAAAGAGAGTCTTTTTATCAATGCATGATGCTATCATTGCCCTAACTCGGGTTGTCTTAGCATTTAATACCTGTGTTTTATGAATTGATTTGGACATATTGGCATTGGCACTAAAGTCTATGATTTCATAACATAAAAGTATTCTCATCTCAGTTAGATCTAAAGGTTTCCATCTGAGTTAGATCTAGATATTTCCAGCTCAGATCTGGAGGTTTCCATATGAATCAGATCTAGTAGTTTCCTGCTCAGTTAGATTTTGAGATTTCCAGTTTGGTTCTAGTTTATTCCATCTGATTGATAGCTAGAATTTTCCAGCTCAGTTAAATCAGTGGCCACTTGGAGGAAGAACCCTGGAAAACCCTTGAAAAGAACCACTAACCCATGAGAAGCTACTGGCAAGCTTTCTATACCCACATTGGATGAATCTGCGACTCGAACCCACGCAGACTGAGGTGAGATGGCAGTGATCCAATATGGAGAGCACTTTAGACCACTTGGCCATTTGGGGCCATTTGGGGCCCTGCGATTTATGTATGAAAATGATTTAAAATTCTAAATATCATATATAGATGATATATAGATGACTACTTGATGTTGAAAGTGCCTTCCCTGCAACATCCTGTAGGTGAAGATACAACAAGGTCTCGGAATGGTATGTTCTGCATTGTGTGTAGTGTTGTTTTAATAACAGATACATTTCTAAAGTGACAAGGAATATAGACTTTAATAATAACTTATAAATTAAATTAGAGAAAAAGATAATCTAATATGACAAAAGCATGAATGCCTAATTAAGTCCAGTCATTATGTATTACAGCTTCACAGAGCAACAACTGAAATTAGTAACCATCACACTACAGTGAAAACATGGTGACAGGTTCTCTCATGAAATTTTTGACAATGTGAAGGTTTTTACTGCAGATAAACAGTATGATCGTTTGAACAGACTCTTGCAATTGAAGAGACTGCTGCTATGGAACAGACATGAACAGATTTTTAATCCTTTAAAGATTGGTCAATGGCCAAGTGGTTTAAGGTGTTCAGTCGTTCCCATTAACATGGCCATGTAGGCATTGTCCCTATCCTGTTACTTTTCATGCCTTTGCCAAAGTCAACATCATCTTGCCAAAGGACAGCCCATTAGAAGTACTTTCTGATGTTCCAGCTATGGAGATATTTCTGTCTCATAGATCCAAGACTATGCTTGGAATAAGGAGGACATGCTTAGCAATTGTCTAAAATCATGGTGCTTACGTTGATATGATCTAAAAGACTGAATAAGAAGCTTTTGCATCACTGCACTCTTCTAGAGATAATGAATTATGCTTACTAGCCCCATTTTCCTTGCTCATCCTATGACAAAATTGTATAATTCTTTCACTTGTTTCTACCAAAACTGTCTCAAGCTAAATCAGTAGTGTAGTCCAGAGTTACAGTGATATGCATCACAGGCCTGTGAATGTTGAATCCCTCTTTGGTAAGAATGGACAGGAAATACTTCAGTTGGTCCGAATGTTTGACATGTTTGACATGGCCTGAATGAGTATGTTTCAGTAGATGGAATACAACCTTTCCTCTCTCACCATGTTACCAAGGAGACTTGCGTTTAAGTCTGTCTCTTGTGGATGACTTGGGTACTGAACAGAGCAGCACAGGACATGCTCTCCAATACCCTGACAACATTGGTTTATTTACAACTCATGGAAAGAAAGAGATGTAGTGATCATTACTGGCACCTTTTTTAACATATTAACCCCTAGCGACGAGTTTACGGGGAATGAGGTAGTAGCCTACTTCCAAGGTCTGTATGATATACTAAAGCGGGTGGTATTATAGAAAGGTAGACAGATTTAGCTCTACAATGAAACCAAATAATTTGGACATGCACTACAAAATACAGAGGGAAAAACTTAAATTTTTGGACCCATTTTTTTTTCCACCCAAACTTCGCCCATTGTCGGAATCTGATTTTGTGTCCAGATTTTAGACTTGATGGCAGACTGGTCTGAAGTGCATCCATACAAAAATTATGGGTCTGTTAAGCAAAAAAAAAAAAGAGGCCAACTTTTCACCTTTTGCTCATGCGCCAGCAAATTAACCAATGAAAAACATTTTCGTTAGCACAACTAGCCATTTATCTAATGGAATATTGCTTGGAAGTCGATGTATTAGGATGTATTCAGAAATAGTCCCCAATATGTCTTTCCTACTCGCATTTCTTGTGAAAACAGCAAAAACCTCCAGGGGTTAATGTGTTAAAAGAACTCAATGCGGAGACCACAACCATTTTCTTTCAGCCACCTATTTGATGTGAAGTATATAATAAGCAAATATCACTAACTCTACCTCAGGCACAGTGTCAGAGACCAAAGAGATTTTGATTTCAAGAGAGATCATAAGAACAGAATGGATACCCCTTGGACAAAAGATTGGAAACCAGTCCAAAAGACTATTACATATAGGCCACATATCCCGACGTGGAGAAGTAAGCACTCATCATGATAAAAGGGTACGTTTCAGACATGTTGCTTAACCACAGAATGAATAATATATGACAAAGGCAAACTTTTATATGTCTTGATCAAATGCTTTAGTCATGTGCCCAAAATGGAATCTGCTACTGATTCTGACTTGGCTGAATAAGGCTTCATTTGTACTGCTGTCAAGAGTTTCATTGGTTCATTTCAAGTATTAACCTGCTTCCTACTCATTCTAGCTGCATCAGGCAGGATCAGAGAAATGCATGCCTTGTTGGTGAATCTGAACTACCTACAGTTCCATCAAGATAATTCAATTTCACTTGTAAGAGTCCCAATCTCCCAGACTCCAACTCATAGCATGGTGAAACCTCTTTCCATGATGTACCCTTCATGTCATGGCCGTCTACATGACCCATTGATGGGTTTGACGTGGTACCTAAATTAACTGAGCTGGTACAGGGGGAGATCTTGTCTATTTTGCCATTGAAAGATGGAAAGGTCAATATCCCAGCCAGGGTTCTATTGTCCTGGATATGTTTGATTACTGACTCTGCATACAGAGAATTTACCCACAATCAAAAAAGGTATTATTACACATTTAGACTCATGAGGTTAGGGCAGTTAGCAATAGCATTGCATTCAAGAACAACTAATTTCTAACCATTATTTTCAAACTGGGGAATGGCAGTTAAGAGTAGGTCATCTTTTGCTATACCTCCAAGATCTTTCATCCCATATGACTGGTGAGACCTTTAGCAGCATTGTCTTTTTATGTTAGACAGATCATTAGTGACACTGTATGATTTCTGCTGGATTTGTAAGGCACATTTTTTCTAAATAGCCATGTCTAGACATATGGAATCACTACTCTAGCCAGCTTATATAAAAAAAATTATAAACTGCCTCAGATACCTTAGGGGACCCTTAATGGCTATTCATTGGGGTAAGGGGATGAAACTCCATCTCTTACCTATTCTCTGATATTTTGATCAGGTTACAAATTTGCCCCAGAAAACAACTTTCTGGAGTAAAATTTCTTTCTTTAGTAATACTTACCCAAATCATAATATGGGTATATCCTCTCAACCACTCAAAAGTTACAACCTACTGACAGAGTGTACGTTCCACTTCAGTCATAACTAAATATAGTCCCTTTATCGAAAAAGGAGGTCACACTCTGACTCCGTTTTATGTGAGCAGGTACATTTTAGATCTTATAGCTAAAATTTTAGCTTGGGATAGCTATAGTTATGGCGTAGTGGTTGTACTCTTAAAGTATTATAAGTGTGTAAGTTTTATTGGAAAAATATATATTTTGATCCAAATTTTTTTCTTTTCTTCTGTTTTCTGTTATTGAACTTTCATGGAAACTGACATTTAAATGGTTGTGATCCTTGCAATTTCCATCTTCCAAATGCGATGCAGGGTCAGCTAGACCAGAACAAATGTATACTCCATATTTTTGCCAGGCCTTAGCAGATTTCTTTCACTAGTGCATCAACTTCAATTTTTGTTACAAAGTTTGCCAGAAAGTATATATAGCATTCCATGGAATGTTTGTGTTCTTTTACAGAGTGGGCGTATTGGAGCTGATGAGGATATCGATGAATTTAAGGGGAAGTCAGAGGAAGAGATGAAGGAGATACTGGAGGAGAGGGAGGCCAGTGCGAATGCTAAGTTGCTAACAATGGTTCGTTACAATCTTTCATTGCTTTGTTGTGTAGTATGACTGGTCTTTCAGCTACAATTTGTGACCTGAAGTATTTAATTATTTACAGCTCTGATATGTCAGTGAAATGTTGACTAGCAACTTCTATTCTCATTAGGGCTATAAATCGACACCTTATGTTAATAATTACCTTTTGTTACACAGTGGCAGTCAGCTTATTGGACCTCGCCTTGGTTTCATATAAATTCAAACAACACGCTTCAATATTTTCACACTTGAAAAACATTGTAAAATATGCTATTTAGGGTTACTGGGTTGTTTGTGTAGATTTTGTCAAATTATAGAGCATGGATATAGTCAAATTATAGTGTGTATATTTAGTTGAATTATAATTTGTATAAATAGTCAAATTGTAGCATGTATAAATAGTTTAATAATAGTGTGTAGATATAGTCAAATTATAGTCTGTATATTTAGTCAAGTTCTAATGTTTATAAATATTGAAATGCATGTATGTATAGTCAAATTATAGTCTGTATATTTAGTCAAGTTCTAATGTTTATAAATATTCAAATGCATGTATGTGTAGTCAAATTATAGTCTGTATATTTAGTCAAGTTCTAATGTTTATAAATATTCAAATGCATGTATGTGTAGTCAAATTATAGTCTGTATATTTAGTCAAGTTCTAATGTTTATAAATATTCAAATGCATGTATGTGTAGTCAAATTATAGTCTGTATATTTAGTCAAGTTCTAATGTTTATAAATATTCAAATGCATGTATGTGTAGTCAAATTATAGTCTGTATATTTAGTCAAGTTCTAATCTTTATAAATATTGAAATGCATGTATGTATAGTCAAATTATAGTCTGTATATTTAGTCAAGTTCTAATCTTTATAAATATTCAAATGCATGTATGTGTAGTCAAATTATAGTCTGTATATTTAGTCAAGTTCTAATGTTTATAAATATTCAAATGCATGTATGTGTAGTCAAATTATAGTCTGTATATTTAGTCAAGTTCTAATGTTTATAAATATTCAAATGCATGTATGTGTAGTCAAATTATAGTCTGTATATTTAGTCAAGTTCTAATCTTTATAAATATTCAAATGCATGTATGTGTAGTCAAATTATAGTCTGTATATTTAGTCAAGTTCTAATGTTTATAAATATTCAAATGCATGTATGTGTAGTCAAATTATAGTCTGTATATTTAGTCAAGTTCTAATGTTTATAAATATTCAAATGCATGTATGTGTAGTCAAATTATAGTCTGTATATTTAGTCAAGTTCTAATGTTTATAAATATTCAAATGCATGTATGTGTAGTCAAATTATAGTCTGTATATTTAGTCAAGTTCTAATGTTTATAAATATTCAAATGCATGTATGTGTAGTCAAATTATAGTCTGTATATTTAGTCAAGTTCTAATCTTTATAAATATTCAAATGCATGTATGTGTAGTCAAATTATAGTCTGTATATTTAGTCAAGTTCTAATGTTTATAAATATTCAAATGCATGTATGTGTAGTCAAATTATAGCTTGTATGTAGTTAAAATAGTGTGTAGATAAAGTTAAATTATAATTTGTATAAATAGTCAAATTGAAACATGCATAAATAGTTTATTAATAGTTTATAGTTATAGTCAAATTATAGTGTGTAGACATTGTCAAATTATAGTGTGTACGCATTGTCAAATTACAGTGTGATAAAGTCAAATTATACTGTGTAGACATTGTCAAATTATAGTGTGTAGACATTGTCAAATTATAGTGTGTAGACATTGTCAAATAATAGTGTGTAGATATAGTCAAATTATAGTGTGTAGACATTGTAAAATTATAGTGTTTAAATATAGTCAGATTATAGTGTTTAGATATAGTCTAATTATAGTGTGCAGATATAGTCAAATTATAGTGTGTAGACATTGTCAAATTATAGTGTTTAAATATAGTCAGATTATAGTGTTTAGATAAAGTCAAATTATAGTGTGTAGATATAGTCAAATTATAGTGTGTAGATATAGTCAAATTATAGTGTGCTGATATAGTCAAATTATAGTGTGTAGATATAGTCAAATTATGATGTTCATTTATATTCATCATCCAGGTTGGTGATATTCCTGATGAGGATGTGGCACCACCAGATGAGGTGCTTTTTGTGTGTAAGCTCAACCCAGTTACCACTGATGAAGATCTTGAGATTATCTTCTCACGGTTTGGACCCATCAAAAGGTGATCAGATGTTTCATAGTATGTAGGTAGCATTTCCAGTCGTTTTTTTTCGTAAATCTTTTAAAATTAATGAAACTTTATTAAAATTATGTAAATTAAAATTTAAATTAAAAAGTTCAAAGATATCTCTGCAAACAATTTTAATTTTCAAGATATCTGTAATAGAAAATAAGTTATTGAACTTGAAGTTGACAAAAATTTGAGTCATTTTCAGGATTTTTAGTCTTGTATAATACCTGAATTGTTTTGCCTAATGATAGACCTAAAACCAGCAATAGTTTTCTTGAAAATGTTTTAATGGTTTTATTTTTGAAGATATTGCTAAGAAATTTGGCATTACAATGTACAGTAAAAACTTCTGTGAACAACCTCTGCTATGAGGGACTGCCTGTCATTTCCGACCACAATTGTAATGCATGGATTGATTTTATTATATAAACGCTGTTATAAGTGACCACCTGCTCAATGTGACCAGCGACAGTGATGTCTTGGCAAAATATGCATTTCGACACTGCTATGATCTACCGCATTGTAAAAACTAGGATAAACTCCACCAACCTTTATTTAATCCCTCTAAAGAAATGATCACTTACATTGTTATAAATTTTTTAAAAAAAGATTTTAAAAAACTGGGTACCGATGAACTTTTTTAGTTATGCATATGGTGTTTTATAGCTTCTGTCCTTAACAGAGAATTATAAATATGTGGATTATTTCCTAGTCTGGTTCCCTGCTTTGAATGCTCCCTGCATTGTTCTCCGCTATTCATATAAGAGTGAGCAATGCAGGAAGCATAAAAAGCAGGGAACCAGACTAATTATTCCTGCACTTAGTATGCTTCCTGGCCTTATCATAGGACACTTTATCCCTATCAGTGGTTGTATCACGAGAACAGACACTACTGACCTGTATGTAATGAATTGTTACAGTGACCGCTTGATTAGTAATGGTTGTTCTGATAAAAAACAAACATAAAATGAATATTAAAAAAAACAATTGTTGCTACCAGCATATTATTTGATGATTCATTTATTCCTATTTGAGCTTGATTATTCATTCTTCAAACAAAGTTTTAAAAAAAATCATGTTTTTGAAGCCCACATCTTTATTCTTATGGACAAACTTGATTATCTTTTGACAATGTCTGGTGATTCTTGTTTGCAAATATTTTCAATTCACTGTATTGAATGTTGTTCAATGTAGAAAACCACAGCAATAAGTTCACTACTATATCTATTTTCTCTAGGAAAGATGTAATATCTAGTAGGGTGCATCAAACGCCCCAATGTCAACCAATTATGATGTCCCTAGTTTTAGAACATTCCTTTGGTCATAAAAAGAATTTCTGCCAATTTTTGTCTAATTCCAACATTGTTTAGGGGGTCCACCTCAATTAGCAAGATTTTCATTATGAAGCATTATATTGCGATATTCATTTAGCTGAATGTTATTTGCTGTTGACCTCTTTACTTATTTAATAATTTACAATGGTATTGAATTTGATTAAATAACTATTCTTTGCTTGTTAATTCAAGTTGTTTGTGAAGTCTGCAATCTTTGAAAGTGAGTTTTTACAAAATATTTCAATTTTATCTAATTTTGTATTAAACTTCTTTATTTTTATTGAATTTATTATATTATACTTTCATGTTGTCACAATTCTATAGCCTGTTTTACAAATGTTATATGCAAACCGTTATTAGTCATTACAGGGCTGTTAGATTTAGCACATGTTGACTGTTAAGTGTTAATCACTATTGTTATAATCATGTTGTTGCCAGACAACAGTTGAATAATGGAAGGCAGTGAAGAGAGTACTGTTCCAGGTCTGCAATCAACTCCTCGTTGGGCTACCCTGTCCCAGAAAACTCCTCCAACAAGACAGTCATCTACAATATTCGGTCTTGGCAGCAAGATAACAGCAGAAGACTCAAAATTACTGGTTTGCGTCTGCCTACATGTCTGCAAGTCTTGCGGTGTTTGATGCATCATCTAGCTGATGGTGCGCATGAAAACTGTACCAGATGGGAAGCAGCTAAAATTGTCCTTTCAAAAGTATCTGTGTTTTATGAGAAAGCCCATATTCTGATGATTACAGAATGCAGGGCATGCGAACGATTAATTAAACTGCTTGACGACAATGCTAAAGTGAGAGCAATTCCAATCAACCGCCAATCAGCCCCAAACTCCCTGAACAAGCTAAAAAAGATGGAAGAAATGCTAGCTCAGACATTCCCATTGTGGCCTGCAAATACAGAACAACTCATCAAAAATCCGGAAGCTGTAGCTTTCCTGCAGTCACTGAAGACCGACCATCTGGCAACATTCAGACCACGTGACAAAGTCCTTGCAGCCAAAGTCCAGCGTCGCGAACAAAGAGACAACATGGAAGCACGGCGGCGCGAGAGAATGCAGTCACCTGAAGTCGATGACTGCACCTAAAATACTCCATAACAGCGACAGTAGCAGCAGTGATGAGGATGTTGTTAGTGATGGAGAAGTTGGCTCATTGGCCCATCCATCACACCAAGAACTTCGAGAAGTCACAAGCGAACTGCTCGCACAGGAACACCTGCTTTCATACCTCACGACATCATTCAATGCCCAAACTTGTTCAACTAGCCACACGTCTGAAGATGACTCCAGTGCAAGAAGCTGCATACACGGAGGCATTAGTGGCAGAGGCAGGAGGTGATACTTCAAAGATCTCCACATCATACTCAACTGCAGACAAGTCCAGGCATCAGATAGTCAGATTGATAGCAGAGAATTGTAAGGACTAATGGATTCCTCCAAAAATTGGTATCCCTGCATTGGGACTCAAAGCTGATGCCATCACTGTCAAACCAGAATATCACAGAAGAACGTGTCACTGTCGTCGTCGGAAATGCCACAGAATTGAAACTTCTTGGAGTCCCATCATACCAACCTGGAACAGACAGAAAGTCCGGAGATATAATTGCTGATCTGACAATGGGGCAGTAAGGTGCCTGACGCTGAACGGCGAGCCCTTGCAGATAGTCTGCTGGCTGTTAAACCAGAAACGGCACTCTGGGCACCACAGAACTGGTTTGGAACAGGCTATGGCAAGCCAAAGTTTCCAGCAACTGTTACTCTGACCACAACTCTTGCTGATTTTGCTAGTATTGATTTCTGGTACACATTCACTCTTCTTCAGCTGAACGCTGAGTTCATGACTGAAGAAGTTGCGAACTGGCCAAATTCTGCTGCGTACCAAGCTTCTCTCTGCAACCTTCAATCGCTGAACGTTGTCAATGTCTGTGCTGAGAGAGGTGTTAAGCTCAGCTCAGATTTCTTGGCATCAGCAAGGGGTGAAGAACATTACCAGAACATGCTGCAAGTTGTTGAGAAGGACAGTATAGAACAGCCCAACTTGCGAAAACGCAAAGGACATAGCGACTAACTGAAGAATCTACCAAATAACTACCATTGACTTTAAAACATTGCTGAATGTAGAATATATTTAACTATATTTAACATTTTAAACATTGAACAAATCATTTAGAAAAATGTTGAAAACAACAACATATACTGTCTGAATTCATTGCGATGAAACTATTGTCTCCGATGAGTTGAAAAATGTTAAAAGATGTAGTGAATGGTTAATTTATTATATAATAAATACTTCTAACACCCGTTGTATAAATTTAGCATCATACTATTGAATATAATCAGATAAAAACTGAGCATGTACTATTGCAATATCTATATACAACTCTGCATGCAATATTATATAACATAATGATATGTTTAAAATGAGTGGAAAAACTGGAAATATGCGCCAAATGGCAAGTTTTCGATATTTTGACAAAAGATTCATTTGAATGGTGGACCACCTAAATGTACTTCAAACTTCACCAAACTTTGCCATACATTTTCTTTTTTTATATAAAAAAAAACTAGACAAGGGACAAAATGATCCATTGAAGTTAAAAAAAATATGGGGCGTTTGATGCACCCTAATATCTAGTACAGCTAAAGTAGGTTTTTGTTCATGGACAATGGACATTGTTCAATAATGTTTCTTTTGCTAAGTCATTTTCTAGTATAAGGTGCCTGGGTAACCATTCTGCTTGGCAAAAGGAACAAAAAAGCCAGAACAGCTTAGAAAATCATCATGACCTGAATAATTTTATTATTGTAACTTAAAAGCTGTTCAAATCATAAAAGTGTTCGGACTGTATGGTCGCCAACTTAAGTAACAGAAAAGAAGCAGCACCAACAAGTTTTATAAAACTTTAGAAACAATTTAATTATGAAAGTTGTAAATAAATAATGTGAGAGGAGTGAGCTTACAGTATTACGAAGTGAGTTAAAACTAGTCCTTATAAAGGTTTCTAAAACTCCTAACTAAAAGAAAAGTTCCTTATAAATTTCAATACCGGAAATGTACTGGTCCTTCAAGAACTGTGATGTTGTCAAGATGGCATTCTCTAGAACCCGTAAAAATCCCCAGAAAGAACCACCAACCATCGAGAAGCTACTGGCATGCTTTCTCAAATACCCACATTGGCTGAATATGAGACTCGAACCCACGCAGACAGAGGTGACCTGGCAGTGATCCGTAACTACATCTAGCAATAGACCCCACATGACAGCATACTGTACTCATTTTGCAATGAATTGGGCCTATTCACATCACCTAGGAACACCAATTGGAAGATACAAAACTATTCTTGAAACATCGAAATCCCATCAGTCACTGAGAAATTATGCCATAGGCACCATTTTAAGTCTTTTTATTAAGATTATTATTAATAATTGTTAAGACCTATGTAAACATCTATTTATCGATCTTATCCAAATTGGGTTTTTTAAAGAGCCAGGACACATACACAAATTTAACAAATGTTATTCTTTACAATTTACAACCAAGAAGTTACAATAAATATAGATAACATAATTAAAGAAAAAGAAGAATAAACTAAATAATTTAAACTATTCTAATATGATGCATACTGTATATAAATATAATTTAAGAGAGGTGTAATTTTCATGGCAAACATGCATGAATATTTATACAATTCTATAATTCTTAATTTATAATCATGTGTTTAACTAATTAGTTTACTGTAAAATGTAATATTAATAAAGTATCAATTGATTATATTTGAATGAATATACTAAATTCAATTTGTTAGCTGTGATTAAGATTGGTATCGAACAACGATTTTCATATATACAAATTATGAAATAGAAATTGATTTAGATCATTTTATATTTTAGCCAGTAAACCATAACAACTGTATTGTGAACATTTATTAATTGAAATTGTGTTAAAATATTGGTTAGAAAGGATTTTTACAAGTATTGAAATCGTGATATAATATTGGTTAGAAAGGATTTTTTACAAGTATTGAAATCGTGTTAAAATATTGGTTAGAAAGGATTTTTTACAAGTATTGAAATTGTGTTAAAATATTGGTTAGAAAGGATTTTTTACAAGTATTGAAATTGTGTTAAAATATTGGTTAGAAAGGATTTTTTACAAGTATTGAAATTGTGTTAAAATATTGGATGGAAAGGATTTTTTGCAAGTATTGAAATCGTGTTAAAATATTGGTTAGAAAGGATTTTTTACAAGTATTTAAATCGTGTTAAAATATTGGTTAGAAAGGATTTTTTTACAAGTATTTAAATCGTGTTAAAATATTGGTTAGAAAGGATTTTTTACAAGTATTTAAATTGTGTTAAAATATTGGTTAGAAAGGATTTTTTACAAGTATTGAAATTGTGTTAAAATATTGGTTAGAAAGGATTTTTTACAAGTATCGTTAACTAATGAAAATGCTGTATTTACCAAAAATATTGGAGAATTTGAAAAACTAAAACATGACTTACCTTGAAGCAAAGTCAGCAGTCTCATTTTATGTATCAAATTAAAGATCTGACTTACAGAATCTGATGGTATGTGAAGCATTTTTATATACTATTGATATACTTTGAAGCCCACTTATTAACTTTGCATTCATAGCAGGGCTAGTGATATTTTAATTCATCAAATTTTGTACTAACAGTCATTCAGTTTTCGGATTGGCTGGAAAGTTTTATGAATATTCATCATTAAACGAATAAAGCACACATTATACATGAAACTATTGATTTTGTACAGAAAGTGTGATTATCCATAATTTACTTTTCAACTGGTGATAAAGTGTAAATATAAATAAACAACACTTACAAATAATACCTATTTAGAGAGATAATTTTATTGATATTTTATTTCTTATATAGTGGTCCCCCTCTTATATAACCACCCCTTTTGCACTGATAAAGTGGCCTTATAAGACAGATGGCCTTTCCAGAGGGGGCCTACATTTGTTGTGAGAAGTATATGTAATGTATGTAGTAAGAAAGCTACATACTTCAAAGCATTTAATATCTTCATTTAAAAGTAACATCAATTATTAATAGGTTCTTCTTGTTATAATAATAGACTTATTTTAACTGAATATACATTAATAGTTTTTATTCTTAGCGTAAGTGTGATATGCAAGTGGAGATTGTTGTCATGCACATCCATCTTTTCAACATAAAATAGTTTTATTTGAGTCATTTCTACATTAAAATTGTTTGGCATGTGCACCCACCTCACCTCACTTGATGTTGTCAATTAGAATAACCGAATTTCTTTTAAAAAAATAATATGTCTCTATGTCATATGTAAATGTTTGGTAATAATTTATTCGGTTGTTGCTATCTGTATGCAATTTAAAAATGCAGTCAAAACTTTTGTCAAGTGGACGAAATGCCTTCTATGTAAAGGAAGTGATAAATGGGTTGTCCTGTGATTTTTGGTCTTTGTCTGGTACCCAGTTTTGTTCAGGGCTCTCTGTGTGTTAATGCACAAAATCTATCTTTAGTCCATGCAGACCCTGTTATGATCTTGACAATTACTTCTGGTTATAACATAACATAACATTGTTTAGCCCATTTTCTGTAAACGTCAGCTTTGGTAGACAATGATATAATACTAATCTTAGTGTTACATGTACTTAATTAAGTCAACACTTTTTTCAGTAACGGAAACTTGACATTGGAAGACATGTATCAACAATAGAGATAATCTGTTTACTTACCTTATGTCATGATACGAATTAATTATCGGTTCTGGATACATTTGGAGTTAGAGGGGTGGCTGTTCGCATTAGGTGAGTGACTGTTCTTGTCAGGTACTTTGAATAGAAACTTGTTGGTGCCAAGGGATTCTGTCAAAATAAGTGGGGGGCCACTGGTCAGAGGGGCCATTCAAGTGGAGACAACTGTGTGTGTGTGTGTGTGGGCATATATATATATATATATATATATATATATATATATATATATATATATATATATATATATATATATATATATATATATATATATATATATATAATCACATTATTTCATGAAAAAAGTTAGTAATATATGTATGGAAAGAGTGTACTGACCATGTATAACTGTGATAGTTCCAGGTGATACATGCTGTATGCAAAGGCTGCTAAAATAGGGCTGCTAAAATAGGGCTAAAATAGGGCTGCTAAAATCATCAAATTAGTTCACTCACAAGATGGCGATTTGATGAAATGGCTCAGAATTTGTAAATTTTCCTTTATTGTCTATTTAAAATTTCTGGATAAGCAACAGGGAATAGTACTTACTATGCAAAATCTATAACTTATTTTTGACTGTTGGATACAATTTTGTTGCCTCTTAGAAAATAGGGCATTGATAAGGTATTTTTAAAACCATATTTTGAAACTCTAAATATTTCATAACTTATCTCCTGGCAAATCATTCTATTTACCCCATCTTGGAAAGGTAATGTAAAATTTGGCAAGTAATGTGTCACGAAGAATATGTTGACCACATTTTAAAAATTTCGTTATAGGATACTGTAGCAAGCAATCAGAAGTTTTATCCATCATTCATAATCACGTTTGCACAATTTTATGCTGACAGAACTGGCATGGCAGAGAATAACCAGATGAATTCCAAATTGGTTTTGAGTTTAACATGTTCAGACTAACAGAGACTGACATAAATTTGGTCAGCGCAAAGAAGGATCATTCCTATTTAACAGAATTATTGAGATTTACCCCCTCCCCCCATGATTGTCTATATAGATATTTGGGTTAATGTAAACAAGTAAATTTATCAATTGTTGTGACTTCTAAAAAAATATGTGTTTGTACTAGGAGTCCAACTACAGGTTGCAGTAATACAGTATAATACAGTATGGTTTCTCACAGAGTCAATCAACATCATATCAAATAAGTGCCAGAGAACAATGTATGGTGTAGGGATTGAGCAGGGTGGGGTGGGGTGGGGCAATGTAGGTGTATATTTATATGAGTGAATTGCAAACCATTCCTCTAGCTTTCTGTTTTCTTATATTTCAGTTGCGAAGTCATAAGAGACCAAAAGACAGGAGAATCACTTCAGTATGCATTCATCGAATTTGAAAAGGTAAGAGATATATATTAAGCATCATTTTTCCGATTTTCAATTCCTTTTTCACCAAATAGTTGTTGTTGATGTAGAGTTTAACACAATTTTTCAGCACATAATAGGCTATACATGGCGGCCAGTATTAATGATGGAGGAACCAACCCAGGAAAACCCCTGGAAAGAACCACCGATCCGTGAGAAGCTACTGGCAAGCTTTCTCACATTCCCACATTTGGTCGAATCTGAGACTTGAACCCACACAGACAAGAGGTGAGGTGGAAGTGATCCGTAACAGAAAGCACTTTAGACTACTCGGCCACTCGAGGCCCCTTCACCTAATAATCCCAAAGTTAGGCAAAAAAGCAACAACATAAAAAAACATAAAACAAAGGCTGACAAAAAAGTTATCATTAATATGTTTTTACAATTTATGCGTCTTACCCGAAGTGAAATACATTAATTAATATTTCATTATATATACAATTGATTTTCAGGCAGAAGACTGTGAGAAAGCCTACTTCAAGATGGACAATGTTTTGATAGATGACAGAAGAATCCATGTAGATTTCAGTCAGTCAGTGTCAAAATTGAAGTGGAAAAAGGGAGGTAAGTTTTTACCGGAGCAGAAGTACATATATTAAACATTTTGTATTAATTTTTCCCCATGCTTTTAGTGATCTTGATGATGCTTTGATGTGCATTTATGCTGAAAGCCCCATGTTGGAAATATCAAATTCTTTCCAGCATAGCCAACACGAAGCTTTGGTCTTAATTTTGGGTAACTAGCATAACACAAAATCACTATTATATTCATTGTCGTCACTAGTCTATGGCTGTATATTTGTTGTTTACTTGCTACAAGTACATTTATTCAAATTGGCCTAGATTTTGGTCTGACAGAGACAACCACAGAGGTTTGTTACAAATAAAATTAGGAGTGTCCATCCATGGATCAAGGGATGGGGGTTCTGACCTGTAATAATATAACAAGGGAAGACACAAGTCAGCACTCCTCAGTAGTTCCAACCCTGCTAGTTTATCCAAATTGCATCTTCTAATTTCCAAATTAAGCCAGTTGGAATCAAGAATAGTTCAATTTTCAAAACAGCTTGACACACTTCATTTAGTTTGTTACATATTGGAGAAAATGCAATAATAATTCACCGATTATTTATGTCTGGACAAGTGTCGTCTGGCAGTGCCATTTGCATTTGGATATTCTCCAATTTCCCCATTGACCGAAAAGTAAGATTCAAATAACCTTGAGTCTGCAGTAAATATCATAAATGTACATTATGATATGTTTTAATTTTGATGGGAAAAACAAATATTGATTTTGGTAAATTTTGGTGCTGATTTCTGGTTATATTGTTGCACAGTGTATTGTTAACTCCTGAAACATTGTTTAAAAATACATGTAATACTTGTAATCACCTAAACAGTTATACAGCTTGTGTTTTTATTGCCATATATTAACTTGAAAGAAAATGGATGAGCAGCAGTTGTTAGTTACGAAGATCGCAAAGAAAAGGCATGATTTACTTTTAACAGGCTGTCTTGGAACTGGAAAAACATTCACACTTAGCAGAATTATTGATATATTGACCATCAGTGGGAGAATGATAGCTTTAACAGCATCAAGTGTATTAAGAGAGTATATATGTACTGAACTAAATGTGACCACAATTCATCATTTCTCAGGCATCAAAGACGGACGATTTCACAACGATGAAATATTGAACCTATTGCTATGACTTGTACGTTGAATCTAACCATGATGGTTCTCTTAAGAATGAATGCAACATTTTAAATGTGGACATTGTAGTCAGATGAAGTGTCTAAGAAAATAATGATTAAGAGTTCACTTAATCATCTCCAATATCAGAAAATCCCTCAAAGTCTTCATCTATCGGAATCAAATATGGCAGCTATCTCAGCGCTCAGATCATTGAAAATGTTCTCATTATCGTCTGTCTTCATTTCATTCCTTGACATGCAGCTCGTTGTGAAAAGACATATTCTTCTAATTTATCCTCAATATTAATCCATCTTGCTTTGCAGACACGATTTGCTTTCTTTTGGTTTTTTTTGTAGCGCATAATGCAACCTTAGCTTTACACCAATCCTGGACACATTTTTCCTGTGAGCAGCCATATTCCCACCTTTTTCCACGAACTTTACAACTTCCATAGTAAAAGTCGCTGTGTAAGACTTGCATGATTTGATGGGAGGCATTGTGAGATAAGTTGTATGATTTGTATGGGGATATTTATATGAATGATTATGAACGAAAAGATTGATCAAACTTATCTTATTAAAACGTGTCAGTACTATAGCAATGAAAACAATGTCCATGGCTAAATTAATTATTTACATCCAGAAAAGGGAGTGGGCATAATTTCTTAATCCATTTGATATTAAAAATGGGTAGCATAATTGATGTGAATTAATGATGAACAACAATAGGGTACCAGTAATACAATAACTAGTATTGGTAGCCCATTTCAGTGTTTAAACAATTGCAGCAACTGGCTTTGATTGTTGTTGGAAACCAAAGGATTGTAATGTTTGTATATAACCCAGTATGTCCTTAGTAAGGATTGTAATATTTGTGTATTACCCAGTATATTCTCAGTAAGGATTGTAATGTTTGTGTATTACCCAGTATATCCTCAGTAAGTTTTGTAATGTTTGTGTATTACCCAGTATATCCTCAGTAAGGATTGTAATGTTTGTGTATTACCCAGTATATCCTCAGTAAGGATTGTACTGTTTGTGTATTACACAGTACATTCTCAGTAGGGATTATAATGTTTGTGTATTACCTACTGCATCCTCAGTAAGGATTGTAATGTTTGTGTATTACCCACTGTATCCTCAGTAAGGATTGTAATGTTTGTGTATTACCCAGTATATCCTCAGTAAGGATTGTAACTTGTTTGTATTACACAGTACATTCTCAGTAGGGATTGTAATGTTTGTGTATTACCCAGTATATCCTCAGTAAGGATTGTAACTTGTTTGTATTACTCTGTATATTCTCAGTAGGGATTATAATGTTTGTGTATTACCCACTGTATCCTCAGTAAGGATTGTAATGTTTGTGTATTACCCAGTATATCCTCAGTAAGGATTGTAACTTGTTTGTATTACACAGTACATTCTCAGTAGGGATTGTAATGTTTGTGTATTACCCACTGTATCCTCAGTAGGGATTATAATGTTTGTGTATTACCCACTGTATCCTCAGTAAGGATTGTAATGTTTGTGTATTACCCACTGTATCCTCAGTAAGGATTGTAATGTTTGTGTATTACCCACTGTATCCTCAGTAGGGATTATTATGTTTGTGTATTACCCACTGTATCCTCAGTAAGGATTGTAATGTTTGTGTATTACCCACTGTATCCTCCATAAGGATAGTATTTTTTGTAGATTACCCTGTTTGTCCTCAGTAATGATGGTAATTTGTTTGTATTTCCCTGTATTTCTTCAGACAAAGGAGTTCCAGATACTAAAGAAAAGGGAAAAGATGAAGATGACAGTTTGATTGGATCAAAATATGCCATTAAAGATAGGTCAAGGAAGAATGAGTATCCTTTCAGCATTTAGCATTGTGTGTATTAACAGTCTAATCGTTAATGAACACCACCAAACACATGAACTCACAATCACTTAAAGTAGTAGTCTGTGCAGTGCAGGTTGTTGTTGTTGTTGTTGTTGTAGAGTTTAACGCTATTTTTAAGCATATGATAGGCTATACATGGCGGCCAGTATTGTTGGTGGAGGAAGAACCCAGGAAAACCCCTGGAAAGAACCACCGACCCACGTAAAGCTACTGGCATCTCACCTCTGTCTGCATGGGTTCAAGTCTAAGATTCGGCTAATGTAGTTATGTGAGAAAGCTTGCCAGTAGCTTCTCGTGGGTCAGTGGTTCTTTCCGGGGGTTTTCTGGGTTCTTCCTTCACCATTAATACTGGCTGCCATATGTAGCCTAAATTGTGCTGAAAAATGGCGTTAAACCATAAAAACCAAAAACATCCTTGAATGTAACATGCATTTTGATTTGCTGCATCATCACCTGCTGACCAATTGCAGCACTTTTTACCAGACAGGCATGCAAAATGGTGTCATCTGTCATTGAGTTTTTTGACAAAGTGTCTTTGACCAAATCAAGAGATTTTACAGTTTTAGAAATGTATTTTAAATAAAATGAATTAATCTGCTGAAGGCACCTGTGTACAACTGCCTTCATTTGTACAGTCTGTGCTCAACTGCCATCAGTTGTACAGTCTGTGCTCAACTGCCTTCAGTTGTACAGTCTACCCATTTACAACTGCCTTCAGTAGATTTATTCATTTTATGAAATATCTTTGTCAATCAAACTATGAATTGCATAACTATCTTAAACCAAAAATAACAGCCAGAACAATTTCAAAAATGTGTTAAAAAATATTTAAAAATAAGAATGAATCTTTGGAAGGCAGATTTACATAGGCATAATCAAATTTTATCCCAGTCAAACAATGCATTGCATAGTGTCTTCAACAACAAAAAAGAGCCAGAATATTATCAGAAATGTTTTTAAAAAATATATTTAAAATATGAATAAATCTCATGAAGACCTTTATACAAGAATAGCTTAGTCTCATGTAAATGTTTTATAACCATACACCATATTGCAAATATACATGCTGGTTGCAGTCTTGTCTGCTATTGTGTCAGTCAGGCTTATTTTATTACAGCATTTATTCATGCAGTTAAATATTACAGAGTTTGTATAATTGTACAACAGGTAACAATCAGTTAATAGTAGGAGTCATGCATGTAAATGTCAGGTCATTGACTAACATATCCAGAATTTTCAGGATTGCCCTGGATTTATTACAAGCTTCAGGACATTTTCCCTGAGCCTTGTAAGAAGTATCAGAATTACTGCATCTTGATACACATACAAATGTGTCTTATAATATTTTATTTCACTACTTCAAGTAGTCATTGCTTCATTTGTGCTTATAGTGTTTGAGCTGTCATGTTAAAATTTGGTTGGGCTTATTCATGGACTAAAGCTCCTTATGTTCTTGCAGTTGGGGCATAAAGTCTTCTATAAGCATTAAGGTAGCTCACATAGCTAGTGTTAGCCTCATTTACATGGCACATCCACCCCACCAGACATTAGTTCATTAATAAGTAGTGCTTTAGCCTTGTTTACATGAATCCCCCACCCCTCTAGGTGGGACATTAGTCCATTGTTTACATGAATCCTCACCCCACCGGACATTAGTCCATCAATATTTGGTGTGTTGGCATTGTTTTCATGAATCCCTTCTAGATGGGACAATAAACCAATGCTTACATGACATACCCACCACACTGGACATTAGTCCGTCAATAAGTGGTGTTTTAGCCTTGTTTACTTGAATCCCCCACCCCTCTAGATGGGACATACGTCACTTGTTTACATGAATTCTTCACCCCTTTAGATCGGACTTTAGTCCATTGTTACATGACATCCCCACCCCACCGGACATTAGTCCATCAATAGTTGGTGCTTTGGCCTTGTTTACATGAATCCCCACCCCTCTAGGTGGGACATTAGTCTATTGTTTACATAAATCCTCAACTCCCCTAGATGGGACACTAGTCCATCAACAGCTGGTGCTTTAGCCTTGTTTACATGAATCCACTACCCCACCAGCCCCGCCAGACAGGACACTGGTCCATCATCGGTTAATAGATAAAGTAACTGTGCATTGACACAAATATCCAGTAAATTTAACTAGACCTTGGAAAATGTTTTAAATGCCAATCATTCTACAGTACAAAAGACTATTATTGTGTGACTATAGTTTTTTGCAATTATTCTTAGAAAAATTACTTTTTGTAACCTACTGACTACTAATCAAGTCAGGAAGACAAGTGGATT
Source organism: Unio pictorum (assembly GCA_030141615.1). NCBI lineage: Eukaryota > Metazoa > Mollusca > Bivalvia > Unionida > Unionidae > Unio > Unio pictorum. Next base: position 3,967,555 of record JARLTB010000061.1, read on the forward strand.
TTTTGATCACCAGATTTTATTTATTGAATAATCATCCTTTGCAAGATACATTCAAAAGCAATTTTAGTACCAGTCCATATTTATCCTTAACTGGTTAAGTGGTTATGAGCTGGTGTTTGAGGAAGGAGAGAGTGAAGAGGAGCCTGCCAAGAAAAAGAAAAAGAAGAAGCAGAAATACAAGGAGCACAAACAAAAGAGCAGTGACAGTGACTCCAAGAGAAAGGTCAGTTAGAAAACATCTTTTCTCCTCCATGTAATATAAGAATTTTGTGAAATTAAAGCCCTTTTTTCCTGCATTGGTCATCTCATATCAAATGCTTAGATCTGATAAATTGGAGTAATGAGTCATATTTGTTATTGACGACATATGGCTTGAGAGCTTGATCATGCCAGTTTCATGAAAAATTATGTTTGCATTTCAAGAGTTAAGAGTGCTAAGATTAGAATCAGAATGAAGTTATATGACCAATTTATAAAATAGAATGATAAGCTACGGGTCAGAAAAATGTCTGGGTTTCTACAAAGACATGACGATCAGTCTCTGAGATAGATTATTTGTGTTCTGTTGATGGAACCTTGAAAAAGACAAATAATGTAACTGCTTGACTGCGACTTCTTGTCTCACTGTTATCTAGTACGGATTCTCAAAGTCATATCTGTGTTAAAGATAGTACATTGCAGGTAGCATTTTTCAGCATTTGCTGAGACAGTCTTAAGATTATAACTTAAAGGTTTCAGAATTTTTTAAATTGTAAATCATAGTGTGTTTGGCATTATAGACATAACTGAATTAAATACCAGGATTATGTTTCCATGGTTTTAAGAAAATAATAGTTGGTGCTTCATTTTATGGTTTGAGACAGGGGAAATTTTATAATTACTCTGATAATAGGCCAGAAAAGTACATGTGATGGGCTGTATACAATAAACCAGCTAGCCATTAGCACAAGTTTGTTATTACTAATTGACCTAAATTACTAATTACTTGGGTGATTGCCATGAACCCCCCCCCCCACACACTGATTGACCCTCAATGAAACTGGTGCAGCTCGGACATCCAGTATGTTGAAATTCTTGGTTATCATTGCTCTTTCTAAATATCAGCAGCAGGTTCTCACTAAAAGACTTCTTATGATATCTAGTTGCTCCAGAATATAAATGGTGCCAATCTAATAGGTGCCCTCTTGAAAATCTTGTTCTTAATACTCCTTCTGAATGAAAAGTTACCAGAAGACTTCTATGATGTCAAATTGGTTCTAAATGAAATAGGTGCTGATCTGATGTCCATTATGGCTGTCATAGTAACCATGTTGAATATTGTGGTATCACTACCACTCCTAACAAAAATTAATATTGCAATAAGGTTTTCAGCAGAAGAATTCTTATGTTGTCTAGTTGGTTACAAAAGAAAATGGTGCCAATCTGATTTCTAGTGGCCATCTAGAAAACCTCTTAATTTATATCCCTGAATGAAAAGTAATATTGCCATAGGGTTTCCACCAGACGACTTTATATTATATCTGGTTGATCATAAATGAAAACAATACTGATCTAATTAACAGTATAGTCACCACAGTGGCCATCTTGAAAATATTATTACTTTTCCTTCCAAATGAATGCTTATGTTGTTTTGTTGGTCCTGAATAAAACTAGTGCTGTTCAAGTATTCATTAGGCCTGCTGCAGCAGAAATCTTGAAAATCTTATTACCTATATGTCCTTTAAATGATGGTTATGTTAGCATGGGGATTTCACTGAAAGATTTCTTATGATATACCAATTTGACTCTTATTATGGTGGCCATCTTGTTAAAATCAAGTGTTAAGGAAATAGAAGTAAATATAAATAATTTTACCAAAACTCTATAACTGTGACCTGGACCTGGACACCAAGGTTAAATGGGCAAGCACATGTATCATAAAATAAATTGTTGTTGTTGCAGGGTTTAACGCCATGTTTTAGCACTAGATAGGCTATATATGGCTGCCAGTATTAGTGGTGGAAGAAGAACCAGGGAAAACCCCGAAAGAACCACCAACCCACAAGAAGCTACTGGCAAGCCTTCTCACATACCCACATTAAATCCTAGACTTGAAACCATGCAGACTGAGATGAGATGGCAGTGATCTGTAACGGAGAGCGCTTTAGACCAGTCTGCCCTCTAAAATGAATTGTCCTGGTTTGATATTGATTCATCCAAAATAGGAAGAATTCAACAAGAGCATGTAGTAGGCAAAATAAGCAAATGTAAGAACTTGAACCACAGCAAATTTTCTATTCCTAACCTTGACCCTGAGTCACTGAAGTGACTGGGTGTGTAACAAAATGAAAGAGTCATGCCAAGTATGATGAGAATATACTTGAGTATGTTTTAAAAATATATACACAGTAGGAACACTGTTGATGCCACAAACACTGCTGTCAGAAACGTGATTGCTGTGTCTTTTTTCCCACTAGCAAAATATCTATGAGCTTAATAAAGCAATAGTTTATGTTCAACTGACCAACTTTCTGAATGAATAATTTTTATTTGGAATTTATCTCCAATAAAAATATCACATCAGACAATAATATGCATGCTTATACACTGAGAATTACATTTTAAACTGCAGAATTATTGAGATCCGTGGTTGGAAAAGAATAATTAGCCCTTCTTATAAAGAACTCAAAATTTTTGTTTTTGTTTTTTCAAGTGAGAATATTATGTTCTGACAGGAAATCAACACTAGTGAGAGTAAGCTTTGGACCTGTCAGATTATTTATAGACATGTACTCATACACACTGTTTGAACAACACAAGACAAATCACTGGCATAGACTGTGCAGAGCAGTGACAGCAAATACATAGTTTTGGTTGATCTTAGAAACATGTAAATAGATTTTAAGATATATACAGAAAGAAATTCACATTATTAACATCTTTTGCATCATATTTTAGTGCTTAGTTGAGTCACATCAAATAAATAAATCCCTATTCACACATAAAAAGCCCATATGAACTACAATAATTGAGATGTTCCAAAATGTTTGATACTTACACTTTCTTTTGTTTTCAGCCATCCACTAGTGAAAAGAAGCATAAGAAAGAAAGATCACCAAGTCCAAAAGCCAAGAAGGAGAAAAGACAACAGAGATCGTTTAGTAGCATTTCACCATCGCCACCTAGGCATAAGGATCATCAGGAAAAGTATAGAAAGAAATCAAGATCAAGGTCACCTGTACGTAAAGATATTAGAAGGTCAAGGTCTCCTTCGGACAGGGATTATAAAATGGACAAAAGAGACAGATACTCAGCAGAGATGGAAGAAGACAGGCAGCACTTAAATAAAGACAGATCTACTTCATCCAGATACAAGGATTCTAAAGAGAAGCAAAGAAAGAGGTCAATGTCCCCTGTTAGGAGGGATCATAGACAAAGGTCAAGGTCTCCAGTAGAGAGGGATTACAAAGCAAGCAAAAGGGAGAAACAGTCAGGAGATAGGAATGAAGATAGATATGGTTATTCTGGTAAGGGCAGGTCTCCTTCTGCTGGATACAAAGATTTTAAAGACAAGTACAGACAGAGATCACGGTCAAGGTGAAGATAAATTATGAATGTATGTAGTGTATAATGGTTAGTCTCTATTTAATATTCATTAAAGAATAAGACCGATGGTAAAGTGCATGAGGAAGATGGATTCAGATTCAATCATTGCTGAGTATTTTTACAGGATTGAAGTAGCAATGAAAGTCTATTAGAAACGTTTACAAGCTGACTCAGGGATATTCTTATCATTGATAAAGACTTTACCGATGAATATTGTGTGTCACAAGAAAAAGAAATTGCTAGTTTTTCCCATACAAGTAAATGACATATTATTGTATTATTATTTCTTCTGTAAAAAATCTTTACTTTATTGCCACTGCTTTGAAATAATATAGCATGAAAGAAAATGAAAATTGTCATATCTTTGATTGAATGTTAATTTGATACTGTCAGGTTGTAAAAAGGAATTAAAATGGAAAGACGTCAGTGAAATTTGGAATAAATAACATTCAGAACCAAATTTATCAGTGTAATCATTACATGTTGCAGTGGTACTAAAAATCAGTACCACTCCAACCACTTCAGTGGCCTTGTGGTTAGAGTGTCCACCTCAGATGCAGGAGTTCATAGGTTTGATTGATTCATTTATTCTATTTTTATGGCACATCAGCACTCCTAGGCTGTGTCACAGAATTAGGCGAAAATTGAACTGATTTTTGTTGTTCTTGAATTGTAAACGAAACTCACCATTTTCTTGATTTCGTCGTACACGCATTACCTGGGGTGATTAAGTGGCGTGTAACGATTTGCATGTGCCAATTTGTAATTTTACATGAAATCCGAAATACTCGTTGTACGTGGTGCACGTTAAGCTCGATGTGATTTATGTTCACCTATTGAGAGTATATAAGGCGATGGATTTCTCATTATTATTTACGGGAACTAAAATATCTAATCAAAGGATAGATAACCTCGTCTTGCAAATCTCCAGCCAAAGGGGTGAGTGTTAAATTTACATTTCGTTTTATTGTGAATTTTATTCAGATTATCATTTCGTATAATGATGCTTTTATTGCAATGAACGTGGAATATTTGGAATTACTAGTCACTTTTAGACTTTAAATGAAATATCGTAATCTACAGCTTAGATTATTTTTGAGACAACTATTATTAGTCTGGTTTTGTTTATTATAGTTGATTCCGGAGATCTAATAACATCGTTGATTCCGTAGATCTGATAACATCTGACAATCAGTGATTCCGTCTGATTCAGTCTGATTCAGTCTGATTCCAGCTGATTCCGTCGTTGATACCGTAGAAGTTCATCACTGATAGCGCATCTAATAACATCGTTGATACCGTCTCTGATACCGTAGCTGCTAACATAGTTGTTACATTGTTTCTGGTACCGTAGCTGCTAATAACATCATTGATACCGTAGCTGCTAATAACATCGTTGATACCGTAGCTGCTAATAACATCGTTGATACCGTAGCTGTTAACACATCTGATACCATCTTTTGATAAACGTCTTTGATATCGTCTGATTTGTTGTGGGACATCTATTGTTTGTTCTGGAACATCTCTGTATAAATATCTGAATGTGCTTGTGCCGTTAATTTGTGCAAACGGAATTGAAGTATCTGTCTGTGTGTCGAACTGTCTGTTCGTCAATATCTGTGTAACGTGTAAATATCCGGAAAGCTAGAAGTCCGAGTGTCGGAGCTGTCTTAGAGTTGTAAAACGTCCGGGTTGACATCTAGGGGAGTGAGGAACCGTTGGTTCGGGTAGATGTTGTATGCTGTCTGAACGTATAACTGTGGTGGATCCGTGTAGGGAAACGTCCGATAATAGTATTGGTCAACCCTCGGTTCTCGGGGAAACTGGGAGACGATTCAACTGTTGCTGAATCGTGCGGTTATACAGGGGAGACACATAGGTGTATTGAAATTGTAATATAATTTAATACATTGTTGTATTTGCATGCTTATGTCAGATCGCAATAATATTTCAAGTGATCACATAGATATCAATAAAAGCTAGCAACTTGATTGAATACAAGTATATGATCGTGCTAGTTATCGCAATCCATCGTGCGATAGATAGTTTGTCGTTTGTGTTTATTTTTTTTTTCGTAAATCATTCTTGCATTTATTTAACTTTCGTAAAGGATTCTTGGATCTGTGTATAATCCAAGAGATCCCTTTACATCTGAGATTCCTTTTGTATTGTTATTTAATTTGTTCATGTATTGTGAATGGTTGTGAGTATAATTGTGGGTTGAGTGCATGAATTATTGTGTTGTTACATCTGTATTTTTTCATTTATAATTTATTACATAAATTTATATTTTCTTTCACAAATTGTGTTTGTATTGTTCATTTAATCCACCCTCCTCTCGGTAACAATTCTGTTACAATGGTGTCAGAAGTGGGATCGTTGGATTAAGTGAACTGTCAATCATTTTTGTGAAGGTATACATTTAATGTTTATATTCGAGCGTGACCTTCTGTTAAGATAATACTCTAGTTGGAGTTTATTTTTGTTTAGTTTACCTAGGTCCGTGTGTCCAGTATAAACGTGTTTAAAACATTGGTTTGGTTACCTATCTATATTCATATTACAATTGTCATGTCATCCCTTAAGGACTTGGTTGCCTTAGGCAAAGAATTTGGATATGAAGGTGAAAGCTTAAGGAAATTTATCCAAGAAGAACAAGCCCGGGAAAGAGACGAAAGGGTAAGAGCAAGGGAATTAGAAAGGGAAGCCGAAGAAAGGAAAAGGGAATTACATAGGGAATTAGAAAAGGAAAAGGGGGAGGCCGAAGAAAGGAAACGGGAATTAGAAAGGGAATCCGAAGATAGGAAATGGGCATTTGAGAAGGAAAAGATAGAATTAGAGAAGCAGGCCGAAAGGGAAAAGATAGAATTAGAGAAGCAGGCCGAAAAGGATAGGATAGGATGGGAAATGGAAGCGGAGCAAAAGCGAATAGAGTTAGATGAAAAAGCAAAGCAACGGGATCATGAGCGTAAGGTAGAATTAGCGACATCTGGAAGAGAACACGATTCTGCCTTTAGCAAATTAAGGGGCCCCAAATTACCTCCCTTTGACGATGAAAAAGATAACATAGATAGTTATCTTCATCGGTTTGAGCGGTATGCCGAAAACCAGAAGTGGAGTCAAAATGACTGGGCGCTGCATCTGAGTGCTTTATTAAAAGGTAAAGCACTGGATGTATACTCGCGACTTCCTAGGGACGATGTGTTTAAGTACGACGTCCTAAAGGAAGCACTTCTCAAAAGGTACGAGCTCACTGAACAAGGTTTTCGAAAAAAGTTCAGGTATAGCAAGCCCGATAAGGGAGAAACCTTTGGTCAGTTCACCGTCAGAATTGCGAACTATTTTGAGCGGTGGATTGAATGCGGCAAAGCGGTGAAAACGTTTGAAGGGTTGACTGATTTCTTGCTCAGAGATCAATTATTTAATACAGTTGGGCGAGAATTAGATCAATTTCTGAAGGAGAAAGTCTTCACAAACGTAAAAGATATGGCTAAGCAAGCCGATTTATTTGCCGAAGCTCATGGGGGAACCCAGAACGTGGTTTTGAAAGATGTTAAGTCTGGAAACCAGTCTGTAAGACCTATGCCTAGGGAGCCTGTAAAATCAGCTGAGGTAAAAAGGTCAGTTGGGAATCCAGTTTTTCAGCGTGTGCGGTGTTTCTTGTGTAATGCATTGGGTCATGTTCAAAAAGACTGTCCTAAAAGAAAGGCACTTATACATAAGGTAGCAGTGGCTATACAAAGTAAAGGTATAACTGATAACATCGTACAGGTAGAACCTTGTATTCATTCGCTTGGCACGTGTTTATTTCCTGAAGCGCGTGTACCAACCGCGAGAGGGTTTGTCAACGGTCGAGAAGTCGTGGTATTGCGTGACACTGGTTGTACGGGCGTAGTGATCAAACGTAGTCTCGTGCAGGATAACCAAATGCTCGGGTGGGAATCCCCATGTATGTTACTTGATCAGACGATGGGTCGCATTCCCGTAGCAAGGATCACAGTAAATACACCTTTCTTAACGGGAACTGTTGATGCCCTTTGTATGGACAATCCTATTTACGATCTGACGATCGGTAATGTTGAAGGTTCCCGTCTTCCAACCATGGCCGATTTTAAAATACCTTTGGCCCAGGCAGTCGAAACGCGAGCGCAAACACGGCGAGAGAAAACCGCGTTTCATAAATTAATAGTCCCTGAATCGATCTCAGGAATTTCCCGTGATGATTTCAAACAAGAGCAAGAACGTGATGAATCCATCAGAACAATTGTTGAGAAAATCACGTCCGGCGCGATTAAACATTGCAAGCGTGGGGGAAGCTCTAGATTCGTACGCAAGAACGGATTAATTCATAGGGAGTTTAGCGCTCGGGAGGGTAAGAAGTATTGGCAAGTGGTCGTACCCCAGAGATATAGATCTCAAGTACTTAGGGTGGCGCATGAGTCAAGCATGGCAGGACACCTAGGTAAGGCTAAGACCACTAGCAGGGTAGTCGCTGAATTCTACTGGCCAGGTGTTAATGGCGATGTCACACGGTTCTGTAGGTCGTGCGACGTATGTCAGAAAACCGTCTGTAAGGGAAGGGTCACAAGGGTGCCCTTGGGACAGATGCCATTAATAGATACACCGTTTAAAAGAGTGGCAGTAGATATTGTAGGACCAATACACCCGGTTACCGAAAGAAAGAATCGGTACATACTTACTCTGGTTGATTACGCAACCAGATACCCCGAAGCCGTAGCGTTACCAACTATTGAAACGGAAAGGGTAGCTGAAGCATTAGTTGATATCTTCAGTAGGGTAGGGGTGCCAGAGGAAATCCTCACGGATTGTGGTGCCCAATTCACCTCTGACCTCATGGATGAAATAAGTAGGCTGTTATCCATCAAACAGCTGAACACTACCCCATACCATCCGATGTGCAATGGACTGGTAGAGAAGTTTAATGGTACCCTGAAAAGCATGCTGAGAAAGATGTGCGCGGAACGTCCGCAAGACTGGGACCGTTATTTAAACGCTGTTCTGTTCGCGTACCGTGAAGTACCGCAGGAAAGTTTAGGGTTTTCACCCTTCGAACTGTTGTACGGTAGGACAGTTCGAGGCCCGATGCGGATACTACGCGAACTATGGACTGGTGACGTCGCGAACGAGGAAATAAAAACGACTTACCAGTACGTGTTAGATCTAAGAAACAAACTTGAGAGTACATGCCAGATGGCACGTGACGAATTGATTAAATCGGGGCGCAGATATGCCAAGTATTACAACCGCAGAGCGCGTAATAGGAAATTTCTTGTGGGAGATCAGGTGCTATTGCTTCTTCCAACGAGTTCGAATAAGTTATTAGTCCAGTGGAAAGGTCCATATGAAGTTAAAGAAGTAAAAGGTGACATGGACTATAAAATTGACATGGACGGTAATGTAAAAACATTCCATGCGAACATGCTCAAGTTATACATCAAGAGACAGAGCGACAATGTCAATAAGGGGAGTTGAAAATATAGGCGCAGAGTACTTGAGTAGGGCATGATGGGAAATTTGTATGAATTTGCCCAAGTAATAAAATCCAGTTTGTAGTATAACCAGTGTAAATGTTGTAAGATATCATCAGTAGTTATTTTTCTTCTATTCTGTGTTAGTTTTAAAAATGTGTACATTTTTATTCTTAGGGGGGAGGTATTGTCACAGAATTAGGCGAAAATTGAACTGATTTTTGTTGTTCTTGAATTGTAAACGAAACTCACCATTTTCTTGATTTCGTCGTACACGCATTACCTGGGGTGATTAAGTGGCGTGTAACGATTTGCATGTGCCAATTTGTAATTTTACATGAAATCCGAAATACTCGTTGTACGTGGTGCACGTTAAGCTCGATGTGATTTATGTTCACCTATTGAGAGTATATAAGGCGATGGATTTCTCATTATTATTTACGGGAACTAAAATATCTAATCAAAGGATAGATAACCTCGTCTTGCAAATCTCCAGCCAAAGGGGTGAGTGTTAAATTTACATTTCGTTTTATTGTGAATTTTATTCAGATTATCATTTCGTATAATGATGCTTTTATTGCAATGAACGTGGAATATTTGGAATTACTAGTCACTTTTAGACTTTAAATGAAATATCGTAATCTACAGCTTAGATTATTTTTGAGACAACTATTATTAGTCTGGTTTTGTTTATTATAGTTGATTCCGGAGATCTAATAACATCGTTGATTCCGTAGATCTGATAACATCTGACAATCAGTGATTCCGTCTGATTCAGTCTGATTCAGTCTGATTCCAGCTGATTCCGTCGTTGATACCGTAGAAGTTCATCACTGATAGCGCATCTAATAACATCGTTGATACCGTCTCTGATACCGTAGCTGCTAACATAGTTGTTACATTGTTTCTGGTACCGTAGCTGCTAATAACATCGTTGATACCGTAGCTGCTAATAACATCGTTGATACCGTAGCTGCTAATAACATCGTTGATACCGTAGCTGTTAACACATCTGATACCATCTTTTGATAAACGTCTTTGATATCGTCTGATTTGTTGTGGGACATCTATTGTTTGTTCTGGAACATCTCTGTATAAATATCTGAATGTGCTTGTGCCGTTAATTTGTGCAAACGGAATTGAAGTATCTGTCTGTGTGTCGAACTGTCTGTTCGTCAATATCTGTGTAACGTGTAAATATCCGGAAAGCTAGAAGTCCGAGTGTCGGAGCTGTCTTAGAGTTGTAAAACGTCCGGGTTGACATCTAGGGGAGTGAGGAACCGTTGGTTCGGGTAGATGTTGTATGCTGTCTGAACGTATAACTGTGGTGGATCCGTGTAGGGAAACGTCCGATAATAGTATTGGTCAACCCTCGGTTCTCGGGGAAACTGGGAGACGATTCAACTGTTGCTGAATCGTGCGGTTATACAGGGGAGACACATAGGTGTATTGAAATTGTAATATAATTTAATACATTGTTGTATTTGCATGCTTATGTCAGATCGCAATAATATTTCAAGTGATCACATAGATATCAATAAAAGCTAGCAACTTGATTGAATACAAGTATATGATCGTGCTAGTTATCGCAATCCATCGTGCGATAGATAGTTTGTCGTTTGTGTTTATTTTTTTTTTCGTAAATCATTCTTGCATTTATTTAACTTTCGTAAAGGATTCTTGGATCTGTGTATAATCCAAGAGATCCCTTTACATCTGAGATTCCTTTTGTATTGTTATTTAATTTGTTCATGTATTGTGAATGGTTGTGAGTATAATTGTGGGTTGAGTGCATGAATTATTGTGTTGTTACATCTGTATTTTTTCATTTATAATTTATTACATAAATTTATATTTTCTTTCACAAATTGTGTTTGTATTGTTCATTTAATCCACCCTCCTCTCGGTAACAATTCTGTTACAGGCTGTTTAGCGCCATACAGAAGGTTTTATGTAGGGTTATTTTAAAGTGATTAAAGGTTTCTTGTCAGTAAGCAATAATAAAATCAAACTGTTAAAATCATACATAATAAGAGTGCAACTCAAAAGGTTATATATATATATATATATATATATATATATATATATATATATATATATATATATATATATATATATATATAATAAAGCTTCTCTGTGAACATCACGGGTTTGAACCTTGGCCGACTCGTACCAAAGAGTTATACAAATGCAGCTGCCTTGCTTGGTGCTTGGCATTAAGAGGTTAGGACTGGTTGGCCTGGTGTCAGGATAATGTAACTGGGTGGGACATCGTGCTACATGTCTATGGTATGATGTCCCAGTGCTAGACATCACTATAAACTGTCACACCGCAGACATAGCGATACGACTGAAAAATTGTTAAAGCTACATTAAAATCCAAATCACACACATACACACAGAAAATCACACTGGCCTTAAATAACCTTTCATTTCTCCATTTCCTTCATTCATAATAATAAATGACAACTTTAAAATGTTTTTCAGTTTATAGATATAAATACAAATAAAATGAATTTATCATTTTGTATGAAATTGAAATTTCTGTCTACATACATATTAGGTTTGAAGCTGATAGTCACTTCTGGGGAAAAAACATGCCAATACTATTTTCAGCTCACCTGGCCATGAATCAAGTTGACCTGTGCTTTGATCCAGATTTTGGCAAGCATTGTTATCAGACATCACTATTTCAGGGGTTTCAGGTTAATGCTACTGTATTCACTAATGTGAGTTAAAAATGGAAAATGTGAGCCGAGAGTTCAAGCACTTATATTGTTTGGTGATTGTTATAAATTGTCAAATTACATATCGATTCAGATCATTTGCAACACTCCTCGAGGAATGTAAATTTAGCATGATATACAGGGATAATTCCAGAGCATAAAAAGAATCCTGTTTTTGCATAGAGTTAATTACCATGAGATATCCTATTTTTGCATTGAGTTAGTCACTATGAGATATTCTATTTTTGCATTGAGTTAATTGCCACAAGATATCCTGTTTTTGCATTGAGTTAATTACCATGAAATATGCTGTTTTCGCAACGAGTTCATTGTCACAAGATATGCTGTTTTTTCATCGAGTTAATTACCATGAGATATGCTGTTTTTGCAATGAGTTCATTGCCATGAGATATGTTGTTTTTTGCATGGAGTTAATTACCATGAGATATCCTGTTTTACATTGGGTTAATTACCATGAGATATCCTGTTTTGCATTGGGTTAATTACCATGAGATATCCTGTTTTTGCATTGGGTTAATTACCATGAGATATCCTGTTTTGCATTGGGTTAATTACCATGAGATATCCTGTTTTTGCATAGAGTTCATTATCATGAGATGTGCTGTTTAGCATGTAACTTTTTTTTTTAGTCATGCATGTATCTACTGGTAATACAAAACATACAAGTGAGCAACCATTGTATTTTTCTAGGTAAAATAGTAGGTATCATTTTGTGCAGAGAAATTTACTCACAAATACTGAAATATTTCTAACACATTTGCTTATGGTAAAATGTTTTTTGATGCTTTCTCGAATGGCTTTCTCTGCTAGTATCTTTATGCAGGACAACTGATCAGATTTTTGTGTCACATATTATTGTATTCCCGCGAAACAAAATAGTTCTCTGTAAAATAGTGTAACCTGCCTTAGCCTCCATGCATATTCATAATCTGTCCCTAATAATAACTGTTCTTTAAATGTTCTTTATAGAGCGGACACTTAGCTTTATGGGATTCTCCATCATCTTGCATCCATTTTCTGGCCCGTTATTAGCACACCTATGCCATCACTACTCTTCCTAAACTACAATGGTGGATTGCAATCATACTTTAAACACAGTCATTCCTTGGTCTAGTTGGTCCTAAATGAAAATGGTGCTGCTTGAACATTCAACTTGTGTCACCTCACCAGTGGCCATCTTGAAAAACTTCTTACTGCTATTTCTCCTGATTTGCTGGGCATATAGACATGGGGATTTCACTGAAAGAACATTTTATAATGTAAAGTTGTTCTTAACTGAAAATCGTGCCAATCGGATGTCCAATATGGCCACCATCTTGAAAATCTCATCGCTACACATCCTAAATAAAAAGCCATTTTGACATGTGATTTTCACCAGAAGACTTATAATGTTGCTTCTAAATTAAAATGGTGTCATCTGATGTCTAATATTGCCACCACAGTGGCCATCTTGAAATTCTTGTTAATGCCACTCATCGTAAATGTATGGTCATCTTGGGTTTTTTATGAACAGACTTTTTATGAGATCTAGTTGATTCTTTATGAAAATGATCATCCAAATCCATCATGGCCACCTTGGCAGCCATATTTTCACTGGAATGCTTATGATATCTGGTTGGTCCAAAATAAAAATTGTGCCACTCAAACATCCAATATGGCCGCAACAGTGGCAATGTTGAGAAACTTGTTAGTGCTACTCCTCCTGAATGGATGGTCAAATCAATGTAGGCTTTTACTTATAGGCTTCTCAGGGGATCTAGTTGATTCTAAATGAAAATGGTGCTGCTCAGACATCTACTATGGTTGCCACAGTGGTCAACTAAAAATATTGTTATCATTACTTCCTCTGAACAAATGGCCATGTCATCATAGGGATTTCACTGGAAATCTTCTTATGTTAAGAGCCCCCGTGTGGCCAAGTTGTCGGCACCACTCATCTTTACAAAATTACTTGCATCTCACCTCTATCTCCATAGGTTTGAGTGTCAGCAAACATCAGTATTTGAGAAAGCTTGCAAGTAGTTCCCACAAGTCAGTGGTTTTTATGGGTTTTTCCTCTACCATATATACTGGCCACCATATATATCGAATCTTGATGAAAAACAGCATTGAACACACAAAACCAGACCTAAATTAAAATGGTGCCATTCTGTCCATCAGTATGGCTACTACAATGGTTACTTTTCCCAGATGGCTGGTTGCATTAACATTGTGCTTGTACCAGAAGACTTTTCTTAGGAAGTCAAATTGCAAAATGGGAATGAAGTGAATCCACTATTCAATATGGTCTCTATGGTAGCCATATTGAAAATCATCTTGTTACTATTCCATATCAACACTGGCTTGTCATATTGTTGGACCAAATTAAACTGGTGCCGATCTGGCACCCAACATGGCAAAAACTCTTATTACTGTTCCCCTTAAATGTAGCAGGGTATCCAGTTGGTTGGAAATGAAAATGATGTCATCTAACCATCCATACTGCCATCACGGTGGCCATATTGAAAATATTGCTATTTCTACCCCTCCCAAATGGATGGCTTTATCAACATGAGTTTTTCCCTAACTGACTTCTGATGAGATCTAGTTTGTTGTAATGATATAGGTGCCAATCATGCGTCTATAGTACATGTAACGTGGGTCATGTAGGCATTCAACAAAGGCTATTTCAGTAATGAAATTCGAATTTGATTCTAAATACATTTAAGTGGCAAGTATTGGATTCATATACATTTATATTCCTTTGGAAGGTCATTTGCCGCCGAACTAATGCTTCTAGTTTTTCTTTAGCCACGGAAAATGCCCTCCTGGTAACATCACCAACAGCGCTAATACCCTTATCACGAATAACATCAATATCTTTTATTGATAACTGTTTTGCGATTGGTGCTATTTTGGGAGCCATTCTTGTAAATAACCCTGCAATGGTATTGCCGAGACACATCTGCATAGTATGCTCTATAAACAGGCAATCGTGAGTTTACTACATAGACCATAGTTGGTTTCATCTTATTTAAATGCTACTTATCTAATGTGGTGATTTAATCACTATGGTAACCGTACAAATTAGTAGGATTTTCGGCTAGTTCATCAATAAACTCTCGGTATACATCAATATCCATGATACCACCCTCAAGTAGTCGTCTTCAGATATCAACTGCCTCATTAATTACTTCCAGTGAGTTATTTCTGGCTCGTTTCCTTCCTACAAGAACTTCTAATCGTGATATATCTCCGAGAATATTACTAGGACAACTAACTAAACCACTACCTGATACCCTTGGAGTTCCACTCTAAGAAAATCCATTTCTACTACTACTATAACCAGTTGCACCCTGTAAATCATCATCATCTTTGTCTCGATCATATTGTGGTTGACCACTCTTTATTCTTTTTATTTTATCCAAATACGAATTTATAATCATTATCATCATTTGAGATTCTAATTCCATCGTGTTTTGCCAAATATACTTTATTTTTCCAGGTGTCAAAGTCTTTTATAAATTTTTTGAATCCATAATTTATATATTTATTCCTTTCTTCCTTTTTAGAATTTTTAACAACAAAATCAGCTAATTCATCATCCCTGTAAATTTTAAATTTATTTATCACTTCTTTCGGAAATATCTCTTCAGGTAGATATATTCTCCCTTTCGAAGTTTCTTCTTTTTTTCTTTAATAATATCACCCTGTTGAAGTTCAATATCACCCTCTTCTTCAACAGTATCACCCTCTTCTTCAACAGTATCTTCTTGTTGTTCCTGAAGTCGTACAGCGGTTACTATATCACCAGGAAGTGATTTTAAAGATTTCTTTGCTTGCTTGGATCTCATTGCTATTTTGTCAAGTACAGGAACAAGGGCTGGTCTTTTTTTCTCTCGTTGTTCCTCAGGAATATCTTCCCATATGGCTTTTTCAGTGGTTGATACGACTTTTCCCTTATTGGTTTGAATAGCTGTTCAGTGTCTGATGCAAAATCACTGTGAAATTGTTGTCTCGTTTGGAGCATATTTCGAATGGAATCACGAACTGGAATAAACTTCTTAATCGAAGATAATCGTTGTCGTGCTAATTTAGTTGTCAGTGCTTCACCCACCATTATAAATATAATATACGATCTAAATGTAGTGAGGACGTCACCAGTTAAAAATCCGTAGATTGCTTCACCCACCCCAATTCACTACGTTAATTCCGCATAGTGACAAACGATTGACAAAGTCACCATTGATTAAATTACCGTGCAAAAAAAATCGTCTATGCAAATTCGTTCTATGTGAGTAAGCGCATACCTGTCTATTGTATACTTACAAACAGGTATGGGTATTATACACGTCAATCCATGGAGGTGATCAAAGGAGAATTCTCAGTTCGTCGGATAATCGTTTTTATTGAAACGGCAACACAGTTCATCATACACTACTCTCCCACCCAACCACAAACAATACTACCTACCCACCACCGACTACTTTTCAAAGAGATTCTCTTGCAATAATAATAATAATAATAATAATAATAATAATAATAATAATAATAATAATAATAATAAAGCAGCAGAGGGGGCGAATCAGACTTCTCTAATTGGGGTAGATTTTAAGCAAACCATTTTAAGTCTCCTTTTGCCAAATGGAGCCTTAACGATTTTAGGGCCCTATTTGTCAAATTAAGGGGAACCCGAGGGTGCAAAAACCTCAACAAAAAAAATCGTCGTCGCCGCTCCCGTTGCTGCTATAGGTTAACAATTATTTTTAGGATGAAAATCTTTTTAAGATTTCACAAACAGACTAATTTGTAGAACCTAACCTTGTAGATCAATCAGATTATTGGACTGGTCAGTGAGTTTGAAGTTGATTCTCGTTAGCGAATTATTATGACATCGCATATAGACTGGATTAACCGGAGACTCAATAATTAGAAATCCGGGTGGAGCTGTTGGTGCAAATGAATATTGAATATATCCCTGCTGAGCTTGATTTTATCGCTCGAGATTTATTTGATAACTTCCCTCGATAACATCGCATACTAAATTGAGCGCAATCACCGATGAAATATTTACATTGTGCGGGGCAATATGCCTACCACCACCGTCTGGGTCATTATTATGTGTCAGGATAGTTGTTTGTGGTTGTGGTGCTGTTTTTTTCCATGCGTCATGGATTTTTTTGAAACATTCATCGATGGCATCATTGAGAGATTTTTGTAGTTCTAAGATATTATATCCGTGTAGTTTGAATGTGGGAATATCTTCTACGCGTATACTATACTTCGTTGCAAATTCTATTCTTGTTTTAGGATTATCGTCACCTAATACTTCTTGAATGATTTGCAAATGAAATATTTCCATGTCATTGATGATTTTGTTACATGTTTCTATGACGCTGATAAATTCATCTCGGATGAGAGTACCGGATTTAAGAGATATTAACAACAGTGAAATATCATTATTCATCGCTGTGAAATTTTCAGTGATTTTATCCTGTCGAATTGTGTAATATCTAATACCACGATTTTCTATTATTCCAGTGAAAAAGAAAAATTCAATTTGGTGTAACCGCTATAGCTTATTACTGGATTATCAGATTTTATCCTGTCGGTGATATAATCAGATTTTTGTGGTTCAGGTGGTATGTTAACTTGTCGAGGTGGTATCTCAGGCCATCCTAGTGCGGTTCTAATAGAACTCTGATAAATATCTACGACATATCCCTATGTGCTTATTTCAATCGCAGACGATAGCGTTGGCTCATGAACCGTTATAGCGATTTTTGATTCTGTTCCAGTAATTGATTTTATTCTACGCTGAAATTCAGCATTGATTTGTTCGATTTGGTATGATCCGGTTGGTATTGAAACAACGTTCCAGTCTGGAGTCCCGTCTTCGCGATTCTTATTCTCAAATACTAAGCTGTTATTCGGTTGTTGACCGTCAAATTCTACCGACCTAATATTAGGCCAACTGTGATACACTCGTAGTTTTGCTAACGCGATCTAGTTCACGGGAATCGGAATAGGGAAATTCACACTGAATTCAGGATTCGTTGGTGTTATTGATATCATGCTGGTTTGTACTGGATTTGTGTTCTCTACTAATCGTTGAAGTAATTTTTGAGGTGTTGTCATTGTTATTATACTCATATTGTATTTCTAATTTTGACATCGGGGAATCATAAATACTTACCATCACTGAGAACTCACTATCTGATATCGTTGATATTATTGAGATCATGCTGGTTTTCAGGTTTGTGTTCTCCACTATTTGTTGAAGTAATTCCTGCGGTGTTGTCATTGTTATTATATTCATGTTGTCGCTCTAATTTTGACATCGCGGAATCATAAATATTTAGCATCGCTGAGAACTCACTATCTGATATAAATGTATCTTCGAGCGACGACGATATCAACGAGGACAATTGCGAGTACGCGGTTGATACAACATGAAATTTAATTATGTAGTCTTGCAGTTTACTCTGGCTGCATGATGATATTTTTTTTGTTATTATCGAAATTATTCTCGCGATTGTTGTCGCCGCGGATATACAATTGGAACAACTATCGGGGCAATCATTGTCACCGAGGAGAGTATAATTCCGGCTCCGGTGATTACACCACTCACCGAGTACACGGTAACATCAACTGCGGTGATTCTTCGTTGGTATTTTTTTATTTTCGTTGCAAACTCCTCAGTGAACGCTTTGAGTTTAGTCTGAAACTCTCTGGCCTGATCATAGCGATATTGAGATACCGAAGGTACCGTTGATGACGACATTTTATTCCCAAATCAGTTTACGATTTCAATTGAAACTGTTATTTACTCAAATCCGCTACGAATTCCACATACCATGATACTGAAACCCTAGCTAGATTATTATCATTCGTTGTTATCATGAATAGTTAAATTGTATCCTTATCGATGATCGTTGATATTGTATTATTGACCCCAGATGAATTCGTCGATGAAATATTAAATTGAGTCGGTGTTACTAGTGTTAATCGATAAATGCTTTTGACGGTCGCGGTGATACTTAGTATATTTTCTCTAGGTGTCCACGCAAATGATCCGTGTTGGATCGTGTATACTACGTTGTTGGTTTTCTCATGAGGAATTTTTGTTTTTTTCAATGATTGTTATCATGCTCGGAAAAATCATCTTTGATTGCTTCGATGAAGTTTTTCGTCTCATCGATGGATTTTTTAACATCAGGGACTTTTATTTAAATTTTACCCAACGAGGCTCCAAGAAATTTATCTACGATGTTTCTACGAAAATTTGAAAGCTGTTTTCAGTGTTCTTCAATTCTAGATTGAAGTGTTGCTAGTAACAACATACATTTTTTTAACTCATCGTTGAGAGTTTTTAATCTATCTGTAATCGTCGAAAAAAGTACACCCGGTTTGAGTTTACCCTGATCGGAAAATAACGCAACGGTGTTCTCGATTGCGTTTCGTTGTTTAACCAAAATATCATCCAGAGAAACATTACTAGTGTTCAATTTACCCTGACGATCTTGAAATACAACTATTTCCCCGGGATCAACACTTGCTAGGTTCAACGTCTCAGCTATTTCATCTTCGATTATTTTTTTTATACCATCGGTTGCATTGCCATCGGCACGGGGTTTCTTCAGCGCTGATAGAGGTCTTCCCAAATATCAATCATGTTATTTTATACATCTTTCTCTAAAATCTATTCGATTTCCAGTGATTACTAGTGTATTCATTTACGACAACATGTGGTGGTTTTCCAGATGTTGAAATAGCGTCAAGGACATTTAATACTTCGCTGCCGCATATTGGTGGATCATTCATTTGTTGTGTTGGTAGCGTAGAATACCAACGAGGGATGTTCAAGCGGTTTTTATAACGCATAAATTCCTTCGGCGGTGCTAATCCATATGAATCGAAATAAACAATCCCACTTGGATCAATCGCGTATGCAACCCAGTGAGTTCCAGGTCCGGTGCTGTTATCGAGATTAATAATACCGGTTTCAACGCTGTTTTGGTTGTGCCGGCAACTGATCTTTCATAAAGACACCTCTGAAATTTTTTATGGTCAATTTTTTAGCATCGAGTAAATCAAAATTGGACATGGGAACCATAGGTTCCTCAGTCAAAGATTTCTGAGTTAGTAAACCGTTCCTGGGATTCGCAGACCTTTTCCGTGAACGGATCTCCCGCTGTACCATGAATACGGGGTTCCTGGTAGTCTTAGACCCTTTCCCTTTTTTTATAACCCTGCCCAGTTGCCTTTTTTAGTGCCATCCCTGCCGCGGCCCCAACGGTTCCTAGCGCCGCCGCTTTAGCCACCGCTGGGGCTGCTGCTGAAATCAAATCTGGGATTGCAGCTAACAACGGGAATATACCGCATGTTTTAATCATATTTTTGATAGCCGCAGAGAGAGTGATCTTAACGCCTTTTTTTATCCTTGAAAGCATCATTGAAGTGTTTCACTTGACGAGTTGTCAGCGACAGCTTATTCGCTCCGCCAGTCATCTGATTGTGTTTCAACGTGATTGTGGTTCCACATTTTTTAGCCGATTCTGATTGCATTTTTTTTAATTGACCTGAGGTCAATTTAACACCGATGTGACTGTATGACATTATACAATAACATTAATTCTAAATCGCAAAGCGATTCAATGGAAAAATCAGAAAGGATTTTCAGCTTACATATTTTCCACTGTCGCATCTACCACTCTCATTCTTCCACCAACACCTTCGAGTAGCATTGATTTGTCGCTGAGAATGACAGCAACCGCTATATAATTAGCAATAGCACCACGAAGCACATTAGCTCTAAAGTGTATATCAACGACGGATTGTCTTGTTAAATCAAGATGTTCCAACGAAAAATAATAGATCGGATATAAATTCTTAAAATCCAATTGTGATATTTGCAGACCAGTATCGACATTTTGATCGCGTGCCATAAATGACAACAACCGATGATACACGCGTGCAATATGATTTTGACCGTAATCAAGTTGTACATCTTCAGATGGTTCCTGCTGGCCGTTTATTCTCAGTGAGACGTCTTTAACACCTAATTGATCAAATATCATATGGCTGAAACGTTGATCGCCAACTCTTGTGTTATCCTGTAACGCAATAAATATATGACGTGGCGCAGCAACGCCTTGTTTTGATGCTAGGTTCCACATAAATAACCCGTTAATATTTGATTGTTTAACATCTGTACTTACCGTTAGCC
This sequence comes from Unio pictorum, assembly GCA_030141615.1. Taxonomy (NCBI): domain Eukaryota; kingdom Metazoa; phylum Mollusca; class Bivalvia; order Unionida; family Unionidae; genus Unio; species Unio pictorum. Next base: position 3,988,584 of record JARLTB010000061.1, read on the forward strand.
AACTTAGTAATGATTTTCCTCCTTGGTCCGTAAATGATAGTAATCGTTCTTCTGTGTTGATTTTTGGAGTCAACACTGGCATCCACAATGATAGTTTTGTTAAAATGACTTTACCAGCATCAGCATCTGGATTTGCAGCATCTGCTAGAATCGTCCAAACTGCGTCATTATCATCACTCTTTTGCACGAGTGCTACTGTATGCTTCGCCCCGTAGATAACTTTTCGAACATTTCTACAGAATCCAAATATATGTTGCAGTGGAATCGCGCATGAAAATGATCTACGCGCTCCTCCCAACATTAATATACGTGTTAAGCTCCTAGATTGAAATTAGGATCAAAATTTATGATCATATTCTCAGCATCAACATTGGCAGTATTAGCCTGATTTCTTGGTTGTCTTACAACAAATTGATTTCCTCCAGCGGTATTTTTAACATCCTTCGCAAACATCATAGAATGACCCGCGGATCTTGTATAATCATCAGAATATCTCGCTAACCCGATTATTGTTGTAGCCACATCAACATCGCGATCTATCGACTCAGTCTCTTTTCCATCGATGAGGTATCTTGCACTCTCAAATAGCGCCATGATACCATTATTGACAAACCCGACTTGAGTACCAACTGGATACGGTGCTGGTACAGCAGGAGTATCAGCAGCTGTTACAAGTTCTCCTTCTACTTCGATAAACGCTTCAGTGGGTAGAAAGTATTTACTGGTATCATGAACTTGAAGTTTAATTCTTGATCGACTATTTGAGTCTGTTGCATGATAGGCGTAATATTGATAATCGCGTACAGAATCATCCTTGCGAACTGGGGCGTCTATATCAAACGCTGGATCAGGTGACCGTGTGAACATTTTATTCTATTTATCAAAGTCTAAATCGTAAACGGAAATGGAAAATTCTACAAATTTTCACCTACGAATTTTCACCTACGGATTTTCATCGTCGACGACGACTTTGTCGTAAGCCACTTCCCGAAATCATATTTGCAATGTTGCTTTGGTTGTTGGAGTAGGACGGAGTCATCAATGACGGAGTCACCAGCGACGCTAGTTTCTGTTCTACTGCGTTATTTATTATTTTGCTAACCCGTGCAGGCATTTCCGCTGTAGATGGCAGTGGTCCCGGTTTTGAAAATCCTTCCCCGTCGAACTAGCGCTGTTATTTTATCCTTCGCGGCTGAAAACGCTTTTCCGGCAAGATCTCCAACAGCACTAATACCCTTATCACGAATAACATCAATTGCTTTCATTCCTAATTGTTTAACCAACGGCATCACTTTTGGGGCCATTCTTGCAAATAACCTCGCAATTTATCACCGAGACCATCACCATAGTACGCTCTATAAACTGGAAATCGTGAGTTTACCATGTAGACGGGGATTGGTTTGTCATGGTTGTAGTGTATGATCATCTTATTATTAAAACACTAGTGTTTTCAATTGCTAGCAATTTCTAAATACTAGTGTTTTCTAATCGTGAAATCGTAAACCATTTTCATTGCTAGCAATTTCCAATCCAAAGGATTTTCAGTCGCTGTAATAATCAGTAGGATTTTTCACTAACTCGTCAATGAAATCTCGGTATGTTTTGATATCCATGATACCGCCTTGAAATAACCGCCTGCAGATATCAGCTGCTTCATTATTTCCGGTGAGTTATTTCCAGCTCGTTTTCCTTCGATGAGAACTTCTAATCGTGTTATATCACTGAGAACATTACCAGGACAATTAACTAGACTTGAAAATCTTCGATTGGAATCTCTGGAAATTGCTGGCAATTTCTGAGATTTAGAAAATCCCTCCCCGCTACTAGCATCCATTTTTTTCTAAATCCGTTTCTTGTAAGTAACTAAGATCTTCATCATCATCATCTTGATTCGAAGCTTGGGGTGGTTTTTTTTAGGCGAGAAAGATATTTTTTTGAAGGTTGCTGTCGCTTTCTTTGCAATTTATGCGGTTTTTGTTGTTGTTTAAACTCTTCATATTGTTTATACACTGTACCCACCATCTTGATATATTCAATGTATGATGCACTTGTTGTGTCAATTTGACTTGTTTTAGTTTTGATTTTGTAGAATACATCAGCCCAATGAGTTATACTTCTAACATATTTATGATGTTCTGGTTTCAACATTTTTTTTTCTGTTTTCATAAGTCGTAACAACAAGTGCAGGAATTTTTGCTGGTTAGGTCTTATCAATTGCTGCTAACCCTTCCTCGTTAAATCTCGCACGTAGGTCATCTACTGTTCTTGTTGATTCAAGTGGTTTAGATAATTCAGTAACATCAATATCACCTAATCGTTCAATTTCCTCCTGAGCTGATATATCACCGTGGAGTTTTTGTACAGCTTGTTTTGTTTGTTCAGTTCCTGTTGCTATTTTTTCAAGTTCAACAATAAGAGGTTTTCCCGTAGTCTCGGGAACATCTCCCCATATAGCACGCTCTACCCCCTTCGTTGCTGTGGTTATTGGTTTAAACAATTCTTCAGATCCCGCAGCAAAATCAGTTTGTAAACTCTGTCTAGCTTGCAGTTTATTCCTGACAGAGTCGCGGATTGGTATATACTTTTTGATCGCGACCAGTCTCTCACGAGCCAATCGGGTCGTTAATGCCTCATTAACCATTATTGAAATCGTAAACAATTTTCCAATTTGAATCACGAAGAGATTTTCATGTATGAAAATCAAAGATTTTCCCAGAAATTGCCAGCAATTTCCAGAGATTTCAATCTAAATGCAGTGATTTTGTCACCCAAAAATGATTTTCGTGAAAAAGTCTACGGGAATTAACAAAGACAATCGACCATTTGACCGTAAAGTTTCTTTGAAATTTTCAACTGAAACCAGCCCAGTTTTTAGTGTTTTTTTGACTGCTTTTGTCGTTTTTTAGTGGTTTTTAGTCAGTTTTTGTTATTTTTTTTTATGACTTTTTACTCAAAGTCATTCCTAAGAGGAAAAGTCTACGAGAAATCCCATGCAAAATCGACCATTTGACCGTAAAATGTCTTTGAAGTTTTCAATTGAAACCGCTTAAAATCAGTCAAAATCAGTCAAAAACGGCCAAAATCAGTCAAAAAATGGCCAAAATCAGTCAAAAACTACTAAAATTAAATATTTTACTATGAACATTTTTTTTAGTAATAAAAAAAATATTTTACTATGAAAATTTACTTCAGTAATAAAAAAATATTTTACTATGAAAATTTACAACTTCGTTGTAGTAAAACCGTCCATGGAGTATTTCTAATATGAAAAATGGACGTCTATGCATAAACGAATTGAATTTTTTGTCCGTTTTTTAAAAAAAAAATCGCAGATCGATAAATTCACTCTGCGACGCATTGAACAGACGGTGGACAAATATCGAAATACTTACCAGCCTTAGCTATTAATTGAAATACTATTTATTCGTTATTTGTTGTGTTAAAAGATCTTACAGGTCTTTTCCCAATTGATTTATGAGTACCAGTTCTTCCTCGTTTCAAATTCTCTCATTGTGTAACAGCTTCTAGATTTGATAAAGAATGGTTCTTAACATTGGAATCAATGTGATCGATAACAAAACCATCCTTGATCAATCCATGGAAACATTCATACACGAAACGATGGCAGTAATATGTCTTCTTCCCAGCGGAAAACCTCAAATACCCCTGATTATTCACAACGCCAACTGGCTTATTGAATCTACGGTTTCTGACAATACCATCACTGGATGCTTCATAGTTTGCAATCAAGGGATGCGGTCTGAATTCTTGGTTCATTTGTATACTAATACTATTTTTCTAATTTATTGTTTTGTCTAATGATTACATTTGGAAATCTTTCGATGTAGTGTTGTGGAGTTTTTATGACTTTGTCGTTGACTTTGTCAGTGTCATTGGTGGAGTTTTTGATGGAGTTTTTAACTCTATTATCATAATAACGCTTCAACTCTGTATCGTTTGCCACCGCAACCGAGACAACTGTGATTTTCCTCTAACCCCAACCCCACATCGTATGCAGGGTAGCGGACCAAGGCTTCCACGTCGAAAGCTTTGCATATGATATCCACAGAACTTCTTTCTACATGATTTGTTACACGGGGTTGTTGATCCAATCATAAGCAATTTGCAATGATTCATTATATCAAATCCTTCTATTTAAATACTTGTTTTAATTAAAGCATGAAGGAGTTTGAGAGATTCTCGAAAATTACACCCTGGAAAAATGCGAAATTCAATTTCGATAGAGTCTCTGATAAGCCAAAGAGTAAAATTCGTGATAGAACCATGATAACTAAAATTCGTAATTGTTTTAATGAATGAATTTTGATGGAGCATCTCACTGTTGGTCGACATTTCGAATCAAACGTGAAGTTGATGCTGCCATGAATGATAAAAACGCAGCATTGATAATTTCACATCTTCGAAAAAGGTATTTTTTTAGAGTGAAATTCATTATCCGTTCAGACACCGGAGATTGGATTATTCGTGATAAATTTGAACCCATCCTGAAGGATAAAAAATCTGTCACTGTGAGTCAAGATTCCAAACCAGGAATTTTGACTGGAATTGACAAACCGTATTACGAGAGATCTTATCCTGTAACAGCAGTTGTTTACGGGATTTATCCGTTAAATGATAAACCGAGTATTGAAAAACTAAAAACCATGAAACTGTCGTCATCGACTTCGTCAAGGATCAATTGTGTAGCAGAACGAATAATATAACACTTCACAAATGCATCCCGGGGGAACAAATTGACTGATCTAAGACGCAAAAAATAACCGAATGGGAATTAACAGTTAGAAAAAACGGAGCATCGATTCAGGATATAGCTGAAATAGAAACATCATTAAGATTTCCAATAACCGTAGCGACGATAACCGGCGAGATATTATACGAACCGAAATATAAATCACAAGGAGCTCCAATCAAAATTATTGATCATAATGAACACGCATGGACAACTGCGGTAACAATATTTCCGCGGGAACGAACAATAAAATATATACCCGAAGAATTTTCCACTCCAGAATTCTCTGAGAAAAAATTATTCGATTTTATTCACCGGTTGAGTAAAAACGATCCTGTGTCAGTGTGGTTACTTCACAGCGCTGAAAACCCCGAGGGCGGATTCGATCAGTTTGTAAGACCCAATTGAGATTTATATCACATTGAAGCCCTCCAACAGGCAATGATTAAACTAGCCAGTAGTTTCTCAGAGAGTTTCGACGACGAACAATTACTAACAAATTGTTTTACAATTTCGTCAGTTGCAGCTCATTTTGCGAGAAAGAGAAACTTGTGGAAACCAACGCGAGCTGAACTTCTCACAGACATCAAATCAAGTTGTATAAAATATAACCACGGTGGATTATGGAATACAAAATACGACAGTGAAAGTATTATTACAGTTGATATAGTCGCGTGTTATCCGGCGAGTTTTCTCGGGTATGGAGAATGCGCTAAATACTTCAAACGATTTGGACATCCCACACACGAGATGACCCGTGTTGCTATTAATGGACCACTGCCTGATTTTGATTTAACCGGATTCGCTCGTGTGGTATCATTTGAATTGGCTACAGGGTTACATCCGTGCTGTTATGTTTGGATTGGTAGACACATGTCTGAAAAACATTCGATGCCAATAATGCTATTACGGTATATGATTGATTGTAGCATGCTGATATCGCTGATTGTCAGTGAAGCGATTATATGATATCGAGCTCAGACTGAGGTCTGGTAACCACAACCCGATAGTCTAGATAGTATAATCAGCGAACAACGAAAACAGTTTCCCGATCTTGACGAAGAATATATCGTGAAATGGTCCAAACAGCTATTTGAAATCAGAAACAAAGACGCAAAAGATCTCGGTAGAAGAATAATCGGTAAATTCACTCAAGGTGGAAAAAAAGACAATGGACGATATTCTTCACGGTTGATTATAGATAACGTCGAATACGATTTTGTAATTACGGATATAACATCTAAGGGTATATACGTCGATCGTAAAGACGCGTTCTTGTCCGATGGAACAAACTTTGGTACAATTGTTTCTTACGCAGACGGAGAAAATCTTCAGTATACACATTTGAGAGCATCTATGCTGGCTTATGCTTCTATCAATTTATTTTCGATGATAAATAGATTTCCTGACACTGCGGTTAGAGTCGCCACTGATTTATTTTACATAGACATGAAACACAACGAAGCAGTGGCCGAATTTACAAATTCTGACGAGAGTTGGGGATGTTGGAGAATTAAACGGGAAATACCGTGTGATTATTCCGAATCAGCAGATGTTACGATTGAAGATAAATATTTGAGCGGCGATAAAATATCAGAACTTTCTAATGCACCGCAGATATCTTATCCAATATGTATATATAAAACCAGCTACCTAAACGGATGTGGCGGGTCAGGAAAGACGACTCGTACGATTGAGTTATTTCGAGGCAAATCAAATATGATTGTGCTAACACCAACACATAGACTTGCCAGAGAGCTGAAAGAGCGAGGGGTAAATGCTTGTACTTATCACAGTTTCTTTCGATGGAAAGGCGATGAATGGACTCCTGAGCGAATGGGTGAGAAATTTATTCCTGAAGTTATAATTTGGGATGAGATATGCACGGTGTCATTAGATGTATTACAAAAGTTTCTCGAGTGGTTATTGCATGCGAACACAAAAGTCGTCATGTGAGGCGATCATGGTCAACTACCACCATTTATCGTTTTATCGCCGCATGATTGGCTAAAGAATTTTGTAGACTATTATGAAGAAATTAACACCTATAGCAGCAGAGAGGGTGAACAGACCACTTTTTCAAGCAAAAATAAGGCTTCCCACAAATCTCATTTTAACCGAAAAAAAAAAGTCTCCATTTTTGTAAAACGGAGATTTTACGATTTTGCTCACAACGATGTGGTCATCCACCCTCTCTGCTGCTATGGGTTAACAAAAAATAAGAAATGATTTTAACCGAATATTTGATCCAGTCCGATACGATATCGAGTCCGAGGATCATGTAAATTTATTGTTATAAATCCATGCGGGGTTGACTGAGCGTTACTAAAGAAATTTTTAAATTGATTGAAGTCCATATCGGAACACCATGTCTGCCAAATATTTCGTAGCGTATGTGTATCAACGCCGTTAAACACAGCAAGAATATTACAGTTATCTCTAATCACTTTTGGAATCTGTGTGTAGCGTTGAGTGACATATATCACGTCAGTGTTTTTATGCCTGCCTCTGGAAAAGATCCTAGCAGGATGTTTTTGTTTATCCAACATTATATCGTCGTATACGACTAAATTGTTAATATCTCCATCAATATCATCAATGCTCGGTGCTTCATCGATATCGGTTATAAAATCAATGGCGTTCTCGCCCTTAATTTCTGAAGCATTCTCGTTAAAATCCTTTAACACTTCATAACATCGTTGATCATCTACGCTAGGGGCAATTAAATACAACTTATCCCACTTCATCCATCTCATTATTAAATTGAGCAACAATTGCGTTTTACCGGATCCAGATGGCCCGATTATAATCATCCGGATAGAGTTTGGTAGCGCTGCATGATGCTTAATTGGTTCTCTTGTTTTAGTAGCCGAAAAATCAATTATATCCATATTTCTATACATAAATTATGGATCTATATTGTGTGAAGTGTAAAACGCGTACTGGCACAGATGATGTGACGACGGTTACAACTAAAAATAACCGATCAGCGCTTTCTGGTAAATGCGTGCAATGTGGTACAAAGAAATTTAGATTTGTGTCTATGAAATCTGATTTAAAAAAAAACGAGGAGGTGATATCGCAGCCAAATTGGCAAAGCTCCCTGGAACCCCATGGGCAAAGTACCCCGGAGAAAAGCACCTCCCAGGATATAGCTACTGTGGACCGGGAACCAGACTTGATATCAGACTCAATAATCAAAATCAACCCAACCCCGGTGAAGAACCAATAAACGCCATTGATAAGGCCTGTCACCTTCATGATGTTGCTTATAAAAGCAGCAATCTGCAACACAGACATCTAGCAGATGTGAAATTAATTCATGCGTTAAATGCTATTCCTGATAAATCCTTCAAAGAAAAGTTATCTTCGTGGTTGGTAAAATCAGCTATGAAAAGTAAATTGATGTTAGGTGCCGGTAATTAATAATATGGAATCAATTTATTATTCCCCAAGAGGATACTGGAGGGGTAAATCAGCAGTCCATAAACTCGCTAGCGCTGCAAAAGTGAAAAAAACTACAGCGGCGGATTGGTTATCCAAACAGGCACTATGGCAAATTTATCTACCACCGCCTAAACAAATTCAATTCTCGCATTTTGATGTGACTGCTCCTAATGAAGTTCATCAGGCTGATATATTATTTTTGCCACATGATCGTGGTTACAAATATGCGTTAACCGTAGTTGATATTGCAAGTCGATACAAAGAAGCAGAACCGTTAAAAACAAAATCAGCCACTGAAGTTGCTTCTGCATTTGAAAGGATTTATCGACGAGGTCCTCTGCACTGGCCAAATCTATTGCAGGTTGATCCTGGCAAGGAATTTCAGGGTGCGGTTCTATCTACAATGAAAAATCATAATGTCACCATACGACGAGGGCATACTGCGCTACATCGCGATCAGGCCATTGTCGAACGATTTAATCGGACGATTGCTGAGCGGTTATTTGGATATCAATACGCAAAAGAATTCATTCAAGAAAAGCGATCCCGTGAATGGGTCAAAAGGTTACCAGCTGTGATTACCGCACTGAATAATGAGATCACTAGAACAATCAACATGAAACCTAGGAACGCTATTAAAAAGAAGTCTATACCCGTACAACCACAAAAAGATTTCCCTAGAAACGCTAGCGTTTCCCAACCAATTCTTGGTAGTAATGTCATTGTGAGGTATTTATACGAACCAGGAGAGCTTGAGGGTGGCAGAAAAAGGGCTACTGATCCTATTTGGAGTGTTACTGCACACAAGATATCTAGTATAACACGATCTACGGGTAGACCTCCAGTCTATAAACTGGATTCAACTGCCCCTCAACGAGGATTTACTCGACAACAATTACAGGTAATTCCCGAGGATACTCAATTACCACCGCGGGGTCTTAATTAGCACCCGATGCCAGAGGCATTGTGCTTGCACCCCGGCGTCTATTGCACTCAAGACAAGTCAACATCACATTATTTCTGACATGACCGAGACTGTTATTTTTTCTGTCTACGGTGAATTGGCGAGGATCTTTATCCGAATACTGCCAACGCATTATACAATTGCAACTCGCGCAGTGATTATTCTGTTGTTGTTTCAGCGTAATTATTAATTTAGCATCAATATCAAATTCTCGTTGGTTTTTTTTGTCCTGTTGTTTGTAACCGGAGAGTTTTTTTATTAATGATGCTAACATCAATATCACTTATTGTTGTGTCATTATCATCGCCACTGGCTTCGCCAACGACAACTCTTCGAAGTTGATTTATTTTTCGTACTCTGGATACTGCGAGATAGACTAAATTCGACCATTCGATGCGATTATCTACCATCCAAACAATTGTATCCGATATAGTTAATCCCTGTGAAGAATGTATCGTCGCTGCGTATCCTAGCGTCCATGGGGATTTATTAGCACGCAATGCATTTTCGACGACGCTGATATCAACCAGCACAATATCATTTAACACGAGAATCTGCTTTTCACTCTTCCCTGGAATATCAACTTCAATATTCTGCTTTCTTGTATCTGAAGGCCTATAACACAACGGTACTGGAAGTGTTGCAAATTTTTCTTTATGCGTTTCAAATAACTTCATCTGAAGTGTGTCTCTGACTATTTTTCTACTTGCTACTATCAAATCATTTGGTCTCCACGTTTCCCAGAAATCATTCATGGGAGTTTCTGAAATTATTTCACGCGCTATTTCGCATTGGATTTTATCCGGTTGTAATCTAATCAGTGCTTTGAACTCGCGTAATTGTTCATCAAGTGATCTATGGTCGGTATTAATTTCTTCATAATAGTCTACAGAACCCTTTAGCCATTCATGTGGAGATCCACCGACAAATGGTGGTGGTTGGCCGTGATCACCGCACATGACGACTTTTGTGTTTTTGTTTAACAACCACTTGAGAAATGTTTGTAATACTCACAACGATACCGTGCATATTTCATCCCAAATTATGATTTCAGGAATGAATTTATCACCCATTCGATCAGGGGTCCATTCATCGCCTTTCCATCGAAAGAAACTATGATAAGTACAGGCATTTACCCCTCGCTTTATCATCTCTCTGGCGAGTCTGTGAGTCGGTGTTAACACAATCATGTTTGACCGACGATATAATTCAATTGCACGAGTTGTCTTTCCTGACCCACCACAACCGTTTAAATAAACTGTCTTGTATCTACATATTGGATCAGATACCGGTGGTGCATTAGAAAATTCTGATTGAATCTCATCACATTTTAAGTACTTTTCATCCATGGTAACATCTGCCGATTCACAATACTCATGTAGCGTCTCCTTTTTAAATCTCCAACATCCCCACGCTTCCTCCTGGGATGTGAATTTAGCTACATCTGATTTGTATTTATTGTTTATATACATCGAATCAGTAGCTACTCTAACCGCGGTATTAGGAAATCTATTTATCATCGAAAATAAATTGATAGAAGCATAAGCTAGCATAGAACTTCTCAAATGTGTGTACTGGGAATTATATCCATCACAATAGGTAACAACCGTACCCAATTTCTCACCATTGGATAGAAAAGCATCCTTACGGGATACAAGTTTTCCCTGTTTCGTTAAATCCGTTACACGAAAATCGTATTCAGCGACGTCTATGATCAACCGCGAGGAAAATTTTGCATTGTCGTATCTTCCACCCTGGGTAAATTTACCGATTATTCTTCGTCCAAAATCCTTTGCTTGTTCTTTTTTAATTTCAAATAACTTCTTAGACCAATTCATGATTTGTTCTTCATTGAAATCAGGGAATTGTTTTCGCAATTCGCTAATTATATGATCTAGATCGGGTTGTGGTAGCCAAACTTCTTTCTGAGCTCGATAGCATATAATAGCTTCGGAAACAATCAACGATATCAGCATGCCACAATCAATCATATATCGTAGTAACACTATTGGCATCCAGGCCTTTTCAGATATATGTCTACCAAGCCAAACATAACTACACGGATGTAACCCTGTAGCGAGTTCAAATGATATCACACGAGCGAATCCGGTTAAATCAAAATCAGGTAATGGCCCATTAATCGCAACACGAGTCATTTCATGCGTGGGGTGTCCAAATCGTTTAAAATAGTTACTACATTCCCCATACCCGAGAAAACTTCCGGGATAACACGCGGCTATATCAATTGAAATCATACCATCACGTGAGTATTTCGTATTCCACAGTCCTCCATGACCAAATTCGATGCAACTTAATTTAACGTCCTCGAGAAAATCACTTCGTGTTGGACGCCAGGAGTTTTTTTCTCTTGCGAAGTGAGCTACCACTGATGGAATAGTAAAACTATCCGTCAATAGTTTTTCATGGGAACTCTCTGGTGAAAAATCACTAGCGATTTTTCTCATTCTGTTATCTAATTCTTCAACGCGATATAATTCACCATTTGGTCTTACAAATTGATCAAATCCTGATTCGGAACCAGCACTACTAAGTAACCACACTGACACAGGATCATCTTTACACAACGCATGAATAGCATCAAATAATTTCTCTTCATAGAAAACATCCCCGGAAAATTCCCCGGAAAATTCCGGGGGGATATATCTCACGGTTCTATCTCGTGGAAATATTGTTACTGCAGGTGTCCACGCGTGTTCGTTATGATCAATAATTTGTATTGGAGCCCCTCGCGATTGATATTTCGGTTCGTATAATACTTCTCCGGTTATTGTTGTTACTGATATTGGGAATTTTAATGATGCTTCTAATTTAGCTATATCAGAAATCTTTGCACCGTGCTGTTTCACTGTCAGTTCCCATTCGGTTATTTTCCTACGTCGCAGATCAGTTAGTTTATTTCCTCGGGATGCATTTGTGAAGTGTTCCATTACCCGTGTTGCTACACAATTGAGCCTTGACGAAGTCAACGGTGAATATTTCATAGGAGCTAGTTTTGCAATATCGGGTTTATCATTTAACGGATATATCCCATAAACGATTGCTGTTACAGGATAAGATCTCTCGTAGTATGGTTTGTCAATTCCAGTTAGAATTCCTGGTTTGGAATCTCTACTTACAATGACAGTTTTTTTATCCTTGAGGATTGGTTCAAATTTATCCCTAATAATCCATTTGCCTTCGACTTCGATAATGAATTTTATTCTGAAAAAATACTTCTGATGGGAATTGCTTTGTTTGGGAATTGCTTTGCTTGAAATCCTTTGGATTTCCACCTTTGGATTTCCACCTTTGGATTTTACGCCAAGGTGTGAAATTATCTCAGCTGCTCTTTTATCGTTCATAGTAGCATCGATGATGGGTACATTGACATCTTCATCAATAATTCGAAATGTCGACCAACAGTATGCTGCACCGTCTCGGTAGAATTCATTAAAACACTCCCTGATTTTACCGAGTATAGTTCTATCACCGATTAGACGTTTTGGTGTATCAGAGACTCTATCAAGATTGAATTTAGTATTTTTCCAGGGCTTAATTTTCGATAATCTTTGGAACTCCCTATCAAGATTGAATTTAGTATTTTTCCAGGGCTTAATTTTCGATAATCTCTTGAACTCTGCCATGTTATAATCAATGAATTTAGTATTTCTCCAAGGCTTAATTTTGGATAATCTCTTGAACTCTGCCATGTTATAATCAATGAATTTAGTATTTTTCCAGGGCTTAATTTTGGATAATCTGTTGAATTCCTCCATGTTATAATTAAAACAAGTATTTAAATAGAAAAATATAGTATAATGAATCACTGCAAGAAGCGAATTCTGTGGGTATCATATGCAAAGCGTTAGGCGAGGAAGTTTTGGCCCTCTTCCATGCCTCCAATGTGGGGTGGGCGTTAGAGGAAAATCGCAGTTGTGTCTTGCTTGTGGGGGTAAACGATACAGGGAACTAAAACGCTATTATGACAAACGAATCATTGACCCTAACGTCCTTGATAAAATCAAGGACAAAATCATCAAAAACCCTCAAGACTACATTGATAGACTTATAATTAAAGCAAATAATAAATTAGACAAGTAATATTATTATATAAATGAGCCAAGATTTCAGACCTCATCCAGTGCTCGTTAATTACGAAGCCTCCAGTGATGGTGTTGTCAGGCACCGCAGACTAAAAAACCCGGTTGGATATCTAAATAATATGGGGTATTTGTTGTTTAGTGCTAGAAATAAAACATATCTCTGTCACAGAATTATTTTTGAATGTCATAATGGATTAATCGAAGACGGATTTGTGATTGATCACATAAATGGCGTGAAGACTGATAATTGTCTTGTGAATCTTCAAGCCGTCTCACAAAGTCGGAATGCAAAATTAGGTGGAACTGGCAAACATGCAAAACCCCCTAGGAGAGTTAAATCGTTTGATTTAGAAAATAATGAAGAGAGAAGCTTTCAATCGATAAATGAAGCCAGTAGATACTTTGACATTTGTAGGGCTTCAATACGATTTGTTTCAGAAAATATAATTAAAACTGCTCTGTCTAAAAAAAATGGTCATAAAATAAAATTCGTATACACCTAAACGATTCAAGGTTGCACGATGTGGTCATCACCCTCTCTGCTGCTGCTGCAAATGTTTCATTTATGGGTTAATAATTCTTTTACGAGTTCAACCGAAAATTTGATCGAGTCCGATACGATATCGTGTCCCAGACCTTGTCTGGGGGGGGGGGGGGGATGAAAATCCTTTGTTGAAAATCGAAGATTTTTAGGATTTCACAAACAGACTAATCGCTAACACCTCTTCTTGTAAATCAATCAGATTATTTGACTGGTGGGTGAGTTTGAAATTAATTCTCGTTAACGAATTATTATGGCATCGCATGTAGACAGGATTAATTGGGTTTTCAATAATTAGGAATCCTGGAGGAGCTGTTGGTGCAAACGAATAAAGAATATATCCTTGCTGAGCTTGATTTGATCGTTCGAGATTAATTTGATAGCTTCCTTCAATTGCATCACATACTAAATTGAGCGCAATCACTGAGGATATATTCACATTGTACGGAGCGATATGCCTACCACCGCCATCTGGGTCATTATTATATTTGAGGAGGACAGATGGATCTTGTTTTTGTAGCGCCTTGATATCGGTTTTAACAATTCTTGCTAGTTCATCAGCGTTGTACTTGGGAAATTTGAAATTACGCAGATTGTCCTCTGTGATATTGTAATCGGTTAGGAATCGTTGTTTATTGTCGCTGTTGTCATTAATTATTGTTTGAATAATTAGTTCATAGATATATTCCATATCAGATATAAGTTGATTTATTATTTCAACATGTTTTTGCGATTTTGTTTTCCGTAGTTGTTCTAGTTGTGTTTCATATAATTGTTTAATTTCATTAAAATAACCACGGATGTCAATTAGCGTAAATGAAATAGTAACAGATGAGTCGGTTGTTCTTTTAATGATAAAATCCCATTGCAATGTGTCTTTGTTGGTAAATATAAATCTATCGGCGATTCTTCCCTTTCTTATATCAGATAAATTATCTCGATAACTGGGATTGATTTCATGATATGATTGTACGTCCGTGGTTAAGTCGGTGGCGGATTTTTCCGGTGGTTTTTCAGGCCATCCTAACACTGTTCTTAACGAACTGTTATATATATCTACAATGTATCCCTCTGTGCTTATTTCGATCGACGATGAGAGCGTCGGTTGATGAAGATTAATAGCTATTTTTGATTCTTTTCCAGTGATTGATTTTATTCTACGCTGAATTTCAGCATTGATTTGCTTAATTTGGTACGACCCAGTTGGTAACGAAACAGTTTCCCACTCTGGAGTACCATCGGGTTTATTCTTATACGAGAACACCAGTGCGTTATTGGGTTGCTGACCACCAAATGCAACCGATCTGATATTAGGCCAGCTATGATATACTCGTAATTTTGCCAGCGCGATCTCACGCACTGGAATCGGAGAAGGGAAGTTCACACTAAATTCAGGGCTCGTTGATGTTATTGATATCATGCTTGTTTGTACTGGGTTCGTGTTCTCCACTACTCGTTGAAGTAATTCCATCGGTGTCGTCATTGTTATTATACTCATGTTGTATTTCTAATTTTGACACCGCGGAATCATAAATACTGACCATCACTGAGAACTCACAATCTGGTATGGTTGAGATTATTGAGATCATTTTGGTTTTTTTTGGGTTTGTGTTTTCTGATTCCATCGGTGTTGTCATTGTTATTATATTCATGTTGTTGCTCTAATTTTGATATCGCTGAATCAAAAATACTGACCATCGCTGAGAATTCACTATCTGATATAATTGTATTATCGAGTGACGATGATATCATCAATGATAATTGCGAATATGCGGTTGATGCAATATGAAATTGAAGTAAGTAATTCTGCAGTTTACTCTGGCTGCATGATGATATCTTTTTTGCTATCCCGGTTGATATACCCCCGATTGTAGCCACCGCAGAAATGCAAATTGGAACTACGACCGGGGCAATCATTATAACCGATGCAAGTATTATTCCGGCGCCAGCGAGAACGCTTGACACCGAGTACATAGTAATATCAATTGCGGTGATTCTTCGTCGGTATTTTTTTATTTTTATTTGATACTCCTCGGCGAGGGTTTTGAGTCTATTTTGAAATTCTCTGACCTGATCATAGCGACATTGAGTTGATGAAATCATTGTTATTTTAAAAAAGCTAGCGTTTTCAATTGTGAAATCCGAAGGATTTTCCTTTCAATTATCCTATTATTGACCTGGTTTTAGGATCTGATGAGGGGACACCGTATAGAAATTCTATTATCCAGGGTAGTGACTCCCTAATCACAGACTCGTCGGAATTTTTTATAGTAATCGGAAATGGGATTGGTATCCGGGGTGGAGGTTGTGGTACTTTCTCTAGTATATATGTCAGCGTGTTAACACCGGTGATACCCCAATTACTGAATTCCAAATCAAATTTACGGCGATGTATTATTGTAAATCGGTAGCAACCTGGTACACTAGTATGTCTGTGGCCAACATAAAGATAATTATCATTTCCTCGGATCCAATCAAAAGTTCCACTATCAACCGTGTACACGATGTTATTAACGGCGCTTACACTATGTGGAATTTTTATTTTATTGATGGCCGCGATAATTTCAACGAGAGACATACCCGCGTTGTGTGGAATTCCAAAGAACTTATCAACAATGTCATTGACTGGTTTTTGATCTTCCTTTAGTTTAATAATATCGTCAAACGCGCGCTTAATCTCCGCGAGAGTTATGTCTGCCAAAAACGGGTTTCCAAAGAACTTACCAACAATGTCATTGACTGGTTTTTGATCTTCCTTTAGTTTAATAATATCGTCAATAACGTCGAGATAGGTTTTATTGATTTCGGTATACTTCATCGTCTTTATATCGTGGCGTTTAAAAAATGAAACCACAAGGAGGTTAACTCCAAAACCTGTTTGGGATCTATAATTCGCGTCGAGTTGAGAATATGTCGTCGTGATATTGTAATTTTTAGAACTCTCAAAGAAATTATTAACCATTTCATTAGTGGATTTTTGTTCGTCAATAGCTTTTTTAACTTCAGCGAGGGTCGGGCCTGTCAACGATGTGGTTTCAGACACAGGTGTTCTCCCAAGAAATTTATCAACGATGGTATTAAGTGTTGTTTGTCTCACCATAAACATATTAATATCTTTGAGAGTCATCGTAGATGTAGCCGGGACACCAAAGAAACTATTAGCGATGTAGGCATTGTGAGTATGCTTGCCGATAAACTCGCTAATTTCAGCGAGAGTCATGCCAGCCACAAGTGGGGTTCCAAAAAACTTAACAACTACGTCGTTAGCGGGTTTTTGATCTTCTATTAGTTTAGAAATCTCGAGATAATTTGCCTTGATTTCTGAAGCAGTCATCATCCTTCCAGCTTCCTTGTTAGCGAAGAATGAATTCAACAAGTCTTTAATTTCAGCGAGAGTCATGCCAACCACAAGCGGGGTTCCAAAGAATTTATGTACGACATTTTTGCGAAAATTATTATAACCTCGTATAAGATCATTCAGCTCACGTTCGTTGGTAGCAATCGCGTCGGTGATCGTAGACACAAGTGCGCCTGGTTTAAGTCGTCCACCGTTGGAATAAAGCGCAATAGAGTTTTCAGCGGCATCGCTCTGCCGTATCAAAATGTCATTCACGGATATATTACTGCTTTTCAATTTACCCTGTTTGTCTTGAAATACAACTATTTCGTTCGGGTCAACATCTATTAAATTTAACATCTCAGCGATTTCATCTTCAATTATTTTTTTTACATCCTCGATAGAACCCGCAGACGTTTCCTCGGTGGGTTCCAACATTGACAGAGATTGTCCCCAAATATCAATCATTATTGTTAGCGTAACTTGTGTTTTCAATTTATTGATCCTTGTAATTTCCCACTCGTGTATTCGTTTACAACCAGATGAGGTGGTTTCCACGGAGATCCAAAGGATTTTAATGAAATCTCTGCGAGGACATTTAATACTTCACGGCCGCATATCGGTGGATCATTTAATTGTTGTGTTGGCAGCGTGGAATAAAAAATCGGAAACTCTTTGAGTTTCGTCGAAGAATTTATATACCGCATAAACTCGCTTGGTGGAGCTAACCCATATGAATCGAAATAGACAATCCCACGTGGATCAATCGCGTATGCAACCCAGTGAGTTCCCGATCCGCTGCTGTTATCAAGATTGATAATACCGGTTTCAACGTTATTTGGTTTTCTCGGTAATTGATCTCTCATAAAAACCCCTCTGAAGTTTTTTATCGCTAGTTTTTTAGCAGCATCAATTAAATCAAAATTGGACATAGGAACCATAGGTTCGTAAATCGAAGATTTGGGAACCATAGGTTCCTCAATTAATAAACCGTTCCTGGTATTCTTCTTAGACCCGATCCGTTCACGGATTTCCCGCTGTACCATGAATACGGGGTTCCTGGTAGGTACAACCCCTTTCCCTTTTTTTTTATATCCTTTCCCAGTTGCCTTTTTCAACGCCATCCCTGCCGCGGTACCAACGGCTCCCAACGCTGCCGCTTTCGCCACCGCTGGGGCAGCCGCTGCAATCAATGCTGGTATTGCGGCTAACAATGGAAATATACCACCTGATTTTATCATGTTCGCGACTGCGGCTTTTGAAAATTCTATTTGAACTCCTCGCTTATTTTTCATTGCATCATTGAAATGTTTTATTTGACGATCCGTTAATGATATTTTATGTGTACCGCCAGACATCTGCGCTGGTTTTAACGTTATTGTGGTTCCACATTCTTTAGAGGATTTTGATTTTAATTTCTTGACCTGACCATCAGTCAGCTTGACACTAACAATACTATATGGCATTTTATTGTAAAACACATTTATGCTTTCAATTGATCTAATTGTGAAAATCGTTTACGATTTCAATCATAGATTTTCTACTGGTGCATCAACGAGTCTCATTCGTCCGCCAGCCCCTTCTAACAACATTGATTTGTCGCTGAGAATAACAGCAACCGCTCTATAATCAACACCACCAGGATCTATACGAGCCCTAAAATGTATGTCAACAACGGATTGTCTTGTTAAATCAAGATGTTCCAGTGAAAAGTAATAAATTGGATACAAGTTCTTAAAATCGAGTTGCGATATTTGCAAACCGGTATCAACATTTTGATCACGACCCATATATGACAGCATCCGATGATACACACGTGCTATTTGGTTGTTTCCGTAATTAAGCTGTATATCCTCAGATGGTTCTTGTTGTCCGTTTATTCTCAGTGAAACCTCACTTACCCCTAACCGATCAAATATCATATGACTGCGTTCTTGGGAACCTAATCGATTCCTATTCTGCAGCGCTATAAATATATGACGTGGAGCTGAAACGCCTTGTTTTGATGCCAGGTGCCATGTAAATGTACCATTAACATTATCCTCTTTAGCATCAGTCGTTGTTGTTAGCCAACTTAGCAATGATTTACCACCGGTTTCCATAAATGAGAGCAGCCGCTCTTCCGTGGTAATTGATGGAGTCATTACTGGCATCCATAATACTATTTTACTCAAAACAACTTTACCTTCATCGGCACCAGTACGCCAAATTGCATCATTGTCATTGCCTTTTCGCACTAATGCGATTGTGTGTTTGGCTCCATAGATGACTTTTCTTACATTTCTGCAGAATCCAAATATATGATGGAGTGGAATTGCACACGAAAACTTTTTCTCTTGTTCTTGCAATGCTAATTTTCGTGTTGCAAATCCTAAATTGAAATTATCATTAACGCCTCTAAGAATATCAAACGCAGCTCCTGGTCTAGCTCGACGTTCTGGATTAGTTGCTTCTCGTTGATTATCAACTGAAGTGTCTTGCGGTGTTAACACTTTAATGTATTGAAGGTGGTCAGCGTTATCAGAGGTATCCTTTGCAAACATCATAGATGGACCAGCCGATCTTGTATAATCATCGGAGTATCTTGCTAGTCCGATTATTGTTGTTGCAACATCAACCTCGCGGTCTATTGATTCAATTTCTTTTCCATCAATGAGATATCTTGCACTTTCAAATAACGCCATTATACCATTGTTGACGAAACCAACTCGGATATTTGAATCATTTGCATATGGGGTATCAGCTGCAACATTTGTTACAAGTTTTCCTTCTACTTCAATAAATGCTTCACATGGCAAAAAGTATTTACTGGTATCTTGAACTTGAAGTTCAATTCGCGATCGTAGGTCGGGTTGTATTGCATGATAGGAATAGTATTGATAATCGCGGACGGAATCATCTTTGCGCACTGGGGCTTCCATATCTAACGCGGGATCAGCTGTTCGTTTAAACATTATAACATTACTAGCGTTTTCAATTGGTGAATTGCAAAGCAATAATTATCGTCGTTGAAAATTTTTCGAATTTCTTTTTTGTTTCAAACCACTTCCTGCTATCGCGTTCATGATAGCGCTATCTGTTACCGGTGGTGACGAAGTCAATTGCGCTAGTTTTTCTTCCACTGCGTTATTTATTGCTTTGCTGATTTTTGCAGGCATCACTGTAGTTGATGGCAGCACTAATGACGAAGTCATTCCTGGTTTCTTTCGTACCAATAATGATATTTTATCTTTCGCGGCAGAAAATGCCTTTCCTGCAAGATTTCCAACGAAATTGATTTCCTTATCACGAATAGCATCAATGGCTTTCATTGATAATTGTTTAGCTAACGGCGCTACCTTGGGAGCCATTCTTGTAAATAACCCCGCAATGGTATTGCCGAAACCATCTCCGTAATATGCTCTATAAACAGGCAATCGTGAGTTCACCACGTAGACGCTTACTGGTTTATCATGGTTGTAGTGTATAATCATCTTGTTATAAAACTAGTAGTTTTTCAATTAGTGATTAATCGCTTACATCCATTGGATTTTCATCATCAATGACGTTGTCATCGTTGTGATTTTCAACTAATTCAGCAATAAGTTCTCGATATACATCAATGTCCATGATACCGCCGGCAAATAATCGTCTACAGATATCAGCTGCTTCATTAATTACTTCCGGTGAGTTATTTCCGGCTCGTTTCCCTCCGATGAGAACCTCTAACCTTGATATATCACTTAGAATGTTACCAGGGCATGTCACTGTAGAGTCAAAGACATCCTTTAGATTTCCAATCGAATATCCTTTTCCGCTTGTTTTCTCAGTTGTACCAGTTTCATCATACTCTTCAATTCCCTTTCTAAATTCTTTATATCCCAATTCTCTTTTATTTAAACGGCCAACCCCCCTATTCGTTTTATACAACCAATCAGCCCATTCATCTCGGCTTATTCTACTGTTCTTATACTCGTCTTTTAAAAAGTTTTTTCTGGAATGAAAGCTTTGGGCGGCAAAATTACCAAAAATCTTATAATGTTCGGGTTTTATTAATTGAGGTCGTTTGATTTCTGCTATAGCTCCTTCGGTGAGTTTGTCTATAAAGGAAACACCTCTTGGGGTGACGACATCAACAGGTTGAGTTTCAGGTGTGGAAACTCTTTGAGTTTCAGGCGCAAAATCATCAATATCAGCTAGTCGTTCATACTCGCGCTGAGTTTTTATATCACTGGATAACTGTTGTATCCCTGCGCGTGTTTGTCCGGTCTCTGCTGCTATCTTTTCAAGCACACCAAGAACAGGCACTTCTCGTCGCTTGCCTTCCTTAGGAATATCTCCGTATATTGCTCGTTCAGTTGCTGTTTTCACATCTTTGGTCGCACTTGTTATCGGAGTAAACAGTTGTTCACTTGACACAGAAAAGTCAGTCTGCGCTTGTTGTCGTTGTTGAAGTTTCTCGCGAAGTCTGTCTCGAACCGGTATAAACTTTTTAATTGCTGCTAGCCGCTCTCGGGCTAATTTAGTTGTAAGTGATTCACCTACCATATATTGTTTGTGAACTAAATTTTCAAATGTAAAACTATCACAATTAAATAACTTAGTTATTAAATAACTTAGTTATTAAATAATGTACCATCAAGCTAACGTATCCATCTTCAACAGGGTTAAACTGTACGACGCTATCCGTGAATGTTTCAGAAATAACATCGCTGGGGGTTTCAGAATTGTAATATCTGAGAACGGTGATGAACGATTTGTGTTAACGACGCGGCAACAAGAACAACTACGTAAAAATAGAGGCGTCGCGGTGATTACTTGCTACTACGACCAGATCATCCATTATGCACATAACTGCATGGGCAGGTCCAAACTGCTGAGTATCCTTTCAGGAGAAAATCCTATGTAAGTGTTACAAAAAACGCTAAAAAAAATTTATTTTTAATAAAAATTACTGAAAGCCTATTTTATAGTAACGCTCACGTGGTTAAGATACGGGTTTTTCCTCGTTTAACATTTTTCTAAGATCACGAACCTTAGAACTAATTTCAGCTCGTTTTTGATACTCTTGGCCGAGCTTTTGACGTATTGCTTCAACGGTGCTAAATAGCGTTATGAATACATTAATGTCGTTACCGTACAAACAAGCATTGATGGATTTTTGAATTCCTTTCACGAGCCTGTACATCTTGGGTAAAACATAACGACCCTTACTAGACTGATATTCAATATCTTCATATTCCGAGGTAATCCTGTCACAGTCGAGACTTTCAGATAATAATACCCCTTTATTATTTAAATTTGAGATTTCAGCAATTATAGCATTTACATCATTGATATCCATTATTTATAGTTTTATATAAATATAGTATACTGTATCTCTAATTATTAAAAAAAAAAAAAAACATTACATATACGACAACACATCTTGGAACTCCTTGGGTGCCTTCGCATCCAAGTAAGCCCAAGGGGACCCGAAACATACATCTCCGGCGGGAGGCCTAAGGTGGCAAACGCCATCTTAGACCGCCCAGAAGATATGCTTGGGGGGGGACGTCACAACATGGACGGCACAATGCCATATATATCTCCGCTCGAGTGTTGCGGCAAATTTTAGGCATAACATGTACTTAATTAACTTAATTAAGGATGGATTATAATTCAATGGAACGATGATGGTAATGATGTGGGCGTGGTAAACCAAACCAACATGGCAACCCATGAAATCGAATTCATGGTTGCATGAGTTGGAAAAAAACACCAACCCACGCTACCGAGAATGCGATAGCATGAGTTACAATGTTGGTTTGGCTGAGGGGGATCGCCCCTCCCCCCCCCAATTAATAGAAAAAAACATCTTCCGTTCGCCATCAAATAATGTATCTGCTATGGGGACCGAACACGTAGTTGATAGATCTATGTTTACAAGACAAACACGATATACCATTACACCACGGAGCTGTCATACAGAATAGAGATTTTTTAATATATATATATCTTCTGATATACTTAACAATAAGAGATTTTTAAAACAGACAATTTTATGCTGCAACATTTTAGTTGTTAAATAAAACAGCGTTTTATATACTCTGTTATAATTCTCTAGATAAAATACATTCATAAAGAGCTGTATACAAGGAATTTTAACCACGCCCACCTACTTCAATGAATAGGAAACACTCGCGTTCCGGCTGAGCGAACATAGGTAATGCGTAGATTATAAAGAACGTCTGTACTGAAAAGAACGAGTTAGCTGTCTGCTTTACTGCTAGTCCACCCACCCCCACACATGAGATATGTAGATAAATAAAAATACAACTATTTAAATAATTCAGTTTTAGCCCACAAGCGACAATAAAAAGTTTTATTCTCGAAACTCATGTATTATATCTCCATTACAGTCACGTGGGCGCGCCTAGTTACAGGTAATATAGCAGGCGACAAATTCCTTTGACGTCATAATACAAGGGAACTTAGTAGGTAAATGTTATAAGTTGTGGCAGATTAATCTATAAAGAATTTATCTCCCTTAGCAGCAGAGAGGGTGGATGACCACATCGTTGTGAGCAAAATCGTAAAATCTCCGTTTTACAAAAATGGAGACTTTTTTTTTTCGGTTAAAATGAGATTTGTGGGAAGCCTTATTTTTGCTTGAAAACGTGGTCTGTTCACCCTCTCTGCTGCTCCTATCATAGAGCACTTGATGAACAATTACGCGAGTTCTAAAACCTAATCAGATTACAACCGGATAGAATCCAATGTGAGATAGCGCGTAAAATAATTTCAGAAACACCATTAACAGATTTTTGGGAAACGTGGAGACCAAACGATTTGATAGTAGCGAGTAGAAAAATAGTCAGAGACACACTTCAGATGAAGTTATTTGAAACGCATAAATGTAAATTTGCAACACTTCCAGTGCCGTTGTGTTATAGGCCTTCGGATACAAGAAAACAGAATATTGAAGTTGATATTCCCGGTTTGACAGAAAAGCAGAATTTAGTGCTAAATGATAGTATGCTTGTTGATATCAGCTTCGTCGAAGATGCATTACGCGCTAATAAATCCCCATGGACGCTAGGATACGCAGCGACGATACATTTTTCACAGGGATTGACTATAACATATACAATTGTTTGGATGGTGGATAATCACATCGAGTAGTCAAATTTAGTTAATCTCGCAGTATCCTGAGTACGAAGAATAAATCAACTTCGAAGAGTTGTTTTAGACGATAATGATATTAGTTAAGACCACGCGGTAGTAATTGAGTATCCTCGGGTATCACTTGCAGTTGTTGTCGAGTAAACCCACGCTGAGGAGCAGTTGAATCCAGTCTATAGATTGCTGGTCTACCCGTAGATCGTGTTATGCCGGATATTTTATGCGCGGTGACACTCCAAATAGGATCAGTAGCCCTTTTTTTGCCACCTTCGAGCTCTCCTGGTTCGTATAAATACCTAACAGTGACATTGCCGAGTATTGGTTGTTTTGAAAAATCTTTTTGTGGTTGTACGGGTATAGACTTCTTTCTAATGTCGTTGTTAGGTTTCATATTAATCGTTCGAGTAACCTCAATATTAAGCGCGGTAATTACACCTGGTAACCTCTTGACCCATACAAGAGATCGTTTATCCTGCATAAACTCCTTCGCATATTGATATCCAAATAACCGCTCAGCAAGTATACCATTAAATCGTTTAACAATTGCCTGATCGCGATGTAGTGCAGTATGTCCTCGTCTGATGGTTACATTGTGATGTTTCATTGTAGATGCAACCACACCCTGAAATTCCTTGCCAGGATCAACTGGTAATAAATTTGGCCACCGCAGAAGACCTCGTCGATAAATCCTTTCAAACGCAGAAGCTACTTCAGTTGATGATTTTGTTTTTAATGGCTCTGCTTGTTTGTATCGACTCGCAACATCAACTACGGTTAACGCGTATTTATAGCCGTTGTCATGCGGCAGAAATAATAAATCAGCTTGATGAACTTCATTAGGAACGGTCAAATCAAAATGCGAGTATTTAACTTGTTTAGGCGGTGGTAGATAAATTTGCCATATCGCCTGTTTGGATAACCAATTAGCCGCAGTGGCCTTTTTCACTTTTGCGGCGTTGGCGAGTTTACCGATTGCTGCTTTACCCCTCCAGTATCCTTTTGGAGAATAGTAAATAGATTCCATGTTGTTATTAATTACCGGCACCTAACATCAATTTACCTTTCATTGCCGATTTTACTAACCATGAAGCCAATTTTTCTTTGAAGGATTTATCAGTTATAGAATTCAACGGATGAATCAATTTCACATCTGCGATATGTCTGTGTTGCAGATTACTGCTTTTATAAGCGACATCATGAGCATGACACGCCTTATCAATGGCGTTTATTGGTTCTTCACCACGTCGGGGTTGGTTTTGATCATCGAGTCTGATATCGAGTCTGGTTCCGGGTCCACAGTAACTATATCCTGGAAGGTGTTTTTCTCCTGGATACTTCGCCCATGGTGTCCCTGGAAGTTTAGTTAGTTTGGCTGCAATATCACCTCCTCTGTTTTTTTTAAATCATCAGAAATGCTAGCATTTCCTGCAGATTTCATAGAAACAAATCTAAATTTCTTTGTGCTGCATTGTGGCGTTTTCCAGAAAGTGCTGATCGGTTATTTTTAGTTGTAATCGTCGTCAAGTCGTTTGTGCCAGTACGCGCCTTACACTTAACACAATATAGATCCATAATTTATATATAACAGCATAAATGTAATTGATTATTCAGCTACCCGACGACGAGAACCTATTAAACACCATGTGATGTTGCCGAATTCAATTAGAATGATTATAATCAGACCATCTGGAAGTGGCAAACACAACTGCTACTTAATTTAATAACGAGATGGATGAAATGGGACAAGTTGTATTTGATAGCTCCTAGTGTAGACGATCAGCGATGTTACAATGTGTTAAAAGATTTTAACGACAACGCGGTAGAAGAATCTGGCGAGGGTATTATTGAGTTTATAACCGATATCGATGAAGCACCGAGCATTGATGCTATTGATGGAAGTATTAACAATTTAGTCGTATACGACGATATCATGTTAGACAATCAAAAGAATCCCGCTAGGATATTTTCCAGAGGCAGGCATAAAAACACCGACGTGATATATGTCACTCAACGGTATGCACAAATTCCGAAGGTGATCAGAGATAGCTGCAATTTATTGTGTGTGTTTAACGGAGTTGATACTCATACACTACGAAATATTCATCAGACCTGGTGCAGCGGTGATATGAATCATAATCAATTTAGAAATTTCTTTAGTCGTGCTCAGTCAATCCCACATGGATTTGTAACGATAAATTTAGCAGATCCTCGAACACGATATCGTGTCGGACTTGATATAATATTCGGTTAATTCATAGCAGCGTCGGGGGCGGCGTCGACGATTTTTTTAAAGAGGTTTTTGCACCCTCTGTTCCCCTTAATTTGACAAATAGGACCCTAAAATCGTTAAGGCTCCATTTGGCAAAATGAGACGTAAAATATTTTGCTTAAAATCTACCCAAATTAGAGACGTCTGATTCTCCCCCTCTGCTGCTGCTAATAATAATAATAATAATAATAATAATAATAATAATAATAATAACAATGATACTAGAGACTTGGTAACTTATAGTACTAATATTCTTAATATAACCAATATATATATATATATATATATATATATATATATATATATATATATATATATATATATATATATATCAAAGCACGTTGGTGAGCATTACTGATTTATTTTCAAAACTGTCTTTATTTGGTTCAGTTAATTAACAAGAGAGAGAGAGAGAGAGAGAGAGAGAGAGAGAGAGAGAGAGAGAGAGAGAGAGAGAGAATAAATATATGGGTAACTGAAATACATACAACAACCTATTCTAAAATAAAATTTTGCTCAAATAACTATATTATGATCTGTCAATTAAATGTGATGAAAATGTTTAGTTTTAATAATTGTGACCTTGACCCAACATTAAAGTTGAACTTTAAGTTACATTTGGTAGAATAATATTTCTTGAAAAAAATCATTGACTTACCTGATTCATATGCATATGCAATCTGGTGCCACGTGTTAGTCTACGTGAATAAATACGTGGATTACATTAAACTGTTTTATACTACATAATCTAGAGATACTATCGTAAGTATGAAAAATACATTAAACTGTTTTATACTACATAATCTAGAGATACTATCGTAAGTATGAAAAATACATTAAACTGTTTTATACTACATAATCTAGAGATACTATCGTAAGTATGAAAAATACATTAAACTGTTTTATACTACATAATCTAGAGATACTATCGTAAGTATGAAAAATACATTAAACTGTTTTATACTACATAATCTAGAGATACTATCGTAAGTATGAAAAATACATTAAACTGTTTTATACTACATAATCTAGAGATACTATCGTAAGTATGAAAAATACATTAAACTGTTTTATACTACATAATCTAGAGATACTACAGTAAGTATGAAAAATACATTAAACTGTTTTATACTACATAATCTAGAGATACTATCGTAAGTATGAAAAATACATTAAACTGTTTTATACTACATAATCTAGAGATACTATCGTAAGTATGAAAAATACATTAAACTGTTTTATACTATATAATCTAGAGATACTATCGTAAGTATGAAAAATACATTAAACTGTTTTATACTACATAATCTAGAGATACTATCGTAAGTATGAAAAATACATTAAACTGTTTTATACTACATAATCTAGAGATACTATCGTAAGTATGAAAAATACATTAAACTGTTTTATACTACATAATCTAGAGATACTATCGTAAGTATGAAAAATACATTAAACTGTTTTATACTACATAATCTAGAGATACTATCGTAAGTATGAAAAATACATTAAACTGTTTTATACTACATAATCTAGAGATACTATCGTAAGTATGAAAAAGATTCAGATTTTTAAAAAAAAACTCATTTGGTTATCATAGTAAAAGAATGTTAAGACTGGGAGAGGGTGATCTGGAAATAATAGACTCTTCGTAGTTAATTCGAATATCAGTTTAATTATATTTATTTGAGAGAAATGTCCTATTCTCTTGCCATGTTTAAGTGGATTTCAGCATTGTCCTTGCAGGCGGGACTATCGCTGCTTTGTTATTCCGTGTTATTTCTGATTCCACAGGAGCAATTGAAACCCATGTATGGTCATTTTTAATTAAACATAGCTCAAAAATCACCCTGAATTTTCAGATTCCAAGTTAAGGAATGTATATATGTCAGCAAAATGATTTGACCTAAATATCAGGCCTGCAGATCTTTTCTCTGTATTTTTGCACAGGTTTAACGACTAGATTTCTTCAAAATTGGGCATATACAAGTTTACTTACGCAGAAAATGAAACCTAATACAAAACAAAAGCATGAATTACAATTTAGTGTGTTAATATGGGTCTAAGAGATGTGGTTATGCTTAATGACATGTACAAATTCATAACTTAGGCCACCAGAGTAAATGGTACCGCTGCAACTCTGTTAGCTTCCAGTATTATATATCCAACCATAGATGTAATTCATTCTGGAATTATCTCATTAGATGCAAATGTACGTTATCACAAGTCATCACAAGGCCTCCACCCTAAATGGTCGAGTGTATGATGAATATACCACCAGCTAGAAGAGAGAAGTAAAGTTTAACTGTGAAGCGGATTGCAAAGGATTTAATAACCTCATATCAGGTACAGTCTGGATAACTAAGGTAGGAGCTTGTGGTGATGTAAATGATGCACTTGCAGCATTTACTTAGTTGTATATTTAATTTGTTAAAACTTGTATACCATTTCGCACAGTAACCGTTCAGATGACGGCAAATGTTGGTACGACAGCACAAGCAGTAAGCGCGACCGCATGAAAAATTACATATTAACAGTAATAATCCAAAACAATGGGAAATATGAACAAAATTACATAACAAAGTCATAACCAGATAAAAATGAAAGGAAAAAGGTATTAGTAACTTTGAAAATATTTATTCTATTGATGGAAACTCAAAAGTTTTTTGAAAACTCATCCGTCATTTTGTATAAAAAACGTTTTTAACAATAATACTTCTATTAAGAAACATTAATGCTAATGGATTTTACAAGTAACGTTTACAGATGTCTAAAAAGCAGAATGCTTTTATTTTTGTTTTGCTGCTTCAGTGAAAGCGATGAACCCAATGTCAATTTTCCGGACATACGCTTGAAAACTAATAACTACCGAATATATTAATATCAGAACAAGGCTTTTATGATGTAGTCAACATCTTTTTCAGCCACCAGTCATGTGGCGTGCATACAAATAAGTTACCATATGATAAAATGAACCATCCTATGCATAGTTAAACCATTCTAGTCCTATTGAATACATCCCTGCAAATAAAAAGCGTTGCCATCTTTATGGAATGCCGTGATAATAACACTAATGTATAATAATAAATCTACCACTGATCCTTCGAATTACAGGATAATTCGATTATTAAATTGAGTTTGGAAAGTTATGTAAATAATCTTTTGCAAGCATCTCTGTAACCACATATATTCAAGTGACGTTAATTGTAAATATCAATCAGATTTTCTTCCCAACAACTCTGCAGTATTTCAACTCACAGATATCTAATATAGCATATATACTGCGCTTGATTAACAAGGATGATATTCGTGTGGTCTTTTGGGATGTTTCTCAAAACATTTGATTGGGCTTGGCATAAACGTTTGATGTATAAATAAAGCGCAGTGGCATTGAGAGCTCTTTCATTGATTTCGCCTCTAATATATTGACTTTAAACAGCTTTCGAATAAAAAAGAGAGTATGTTAAGGCTGGTGTAGTATAGGGCTCTGTTTTATCTCCGTTATTATTCATAGTGTATATTAACGATATAACGATGACCTCTTGCGAGCAACGAGACTCCTTGCTGATGATTGCTCACTGGCAATTTTCATCTAATGACACTTACAAAACAGAATATGCACTCACTGCTGATTTATAAAAGGCGGTCGATTGGTTAAGTAAGTAGTAAGTTTACTTTAATTCAAACGATAATTGAAGCGGTGTTATCTCTCGTAATATGGAATCGGTTTTCTCTGAATTAAAATTCAAAAACGAAACTATCCATTTCGTTGAGTTCCAGAAACATCTTGGCATAACGTTCAGTAGTCTAAGAAATGGGGCCAAACATATCGTTGATGTTGAGGTCAAAAACTGATAACTGCCGATCAAATACAAATTTAGCCAAAAGACGTTGGAAAGGATATTTATTACATACATCGGTACCTTATTCGAGTACACTGATGTTCAATAGCCTTGTTATTCAGTCGAAATCTGGTTTATTACAATTAGAAGCATTGGTGAATTGTAAGTGGTACTAGCAACTACAAATAATTTGTCAATCAGATCAAACGTTAATAATCGTTTTTATTTTAAATTACTTTTTCTATACGGATATTAAAGATACGAAATGCTTTAAATGAATCTATACAATTTGATTTCCCTTATTTATCAACTACCGCTAATTTTTCTTTAACCAAGAAAGACAATTTGTTTTTAATTTTAGCTTCACAATTCATCTTGGTGTATGTGAAATTTTTCACTTCTGCCACGACCGTAAGCTGATCATAAGCTTATTAATCTCTCTCTCTCTCTCTCTCTCTCTCTCTCTCTCTCTCTCTCTCTCTCTCTCTCTCTCTTTTTCCCAACATTTTTTCCTGAATCGTGTATCTTTATATGAAATAGTATTAATTCATATCGATTGTAGGTAGAGGACTTGATCTAAGTTGTTTGAACTTGTAGCCCGATCACATTTGTAAACAATTATCTCACTTAAATACGTTGATATCAACGTTAGAGTTTTTTCAAAAAAATAATGTACATAGTAGCATACAAAATGGACTGTTACATGGTAAGCAAGCATCAAAGCGTTACTTGAATCGTAAATGTCGATTGAATTAAAACTTGAATGCTTTAGAAGATGCCTGTCAACTAACGATAAACTTGCAAAACATTCAGATTGCAGTTATCAAAGATTTATGAGGGGTTCTATCGGCAAGAAATATAAAATATTTCTCCTGTTCAAGTAGTTTATGCCACTGTTTCAATATTATATTGTTCTGAACTAGATTTACAGTGTATTTTAGTAGAATATTCCATGTAGTTTGTTTGCATACCTAAATGCTTGCACCAGGTTTGTTCGAATGATGAAATGAAATATTAGGACAACGTTTGCACAGTGTGGCATGAGTGGATGTACATTTCAAATATATCGGACAAACAGAGAGATAAATTGAAAACGTAAAGATTAGTTGAAATGATGATAACCTGCATTATCTGATAAATGTCGAGGACATACATACATACATACATACATACATACATACATATTTTTGCACAGGGTTAACGACTAGATTCTTCATTATTGGGTAAATACAATTTTACCTACGCAGAAAATGAAATGTAATGCAAACCATAAGAAAGAATTTCGATTTAGTGTGTTAATATAGGTCTCAGAAAGGTGCTAATGTTTAATGACATGCACAATATATATATATATATATATATATATATATATATATATATATATATATATATATATATATATATATATATATATATATATGTATATATATATATATAAATATATATATATATATATATACATATATATATATATACATATATATATATATATATATATATATATATATATATATATATATATATATATATATATATATATATATATATATATATAAGGTATCGACTTAATGGGAGTACATAAATGATTGGGAATACACATTGGGTTAAAAAAAAAGGTGCATCGGGGACTCTTGTGGCAATACCATTCCATCATTTCCCAACTTGGAATGCTTCCTGAAATCTAGTTCACATCTAGCTACAGGGTGATATAACCATCCAACATAGAATAACTTGTCGTACTAAACACAGTCCGTTAGATAGGTAAATGAGAGAGAGAGAGAGAGAGAGAGAGAGAGAGAGAGAGAGAGAGAGAGAGAGAGAGAGAGAGAGAGGAGATCTAGAGATTGATGGAGAGACCTGAATTGTTAAAACAGTTTCGATATAAAAGGTTACAGTTTATGTCGTGCTTGCTTTGATAACGTTCTCTTGCTTAGGGGGCGCTCACCAGTTAATATGTACTTTTCAGATAGTGACGTATGTGAGGTGAAGTTGTTTGCATTTGTAACATGCACAATGGAGAATATGTTGGCATATCTCAATGCTACTTTGATGTAATGTGGCTGATATTTCTTTGGATACTGCACTTGTGGAAATTGTAAATGATCTAAGCGCATGGTACAACAAAATGGATGCTCCCTTGTGCATGAAAAATTAGCCAGAATTGATCAAAAGTACACTAACTTTAGCAGTTATTAAACTAGGGAAAACGAATTTTGCTGAAGTAGGCAATAGCAGCTTCTGAAAGTGCAATGAACAAATTACAAAATATCTGAAAAGTAAAAAAAGTTATCGTACCATTTTTCTACAATTTACCTCTGAAGTCCAGGGAGTGAAAATGACCATGCGGAGCTAGCAGTTTGTTTACATGAGCACATCTTATGTTAGCCCAAGCTGTATACTCTAGAACCTAAAGTACACCCATCAATCATACATCAAAATAAAGGGAATTGAAAGTTCTTCTCCCAACACCTAAGATATACAAAGTCTTTATTATATTGCCAGTATAACCAGTGAAGAAATCCAAGAAAATTATTTTTCTTTAAAATTCTAACCCTATGCAAAGTACGAAACTGTAGAGCGCCACCTTAAAGAACCACTAAAGATGTGTTTTCAACTTATTGAAAAACTTGTCATATTCTGCTGTCAATTTCAAACATATTGATATATCATACATGGTATTTACTTCCAAAATTACAAACACATAGTTAATTTACTATACCCCTCTGAAGTAACTTAAATGTAACTTCATGACGTCAAAACTGTATTTTAACGTCACTGGGAAATGCTATTATTTTGACATTAAAGAAAGACATTCAAGAATAAATGCATATGAAGTATTTGTTTTATTTTTCAATCCAAACATCAAATAATGTATTTAGATCATTTCCAAAGTTGCAAACTATACTTGGGTCATGTATACATGTAAATCAAGTGAGAAAAGTGAGGAAAATTCCATAAAGTTTGAGGTAATAGTGCAAAAATTGTCCAGCATTGGATTAAGAAAAAAAGTCCTTGATGCTATAAATTCATAACAGTAGACATAAATATATATTTTGTTTGTAAATAATTACTTTTTTTCCCCGGTACTAGTAATCTAATTTGAATCTGCACTAATGCTTGTATGTCAAAGAATTGAAATGAAAAGTCAAGGGGAATTAACTCCTGGTGAGACCATTCCATGGACCAGGAATGTGATTGATGATTACATACATAATCGATTACAATGAAAATCAAATATGTTGACTGCTTTATATGGTAAAATTAATTATAAAACCAAAACATGCAGACTTGTATGCCAAAAAAAGGGGGTAGGTGTGTTTCCCAACAATTTCAAGCCCCAGCCTGATTATGATGTTACATACTGTCTAAGATCCATCACAACCAGGAACAACTGGTAACCATGATGTCACTAATACTACATCAACCCACATTAGTCACTATCTAAGAAAACATGGCTAAAGGAAGAGCTAAGAAAATAGCTATTTGTCCACAAGAGTTCATACAACACAGTCAACCATAGGACTATGGATTACGAGTATCCAAGAGTGACCAACCTATTCAGGTTGCAATCTGGTTCTACATCTCCACAAATAAAGCGCCCAAGAATTGATGTATATGAAGAATCACTATCTTCCTGTGGCCCAAATAAAGTGCACCCAAGCTTTGCCCTGAATTGGAGAAAGAAAGAAATGAAGAAAACTTAATTGTTGGGTCACATGTTGCAGTGTGTTGTCAACATCAATGGAAATGTAATTATGAACATACCAAAACTAACTAGGATATTGGGAACATTGTGCATAATGTATGACTGAGCTGGAAATTGCAAGCGATATAATCCACCGATGTATAAAAAAGCAAAACTCAAGGACTGTGTGCCTTTTTAACAGTTAAATGTACCAACTGCAATCTGCAGGAAGCAGAACAGGCTGCCTGTCCAGAAAAGTGCCAAGGGCATAGAAAGTGAGGCCCAGGCACAGGAAATTTAAATGCGATGTTGGCACTTTCTTGCTACAAGGCCAATGTTGGAGTGACTGACTTGCCCATTTAGCATCCTATTACTCAAAATTTCTGCCATATGGGAAACATTTAAATCTTTCTTATATTAAAAAGCTTGAATATTTACTAAGAAATTTTGTCTTAGATGTCAAGCTAAGTAAAATTTCACACTTTCTAAACACAAATAAGTGCGAGAGCTTGCACAATATCATTTTTACCAATGCACCTAAAATATCAGTATGGAGCAGAAATTTTGATGCATTATGTCATTCATTCCCTCATAGCTCTGAGTATGGTACAGGAAACTTTACACTCCCACTGACCAAGTCTCATGGAATTGTTCTACTCAGTCTGATCCAGTATTTAAGCTCATAGCAGAATGAGATCAGAGAACAGTAAAAGATAGGGAGAGGAAATCAAGTCTTCAGTACAAGTACATATGCTACATCAAACGCAAACAAAAAAGCAACAGAAAACTTGTACAAAATTCAATATTTGCTAATTCAATAAATAATTTTATACCCAATGAACATCCATACACTTTAAATCCTTTAAATGAATGCATGTAACAATTATTAAATGTACCTGACTATCACAGTATACACCACTCCCCTTAGCCCATATTGCCTTGGCATTCACCATAGGCTTTACATGATTTTCTAGCCAAATTTTCTCTTTTTTGGTTCAAGTGATAAATGATCATGTTTTTGTATGGCATCTATGTGATACGTCACACTGATATGGTAGTGAATTTACCATAGTTTCAACATAGAACCTTAGTCGGTGAGCCAAAGCAATCTTTCTTTTCCCACGAAAGGTTACATAAATTATTCCATAACCATGTTGTTCATGTGAGCCTGTCCAAATGTGACACTTGCTGCAGACTTGTGTATGTTGAGTTAAAGCTCTTTTATATGTCATTATATCTTGAACTGTTAATTTAGTTTGAAATATTTCTGACTTAGCTTAATAAACCATGACCATATGATACTACAGATTTTTTTTTATATGTCAATACAAAATTATTTAATACCAAAAAAATAAATTTTGTTAATAGTTTAATTTGACAATGAAAAAACAGGGAAAAATATCCAAATTATTACCAGTTCAAAGAAGAACTGATAGCATCTTCCTTGAGAAATGTGAAATTAATGAAACATTTTTAAAAACAATGACACACAGCGGTTTCTAATTGCCACTAGTCTATGTCGTATTGTGTACAATAGAAAGGGACATAACTCTTCTCAAGCCCACCTGCAGCCGCTTAATTAAAGCAGAATTTGGAATGTAAAGATATTTAAGTTCTAAACTGCAGTGAATTTAAACTAAATGAGCCAATATTAATACAAACAGCAATAAATATAACTCCATGGGTATACACCTGAATGCTCTTTATGGGGGCGCTCACCAGTTAATATGTACTTTTCAGATAGTGACGTATGTGAGGTGAAGTTGTTTGCATTTGTAACATGCACAATGGAGAATATGTTGGCATATCTCAATGCTACTTTGATGTAATGTGGCTGATATTTCTTTGGATACTGCACTTGTGGAAATTGTAAATGATCTAAGCGCATGGTACAACAAAATGGATGCTCCCTTGTGCATGAAAAATTAGCCAGAATTGATCAAAAGTACACTAACTTTAGCAGTTATTAAACTAGGGAAAACGAATTTTGCTGAAGTAGGCAATAGCAGCTTCTGAAAGTGCAATGAACAAATTACAAAATATCTGAAAAGTAAAAAAAGTTATCGTACCATTTTTCTACAATTTACCTCTGAAGTCCAGGGAGTGAAAATGACCATGCGGAGCTAGCAGTTTGTTTACATGAGCACATCTTATGTTAGCCCAAGCTGTATACTCTAGAACCTAAAGTACACCCATCAATCATACATCAAAATAAAGGGAATTGAAAGTTCTTCTCCCAACACCTAAGATATACAAAGTCTTTATTATATTGCCAGTATAACCAGTGAAGAAATCCAAGAAAATTATTTTTCTTTAAAATTCTAACCCTATGCAAAGTACGAAACTGTAGAGCGCCACCTTAAGAAAGGAACCAAAACAAGAAGGAAAGATTAGTAGAATTGAATAATATTATATCAGTCATTTCTTTTTTTTTGAACAAACATTCTCAGAACTCAGCAGTTAAATAGGACATGGCATACATGGTAAACAGGGTCGCATATATTAGATCGAATTTGATTTTAAGAAAACTTATATTAATCATTAGACGTTCCATATGATATTTAACTGGCACAAGCTTAAGTATGCCGGTGTTTTATCTTCAAAGTTTTCATCCATAGAAATACCATTCTGTTTCAACAGACATAATCTTTATTTCTTTGACAAATGATTACTTTCTCCCTACCCCACCCCCATTTTGTATATCCTTGTAATATCACTATTGGTTCTACAGTTGATGACTCAGTTTCTATATTGTAATAAATCTTAATGATTATTTTACGTATCTAAGATATTTTATGTACAGGATAATATATTTACATTTCTACTGTGTATTGCCATAGATAATAATATTAGTACTGTCACCGTGGAAGTTGTAATTGATATGTATATGTAGACTGAATCTCCAACTGTTTTTCAAAGCAATTCTCTAGCAATAATATTACTAATAAGAAGTTATTATTATATTATTATTATTATTATTATTATTATTATTATTATTATTATTATTATTATTATTATTATATCAAAGAGTTGGTAATTTAAAATATGTAAGAACAGCCTTAAAGACTTAATGATGTCGACTTCCTTAATTATTGTCAGGATGTCTTTGTAAATTCATGCTGTTAATTAATTACGTCATTGTATACTTTTTGTTATCCCATATTGTTCAGTGCTTAAAGCTTCTAAAACATTAGTCAAGGTACTAAGTCCACATTATTATTATTATTATTATTATTATTATTATTATTATTATTATTATTATTATTATTATATCAAAGAGTTGGTAATTTAAAATTTGTAAGAACAGCCTTAAAGACTTAATGATGTTGACTTCCTTAATTATTGTCAGGATGTCTTTGTAAATTCATGCTGTTAATTAATTGCGGTATTATATATTTATTGTGTTATCTCATATTGTTCAGTGCTTAAAGCTTCTAAAAAAATTCGTCAAGGTACTAAGTCCACATTATTATTATTATTATTATTATTATTATTATTATTATTATATCAAAGACTTGGTAATTTAAAATTTTAATAGTCTAAATAAAACAGACATGTATAGCAATACATTGGCTTGCATCATGGACATATCCTCCAACATATGGAACTTCGATGCAAAGGAAAAGTTATAATTTTAATAACAGTGACCGTGGCATTAAAACGTCAATAGACGTTAGAACACAAAGAAAGAAAGAAAGAAAGAAAGAAAGAAAGAAAGAAAGAAAGAAAGAAAGAAAGAAAGAAAGAAAAAAAGAAAGAAAGAAAGAAACAGTTAAACCTTAACTCAAAATTGAGAGATTAATGTTCCTGCATAAATATGAACTGGAGCCATTTGTATAAACATGCATTCTGGCATGACGGATGAGCTGCACGAGTAAACATATGGATTAGATTAATCTATTTTTAGACACACATTGTACCTATTAAAATGATTCATATTTTTCTTTTTGAACTCATTTTGTTTTTGAAGCAAATGGAACGTAGGAAGTTAGGGCTGAAATAAAATTACGAAAATATTAGACTCTTGGAAGTTCTTTCGAATATCAGCTTAATTAAATTTTTCGAGTAATATCCATTTCTCATGCCAAGTTTGGGTGGATCTCATTAGTCTCCTTTCACACTGCAATTTCTCTGTTTTGTGTTGTTCTGTGTTGTTTTTTTTTGATTCTACAAGTCGCATTTTCGATGCATGTGTGTTCATTTTACAACAAAGTTTTAAAATCTTTCTGATGTTATAGATATTTGGAGTTCAAAATGTATATATGTCAGTAAAATCATTTAATTTAGGCATCTGGAGTGCATATCTCTCATACGATTCTTTCAACGGAGACATGTTTTCTGTACTTTTGGATAGTTTCGACGACCAGGTTTATTCCAAAGACGGATACAATTGTACCTACTATACATGAATTAAACCTAATGCATAAATTTCATTTGAGTGTGTCAATATGAAAAGTCTATATGCGCATGAGCTGAGATAACTGAAACATTTTGACCATTTTCTTAGTTCTTTGGAACCAAAGTACATATTTATACACATTATAAAACATTTGGTGATGGTTGGAAATTAAATGCGTAATTTACTTGAAATATTTCCTTAATATACGATGAGTTTCATTTAAGTATTTTTTACACTGAACTTCATAATTTAGCCCACCCCCTTTTTTTCTTCAATACGAAATGTTTTTATAGGCTCTGTATATTGGACCACACTGACAGGTCAACGCACGCGTCCACTCTATGAGCATGGCGGAATCTCCGGTCGCGGCAACTTGTGCATTTCATTTTATATATACTTTTCGAGCGGTCCAAGGTTGCAGGGCGGAATTGACGCATGCGGATGTAGATGCTGATTAGTATTGTTTTTCCTCCATCGATCAAAAAGTGACCCTTCATTGCAACTGTATAGTCAATTAATTATTTACTGTAAATACGTTCTTATTTTCTTTGTAATTTATTCCTTCCTTTTTATTTTCAGTAAGTAATAACTTCACTTTTATTAAATGAGCTATATTTTGTTCTCTCTGTCGTTATACGTTTAGAGCTTTCTGTCACTATCTCCAACATGCAAATTATATTTCCGAATACCCTTTCTAATATAAATGAACATTGTTAGAATAAATATGAAATACAAGGGAAGTATCTGTAGGTTGAGCTCTGTTCGTTCATCCATTAACTTCCATGATGTGTATCACCCCCAAGCCCGATCAATTAAGCCAACCAATAATTGAGGCTTAAAAATCGGTGTATGTTCTACAAATGTTTTGTGAACAACTCTCTCTCTCTCTCTCTCTCTCTCTCTCTCTCTCTCTCTCTCTCTCTCTCTCACACACACACACACACACACACACACACACACACACACACATATATATATATATATATATATATATATATATATATATATATATATATATATATATATATATATATATATATATATATATATATATATATATCGCCAACAAAACTCGAATGAGCTTTTAGTTGAGTTCCAGTGATGCTACAACAGAGAACGCACAAGAAAAGTAGTGATACTAGATAATACAGTTGAAAGGCATGGTTAGTTCGGCCTATATTAAAAATGTCTTACCTTACTAATGTAATCCTATCAAAACTACAGCCAAGCTTCAGTTTATCCGACTATTCAGCTTTTGCAATAATAATTACCCAACAAAATATTTCGTAAGACTTTATTATTATTATTATTATTATTATTATTATTATTATTTTCTATTATTATTATTATACTTTATGTTAGATAGACTGATTGATATTTCATTTTTGTGTCGTCTCATGTATGACGGATTTCTCATACATGGTTCAACGGAGCGAGATGTACAGTACTTTGGAGAAAAATAATTTTAACCATTAGCAAACTGACATGCTATACGTCACCAACTTCGTAGTCTCTGCTTTGATTTTTAACTTCTGTAAAACATGACCTAACTTGACCTTTACGATCAACTGGAAATGACATCAACATATATACATTAATGATTTCCAACTGATTGAAACTTAAATGTATAATATTAAGATAACGATTTTGAAAATTGAATGATAAAGACCTAACGTAATTTCTCCAACTCACTGTTTAAGGTGCATTTTGTTGGTTATTCGTTATCGTTTCTCCTATCCTATCTTGTTCCTGTCAGAGCGAATGCACATACAAAATTGAATTGGTACATGTGGTCACGTGGACCAAATAAACTAAAGCTAAACCTAAATCAGAGTGATCTTACATCTCAAACATGCTGAGTAAACAGGCTTCGCCTCTTACGTGTGCACCAACTCAATATCAATCCATTGTATATTAAAGTTCTCACAATCAGTAACACCAAGCTCAACTATTGCAACTATATTATTATAGATCATTAAACACTGCAAGACTTGTCAGTCATTTTCTGGCGTAATTACGAACAACAGCTAACCAAAACCTAAATGGTTCGATTTCCGGGTCAATCAAAACCTAGTTATTGACCCTATTTCACACTTTCTACAAGTACTTCCACTACGCTGCTTTTACAACCACATAAAATCATCTAAAAATGAAAAGACTTTAGGTGTAAAGCTTGTACTAAATGAGACTCGAACAATTTATTGTAATGCGTGTAACCAAAATAGAAAGACAAAGTACGAATAAGAGGTAAAATTTATCAAGGATTTTTCACAGCATTTATTGCGAACACATATATAATACGTCAGTCCAGGATATCTTCAAAGTCATCTTTGACATATCCACCAGCGTCAAATGAAATATCAGTGGAGATAAGAAATGTTGAGTCGGGTGTACGAACTTGTCTAAACACTGAAGTACATTCCATTAATAATTTGAACAATTGAATGAATTCTTAAAATTCTATAACATTTATTTTAGTTTAATTTTCTACTAAAATATTTATACCATTGTACAAGATGGAATGCTTAGCACATTTGAAACTTTGCTAGTAGATTTGATGTAGCACAAAAGGGTCAACATAAAATATATTTTAAAGATTCTGCTGAACTCAAACGTGTAACATTTCAAATAGTCCAATGCTTCAAGGCTGTACACGTTATTGTTTTGTTATTGTTAGCAAACAAGTCAGGTGAGTAGACGATAATATTCACTAATTGTTTGTGTTATTACCTTCTACATGGCAAAGACGATTAAAATGTCACAATTAATCTAAACACTGTGAAATCCACAATTGGTTGACAAGTTTCATCTCATCACCTACATCATAAATGGTGTATTTTCAA
Organism: Unio pictorum; assembly: GCA_030141615.1. NCBI lineage: Eukaryota > Metazoa > Mollusca > Bivalvia > Unionida > Unionidae > Unio > Unio pictorum. The sequence continues at coordinate 4,029,907 of JARLTB010000061.1, forward strand.
TATAAATGTTGTACTGTGTCTAATGTGAAGTTTGGGACTGACTTTACAGATGATGATTTGTGACATGCTAATCATCCTAACACTTCATAGGACAGGCCCATGCTCTGCAGGAACCTGCCAGTCTTTATTTTATCCGTCATCAGTATTACTGTGGGAATTTCTCTTATGTTAAATAAAAATCGTTTAGACTGCCAGCTAACCGTCCAGCTATAAAGCCCTTATTTTGAGTTCCATCTGTATGCAATCTAGTCTTTCAATTTGGGAATGATATACTGTATTTGGGTTTATTAGACTGTAGGTGTATAGCTTGTACTAAATGAGACTCGATGAATGTTGTTGTCATGCGTGTAACAGTTGTTTAACCTTTTTTTGCAAGAATATTTAGTTTTAGCTTGAAGACATATAGCGTATGATAAATCAAGAATTCCAAGGTGAAGAAATTATATTATTATTATATAATTTGTATTCAACATTTTACAGCAAGATATGCTCATTATAACACATATAATCAAATTCTATTTAGGATTTCTTCATATTCTGAGCAATGTTTGTTTTATGACCGGAACTTTATACTTCTTTGGTGGTAATGTACCACAGAACTAGTGAAAGAAAAATGATCATAATTATAATAATCGCGATGCCTGATCTATTTGACAAGACTAAAATAACAGAGCCTGAATCAATTTGCTTTGAGCAGCAAAGAGGGTTGACAGACCGAAACTATTTCAGACAAACCGAAACTAATTCAAACCGAAACCATTTCAAGCAGACAAAAAAAAGAGAATTTTTTTTTTAGGATTTTACGCTACAGACCAGGCACTGATTGCGTTTTGGAGACCAATCGTTTCAACCGAATATTTGATCAAGTCCGATACGATATCTTGATCTCGGGTCATGCAAATTGATATTTACAAATCCATGTGGAATTGACTGAGCGTGACTAAAAAAAAACTCTAAAGAGATTGTAATCCATATCACCGCCGCACCAAGTTTGCCAAATATTTCGATGCGTATGTGTGTCTACTCCATTAAATACAGCAAGAATATTGCAGTTATCTCTGATCACTTTTGGTATTTAAGTGTATAGTTGAGTCACATATATCACATCGGTATTTGTATGCCTACCTCTGGAAAATACTCTAGCGGGATTCTTTTGATTGTTTAACATGACATCATCATATACGACTAAATTGTTATTACTTCCATCAATATCATCAATACTCGGTGCTTCATCGATATCGGTTATAAAATCAATAATATCCTCATCGATTTCTGATTTTGCTATCTCGGTAAAATCCTTTAACACCTCGTAACATAGCTTATCGTCTACACTCGGGGCTACCAAATACAACTTATCCCATTTCATCCATCTTGTTTTCAAATTAAGTAACAACTGCTTCATGCCACTTCCAGATGGTCCGATTATATTCATACGAATATAATTTGGTAGCGATGCATGATGCTTAACTGGTTCTCTTGTTTTTGTCGCCGAAAAATCAATTACATTCATGTTATTATAAATAAATTATGGATCTATATTGTGTGAAATGTAAGGAGCGTAATAGCACAAATGACTTGACGACGATTACAACTAAAAATAACAGTTCAGCACTTGCTGGTAAGTGTGTACAATGTATTACCAAAATTTTAGATTTGTTTCCCTTGATAAAATCAAGGATTTAAAAAAACGAGGAGGTGATCTTGCAGCCAAGTTAGTAAAATTACCAGGAACACCATGGGCCAAATATCCGAGAGAAAAACATCTTCCAGGGTATAGTTATTGTAGACCCGGGACCAGACTGGATATCGGACTCGATGATCAAAACCAATCCCGACCCGGTGAAAACCCAATAAACGCCATTGATAAGGCGTGTCGTGCTCATGATGTTGCTTTTTAAAAGCAGCAATTTGCAACACATACATAACGCAGATGTGAAATTAATTCATGCGTTAAATTCTATAACTGATAAATCCTTCAAAGGAAAGTTGGTTTCATGGTTGATAAAATCGGCGATGAAAAGTAAATTGATGTTGGGTGCTTTTAATTAATAACATCATGGAATCTATTTATTATTCCCCAAGAGGTTACTGGAGTGGTAAATCAGCAATCAATAAACTCGCTAGCGCCGCAAAGGTGAAAAATACTACTGCAGCGGATTGGTTATCCAAACAGGCGATATGGCAAATTTATCTACCACCGCCTAAACAAATTAACTTCTCGCGTTTTGATGTTAGCGTCCCTAATGAGGTTGGTCAGGCCGATATATTATTTCTGCCGCATGATGGTGTTTACAGATACGCGCTAAACGTTGTTGATGTTGCGGGTAGATACAAACAAGCAGAACCTCTAAAGACAAAATCATCAACTCAGGTGGCTTCTGAGTTTGAAAGGATTTATTGGCGGGTTCCTCTGCATCGGTCAAATCTAAAACATGTTGATCCTGGCAAGGAATTTCAGGGTGTAGTGTTATCAACAATGAAGTATCATAATGTCACCATCAGACGAGGACATACTACATTACATCGCGATCAGGCAATTGTTAAACGATTTAATCGGACACTTGCTGAGCGGTAATTTGGATATCAATACGCGAAGGAATTTATTCAGGATAAGCGATCTCTTGAATGGGTCAAGAGATTACCAGGTGTAATTACCGCGCTAAATAATGAGATTACTCGAACAATTAATATGAAACCTAGCAACGCGATTTAAAAAAGTATATACTCATAAAACCACAAAATGATTTTTGAAAACAACTAATACTCGTCAACGTCACTGTTAGATACTTATATGAACCAAGAGAGCTTGAAGGTGGTAAAAAAAGAGCTACTGATCCTTTTTGGAGTGTCACTACACAGAAAATATCTAGCATAACACGATCTACGGGTAGACTGCCAGTCTATAGATTATATTCAACTGCTCCTAAGCGAGGATTTACGCGTGAACAATTACAAGTGATACCCGAGGATACTCAATTACTGCCGCGTGGTCTTAACTAGCACCTCTGCGTCTGTTACACTCAAGACAAGTCAGCATCACATTATCTCTGGTATGACCTACGCTGCTATTTTTTCTGTCTACGGTAAATTGGTGGGGGTCTTTATCCGACCAACACCAACTCATTATACAATTACAACTCTTGCAGCGATTATTCTGTTTTTCTTTCAGTGTAATTATATATTCAACATCAATGTCCAATTTTCTGTTATTTTTTTTATCTTGCTGTTTATTACCAGAGAGTTTTTTTTTGATTATGTCAACGCTGACAATATCACTGATTGTTGTGTCATTATAATCTAAAACAACTCTTCGAAGTTGATTTATTCTTCGTACTATTGACACTGCAAGATAAACAAAATTCGACCACTCGATGCGATTATCTATGATCCAAACAATTGTGTCGGATATTGTCAACCTCTGCGAAGAATGGATCGTCGCTGCGTATCCTAGCTTCCATGGGGATTTATCAGCACGCAAGGCATCTTCGACGACATTGATATCAACCAACACAATATCATTTAAAACTAGAATCTGCTTTTCACATTGTCATGGAATATCAACTTAGATATTTTGTCTTCGTGTATCCTTGGGTCTATAACGCAATGGCACTGGAAGTGTCGCAAATTTTTCTTTGTGTGTGCTAAATTACTTCATCTGAAGTGTATCTCTGACTATCTTTCTACTTGCCACTATCATGGTCTGCACGCTTCCCAGAAATCATTTAATGGGGTTTCTGAAATTATTTCACGCGGCGCTATTTCAGATTGGATTCAATCCGGTTGTAATCTGATTAGTTTCTTGAACTCGCATAATTCATTATCAAGTTATCTATGATCAGTAGTAATTTCTTCATAATAGTCTACGTAATTCTTCAGCCAATTATGTGGAGACAAACCGACAAATGGTGGTGGTTGACCATGATCGCCACACATTATCACTTTTGTATTCGCTAGCAATAACCAATCGAGGAACTTTTGTAATAAATCTAACGACACTGTGCATATCTCATCCCAAATGAGGATTTCAGGAGTATATTTCTCGCCCATTCGATCAGGAGTCCATTCGTCTCCAATCCATCGAAAGAAACTGTGATAAGTGCAAGCATTAATTCCTCGCTGTTTCATCTCTCTTGCAAGTATGTGTGCTAGTGTTGGCACAATCATGTTTGATTTCCCTCGAAATAATTAAATCGCACAAGTCGTCTTCCCTGACCCACCACAGCCGTTTAGGAAACTGGTTTTATATCTACATATTGGATCGGATATCGAAAGTGTATCAGATAGTTCTGATATCTGATTATTTTTCAAGTAATTGTTTTCAATCGTAACATATGCTGTTTTTTAGTAATCACGCAGTATTTCCTTTCTAATTCTCCATGATCCCCAACTCTCGGCTGAATTAGTGAATTCGGCCACTGTTTCTTTATATTTTATATCTATATAAATGAATCAGTGGCGACTCTAACCGCGATGTCAGGAAATCTATTTATCATCGAAAGTAAATTAATAGAAGCAGAAGCCAGCATAGACGCCCTTAAGTAAGTATATTGATGATTTTCTCCGTCGTTATAAGCAACAATTGTACCGAATTTGGTTCCATCTGACAAGAAATCATCTTTACAATTTACACATATACCCCTAAATGTTACATCTGTGATTATAAAATCGTATTCAGCATCATCTATAGTCAACCGCGAAGATTGTCGTTTATGGTCGTATTTTCCACCCTGTGTGAATTTACCATTTATTCTTCTACCGAGATCTTTTGCGTGTTTATTTCTAACTTCAATGGTTTCTTTGGCGCATTTCACGACGATATATTCTTCGTCTAGATTAGGAAATTGTTTTTGTTTTCGCTGATTATACTATCTAGACTATCGGGTTGTGGTAACCAGACTTCAGTCTGCGCTCGATATGATATAATTGCTTCACTGACAATCAGCGATATCAGCATTTTAGAATCAATCATATACCGTAATAACACTATTGGTATCCAGTGTTTTTCAGAGATGTGTCTACCAAACCAAAGATAACAGCACGGATGAAGTCCTTTAGCCGATTCAAATGATATCACGCGAGTGAATCCGGTTAAATCAAAATTGGGCAGTGGCCCAATAATCGCAACACGGGTAATCTCGTGTGTGGGATGTCCAAATCTTTTGAAGTACTCAGAGCATTCTTCATACGGAAGAAAACTCCCCGGATAACACGCAATCATATCAACTGAAATGATGTTTTCAGAGTCGTATTTTGTATTCCATAATCCCCCATGGCCATATCCACGCAGCTTGATTCGATATCTGAGAGAAATTCTACACGTGTTAGTTTCCATAGATTTCTTTCTCGTGAAATGAGCTGCAACCGACGGTATTGTAAAACAGTTTGTCAGTAATTGTTCGTCGTGTTCTGTTGAAAAACCACTAGCTAGTTTTTTCATCTCGTTGTGGAGGGCTTCAGTACGATATAATTCGCCATTGGGTTTTACGAAGTGATCGAATTTACCCTCTCCGTTTTCAAAACTCTGAAGTAACCACACTGACACAGGATCGTTTTAACTTGACTGAGAAATAAAATCAAATAAATTTCCCGTGTAATATTTTATGGTTCTATCCCGCGTAAATATTGTTTCCGCGGATGTCCACGCGTGTGCATTATGGTCAATAATTTCGATTGGATATCCTCTTGATTTCTAAAGCGGCCACATTTTGAATTGCTGCCCCATTCTCCTTTACTGTAAGTCTCCATTCGTTTATTTTTTTGCGTCTTAGATCCGTCAATTTGTTACCACGCAACGCATTCGTAAAATGTTCTATTATTCGTTCTGCTACACAATTCAGCGACGAATATTTCATGGGTTTTAATTTTTCAATACTAGGTTTATCATTTATCGGATAGATCCCATAAACAATTGCAGTAATAGGATAAGCTCTCTCGTAATACGGATTGTCAATCCCAGTCAGAACTCCTGGTTTGGAATCCTTACTAACAGTGACGGTTCTCTTTTTTTCAGGATGGGTTCAAATTTGTCGCGTATAATCCAATTTCCCGTTTCTGAGCGGATAATGAATTTCACTCTAAAAAATACTTTTTCTGGTCAAGATGTGAGATTATGACTGCTTCTTTTTCGTCGTTCATGGTAGCATCAACACTACCATTAATTCGAAATGTTGACCAATAGTGAGATGCTCCATCGCGCTTGAATTCATAAAAACCATCACAGATTCTACCTATCATGCGTCTATCACTTATTAGACTCTTTGGTACATCAGTGGAGACTCTATCGATATTGAATTTAACATTTTTCGATAATCTCTCGAATTCCTTCATATTATAATTAAAACAAGTATTTAAAAAAAAATTATTATATAATGAATCATTGCAAATAAAAATTGCTTATGATAGGAGCAGTAACCGCTTGTAACAAATCATGCAGAAATGAATTCTTTGGATATCATTTACAAAGCGTACGTCGTGGGAGTTTTGGGCCTTTACCCTGTATTCGATGTGGGGTAGGTGTTCGTGGTAAATCGCAGTTATGTCTGAATTGTGGTGGTAAGCGATACAGAGAGATAAAGCGCTATTATGATAAGAGAATCAAAGTTTCCATCAAGAACTCAATCAAAGATTCCGACTCTGACTCTTAAGGATAAAATCATAAGAACACCTCAAGACTACATTGAAAGATTCTCAAGTAATAATGAAACCAAATAATAAATTAGACACATAATATTATAGTATATAAATGAACCAAGAATTTCAACCAAATCCCGTGATTACCAATTACCAATTATGAAGCATCTCGTGACGGTATTGTCAGACACCGCAGGCCGAAGAAACCAGTTGGTGTTGTTAATAATCTTGGATATCTTATATTTGGTGCTGGAAAGAAAAGATATCTTAATCATAGATTTGTCTACGAGGTATTTAACTCAGAAATCCCGGATGGGTTTGTGATTGATCACATAAACGGTATAAGAAATGATAATTCTTTATCGAATTTATCGAATCAAAATATACATCAATTAACGAAGAAAGAGCATTTCAATAAATGAATGAAGCTGGAAAGTATTTCCGTATTTGCGAGTCCTCAGTACAATATGTTGCAGAGAATATCACTAAACCCGCCTTTCTAAAAAAATTAAAAACAGAATTTAATTCTTTTGCATCTAAACTATTATGTGTAGTATTAAGAGGAATAACTCGTGTGGGCTTGTGTATACGGTTTTTGAAACAGAGATAACAGAGTTACGGATCTCAAGGGATAACTCGTGCGGGTTTGTGTATAAGATTTTTGAAAAAGATAATTGTCACCGGATCTCAGTGGAAAAAATCGAGTATATGTTTTGTGAGAAAATGAATCTATTAGCTGGTATTTAAAACAGTGGTATTCTTTTTTGATGTTATTTTCAAGTATTTGGTCTTGTTTAGATGCTGTCAATAATCATAATTAAGTACACAAAAGAATAAATATCGCACACCACATTATTGGTTTTAATGTATTAGTTAGCTTATATACCATGCTACCTATTATAGTATTGGTTCTTTAAGCCATTTGAAATTCAAACCGTTAAACCACCATACGTCACACACCTTCACACGGTGCGAATGTGTTTTTGCATTCAACCCTGGGTTATTTTATTGGGGGTATGGTGGTTTAAGTTGAAAGTAGAACAGCCCCTTGTCATATTTGTATATCAAACCAAGCCTTATTGGATTTCGCTAAACTGTTGTCGTGACAGTTTATTTAATCTGATAGTCTGTCGTCATTTATTGGATTTCACTAAACTGTTGTCGTACAGGTTAGGTATTTTGATATATGATCATGTATGTGTGCCTTACATACCTTCTCTAAAACAGAGGTCAAAGGCAGAAGCAGAGAGGGTGAACAGACCGACTTTGTAGGCGTCAACGAGGCTTCCTTCTCGTAAATATTTAATAGAAAGATCTATTTGAGAAACTGAGGCTTCCTAGTAAATATTTAATAGAAGGGTCGATTCGTCAAACTAACGCTTCCTCGTAAGGGTCCATTTGGCAAAAAAAAAAGACGCCATTGTCGATGGAATTCACCCTCTCTGCTGCTATGAGTTAACAATTATTTTACGAGATTTAGTAAACGATTTTAACCGAATATTTTATCAAGTCCGACACGATATCGCGTCTGTGGATCTGATAAATGTATCGTCACAAATCCGTGTGGAATTGACTGAGCGTGACTAAAGAAATTTCTAAATTGATTATGATCCATATCACCACTGCACCAAGTTTGCCAAATATTTCCAAGAGTATGTGTATCAACTCCGTTGAATACGGCAATAATATTACAGTTATCTCTGATCACTTTTGGTATTTGTGTGTATCGTTGAGTGACATATATCACGTCAGTTTTTTTATGCCTACCTCTGGAAAATATCCTAGCGGGATTCTTTTGATTGTCTAACATGATATCATCATATACGCCTAAATTGTTAATATCTTCATCAATATCATCAATGCTCGGTGCTTCATCGATATCGATTATAAAATCAATAATACCCTCGCCGGATTCTTCTACCGCTTTGTCGTTAAAATCTTTTAATACATTGTAACATCGATGATCATCTAGACTTGGAGCTATCAAATACAACTTGTCCCATCTCATCCATCTCGTTATTAAATTAAGTAACAATTGTGTCTTGCCACTTCCAGATGGTCCGATTATAATCATTCTAATTGAATTCGGCAACATCGCATGGTATTAATAGGTTCTTGTCGTCGGGTACCTGAATAATCAATTACATTCATGGTATTATAAATATATTATGGATCTATATTGTGTGAAATGTAAGAAGCGTACTGGTACAGATGACTTGACTACCATTACAACTAGCAATAACAGATCAGCACTTTCTGGTAAGTGTGCACAGTGCAGTACAAAAAATTTAGATTTGTTTCCAAGGATTTAAAAAAAAAACGAGGAGGTGATATTGCAGCCAAGCTAACTAAACTCCCAGGAACACCATGGGCGAAGTATCCAGGAGAAAAAAATCTTCCAGGGTATAGTTATTGTGGACCCGGGACGAGACTCGATATCAGACTCGATAATCAAAACCAACCCAAACCCGGTGAATATCCAATAAACGCCATTGATAAGGCGTGTCATGCTCATGATGTTGCTTATAAAAGCAGTAATCTGCAACACAGATGTAAAATTAATTCGTGCGTTGGATTCTATCACTGATAAATCCTTCAAAGAAAAGTTGGCCTCATGGTTAGTAAAATCGGCTATGAAAGGTAAATAGATGTTAGGTGCCGGTAATTAATAACAACATGGAATCTATTTATTATTCTCCAAAAGGATACTGGAGGGGTAAGGCAGCAATCAGTAAACTCGCTAGCGCCGCAAAGGTGAAATATACCACTGCAGCGGATTGGCTATCCAAACAGGCAATATGGCAGATTTATTTACCGCCGCCTAAACGAATTAACTACTCGCATTTTTATGTGACGGTCCCTAATGAAGTTTATCAAGCTGATATATTATTTCTGCCGCATGGTGGTGGTTACAAATAACTGTAGTGATGTTGCGAGTCGATACAAACAAGCAGAACCGATAAAGACAAAATCAAAAAAGTGGCTTCTGCATTTGAAAGGATTTACCGGTGGGGTTCTCTGCGCTGGCCGAATCTATTACAAGTTGATCCTGGCAAGGAATTTCAGGGTGTGGTTCCATCAACGATGAAGAATCATAATACCGCGTTACGACGAGGGCATACTGCACTACATCACGATCAGGCAATTGTTAAACGATTTAATGGTACACTTGCTGAGCGGTTATTTGGATATCAATACGCGAAGGAGTTTATTCAGGATAAACGATCTCTTGTATGGGTCAAGAGATTACCAGCTGTAATTGCCGCGCTGAATAATGAGGTTACTCGAACAATTAATATGAAACCTAAGAACGCGATTAAAAAGAAGTATATGCCCGTACAACCGCAAAAAGAGTTTTCAAAACAACCAATACTCGGCAATGTCACTGTTAGGTAGTTATATGAACCAGGAGAACTCGAAGGTGGCACAAAAAGGGCTACTGATCCTATTTGGAGTGTTACTGCACATACAAAATCTAGTATAACACGATCTACGGGTAGACCAGCAATCTATATATTGGATTTGACCGCTCCTCAGCGAGGATTTACTCGTGAACAACTACAAGTGATACCCGAGGATACTCAATTACCACCGCGTGGTCTTAAATAGCACCTGTTCGTCTGTTGCACTCAAGACAAGTCAGCATCACATTATCTCTAGTATGACCAATACTGCTATCTTTTCTGTCTACGGTAAATTGTCGAGAATCCTTATTCGACCAACACCAACGCATTATACAATTGCAACTCGCGCAGCGATTATTCTGTTGTTGCTTCAGCGTAGTTATTAATTCAGCATCAATATCAAATTCTCCATTATTTTTTTTAACCTGCTGTTAATAACCAGAAAGTTTTTTCTTATTATATTATCGCTGACAATATCACTTATTGTAGTGTAATTATCATCTAAAACAACTCTTCGAAGTTGATTAATTCTTCGTGGATATTGCGAGATTGACTAAATTCGACCACTCGATGTGATTATCCACCATCCAAACAATTGTATCTGATATAGTCAATCCCTGTGAAGAATGTATCGTCGCTGCATAACCTAGCGTCCATTGGGATTTACCAGCGCGCAATGCATCTTCGATGACGCTGATATCATCCAGCACAATATCATTGAACACTAAATTCTGCTTTTCACGCTGTCCTGGAATATCAAGGTCAATATTCTGTTTTCGTGTATCCGAAGGCCTATAACACAACGGTGCTGGAGGTTTTGCAAATTTTTCTTTATGCAGTTCAAATAACTTCATCTGAAGTGTGTCTGACTATTTTCTACTTGCCACTATCAAATCGTTTGGTCTTCACGCTTCCCAGAAATCTTTTAATGGTGTTTCTGAAATTATTTCACGCGCATTTCTCACATTGAATTCTATCAGGTTGTAATCTGATTAGTTTTTTGTACTCGCGTAATTGTTCATCAAGTGCTCTATGATAGGTGTTAATTTCTTCATAATAGTCAACAAAGTTCTTTAGCCAATAAAGTGGCGATAAACCGACAAATAGTGGTGATTGGCCATGATCGCCGCACATTATTACTTTTGTATTCGCTAACAATAACCAATCGAGAAATTTTTGTAATACATCTAATGACACTGTGCATATTTCATCCCAAATAATGACTTCAGAAATAAATTTCTCACCCATTTGTTCAGGAGTCCATTCATCGCCTTTCCATCGAAAGAAACTGTGATAAGTATAGGCATTAATTCCTCGTTGTTTCATCTCTCTGGCAAGTCTGTGTGTTGGTGTTAGCACAATTATGTTTGATTTCCCACGAAATAATTCAATCGCACGAGTCGTCTTTCCTGACCCGCAACAGCCGTTTAGGTAGCTGGTTTTATATATACATATTGGATCAGATATCAGCGGTGCATTAGATAGTTCTGATATCTGATTAATTTTCAAATGTTTATCTTCAATCGTAACATCTGCTGATTTGGAATAGTCACGCAGTATTTCCCGTTTAATTCTCCATGATCCCCAGCTCTCGTCAGAATTAGTGAATTCAGCCACTGCTTCTCGATGTTACGCGTCTGTATAAAATGAATCAGTGGCTACTCTAACTGCGGTGTCAGGAAATCTATTTATCATCGAAAATAAATTCACAGAAGCATAAGCTAGCATAGACGCCCTCAAATGTGTATACTGAAGATTTTCTCCGTCTGCGTAAGTAACACTTGTACCAAATTTTGTTCCATCGGACAAGAAAGCGTCTTTACGATCGACATATATACCCTTAGATGTTATATACGCGATTATAAAATCGTACTCAGCGCTATCTATAATCAACCGTGAAGAATATCGTTTATTGTCGTATTTTCCACCTTGAGTAAATTTACCAATTATTCTTCTACCTAGATCCTTTGCGTCTTTATTTCTAACTTCAAATAGCTGTTTGGACGATTTCACAATATATTCTTCGTCAAGATCGGGAAACTGTTTTCGTTGTTTGCTGATTATACTATCTAGATTGGGTTGTGGTAACCAGACTTCAGTCTGAGCTCAATAGGATATAATCGCTTCACTGACAATCAGCGATATCACCATTCTACAATCAATCATATACCGTAACAGCACTATTGGCATGCAGTGTTTTTCAGATATATGTCTACCAATCCAAACATAACAGCATGGATGAAGTTCTGTAGCCGATTCAAATGATACCACACGAACGAATCCGGTTAAATCAAAATCAGGCAGTGGCCCATTAATCGCAACATGGCCCATCTCGTGTGTGGGATGTCCAAATCGCTTGAAGTATTTAGCGCATTCTCCATACCCAAGAAAACTCGCCGGATAACACGCAACCATATTAAATGAAATAATAGTTTCAGCGGTGTGTTTTGTATTCCATAATCCACCGTGGTTAAATTCTATACAACTTAATTTGATGTCTGTGAGAAATTCAGCTCTTGTTGGTTTCCATGTGTTTCTCTTTCTCGCAAAATGTACTGCAACTAACGGAGTTGTAAAACAGTTTGTTAGTAATTGTTTGTCGTCGAAACTCTTCGAGAAACTACTAGCTAGTTTTTTCATTGCGTGTTGGAGGGCTTCAGTGCGGTATAATTCTCCATTGGGTCTTACAAATTGATCGAATCTACCCTCGGATTTAACTAACCACACTGACACATGATCGTTTTTACTCAACTGGTGAATAAAATCAAATAGTTTCTCTTCTCCGGGTATATATATATTATGGTTCTATCCCTCGGAAATATTGTTACTGCAGGTGTCCATGCGTGTTCATTATGATCAATAATTTTGATTGGAGCTCCTCTCGATTTCTATTTCGGTTCGTATAATATCTCGCCTGTTATCGTCATTACTGATATTGGGAATTTTAGTATTCGTTCTAACGCTGCCACATTTTGAATTGTTGCCCCGTGCCCCTTCACTGTTAGTCCCCGCTCGGTTATTCTCTTGCGTCTTAGATCAGTCAATTTATTTCCACTCAATGCATTTGTGAAGTGTTCTAATATTCGTTCTGCTACAGAATTCAACGACGACAGTTTCATCGGTGCTAATTTTTCAATACTCGGTTTATCATTTAGCGGATATATCCCATAAACAACTGCTGTTACAGGATAAGATCTCTCGTAGCATGGTTTGTCAATTCCAGTCAAAATTCCTGGTTTGGAAACTCGACTCACAATGACAGTTCTTTTATCCTTCAAGATTGTTCGTATTTATCCCGAATAATCCAATCTCCTGTGTCTGAACGGATAATGAATTTTATTCTAAAAAATACCTTTCTCGCCCAAGATGTGAGATTATCACTGCTGCGCTTTTATCTTTCATGGTAATATCAACGTTACCATCAATTCGAATTGTCGACCAACAGTGAGATGCTCCATCACGCTTGAATTCATTAAAACAATCACAAATGTTACCTATCAAGGTTCTTTCACGAATTTTACCCTTTGGTGTATCAGAGACTCTATCGAGATTGAATTTAGCATTTTTCCAAGGCGTAATTTTCGATAATCTCTCGAATTCCTTCATGCTATAATTAAAACAAGTATTTAAATAGAGAATTTATATATAATAAATCATTGCAAATGGCTTATGATAGGATCAGTGACCCCGTGTAACAAATCATGCAGAAAGGAGTTCTGTGGGTATCATATGCAAAGTTTTCGACGTGGAAGCCTTGGCCCGATCCCTTGTATAAGATGTGGGGTAGGGGTGCGTGGTAAATCACAGTTGTGTCTCACTTGCAGTGGTAAGCGATACAGAGAGCTGAAGCGTTAGTATGATAAACGAACTAAGAATTCCATCAATGACACTGACAAAGTCATAAGAACTCCTCAAAACTACATTGGAAGATTTCCAAATGTAATCATTAGACCAAACAATGAATTAAGGTAGATCGCTCCACCTACCGAACACGTGATTTGACAACCACTTTAACCTTCGACAAACATTTTGTGAAAATGGCGTGCGTGATAACATTAAAATATATACCAGACGATATATATATATATATATATATATATATATATATATATATATATATATATATATACCCGATCACAAAAGAGATATTAACTAAATTAAAGCAATATCATAGTAATATTTATAGGACGAAATTAAGTCCGTATATAATCTAATGAATGACGACAGTATAGTAATTAAAAAGGATGATAAGTCAAACATTATTAGTATTGTGAATCAAGATGATTGTTTTAAAGAAGTTGAATGTCAATTAGAAATTAAATAAAATATTTCAACATGCATTAATGAGATCGCTAAATATAATAATTCAATATGTTAGGAATTTTATAGTTTCCCTCTTAAAATACGTACACCTCAAAAATAATCTGATAATTTTAATCCTGGTATCATTAGATGTAACATCACTATGCACCAAAATTCCGCATGAAGATGGTATTGAAGCGTGCAAATATTTTCTTCATAACAATCCTTAATAACAGCACACTATCTAGCGAAGATATTTGTAAAATAATAAAAACTTATCTTGGACAATAATTATTTTCAATTTAATAATACAAATTGCATACAAATAATGGGTACATCAATGGGTATTAATATGGCTCCTTCATGCTCTTTCCTTAAATGTGTGAATTCAAAAAGGATTTCATTCAACACGAAAAGTTTAATCCATCTCTTTGGTTCAGATTTTCAGATGACATATTTATGATCTTGAAGCATTCAAATGAAGAACTGAAGAAAAAAATATTGATCGCTAAATCATTTTCACCTGACGATTAAATTTACTTATACTGCATCTAGTAGTCATGTTTGATTTTTAGATGTAATTGTAAAAAAAATATTTTAACACTATCTCTACAAATATTATTAAAATACATATAATGATTTGAAGAGCAGAGCAAAAGGGACAGATAACATTTATTTTTCGTTAAGTTGATCAAATGGAAAAGTTAAAAAATTGCAAATTTTATAAATGTAATAAGTTATTAAGTTGAGCGAGTTCTCCATGGGGCGAGTTTTTCACTATTCTGTTACGTCTTGGTTTCTGGAAAGGAATTAACTTAACTCTTCCATTATTACGATCTGGATAACAACTATCAGATTTGTACTGCGCCACTGCATTGTGAATCGAAAAATTGCCGAACCGTTGCAAAATTGGTAAATTTATACAATAGCCGAGTCAATATCGACAGAAGCAGCTTGTCGGAGGAAAATGGCGGACGTAAACAGCGCCTGGAGGTGTGTGTAATAGCGCTCGCTGATTGGTCAAATGAGCAGAATGATTGACAACTAGCGATAGGTCAATTGAGTTGAAGAGAAACATACGGTAATTGAGATGAAGAGAAACATACGGTAATTAAAACGAAGAGAAACATAAAGTAAATGAGATGAATAGAAACAAGGTGTTATGATGAAGAAACACCCTGTAACTGTAACATGCAAATGGCAGCACATAAGCTCTGTAAGTTAGTCTTGATTAATACGTCTCAGACACAAAACACCACTCCAGACTTCACTTCAGACTACACTAAAATACTACACTCTGTATGCATGTGGAAGGTAAGAAAATGTTGTTTTGCCATTGACATCGAGTTTTTCGTTTAACTGCTTAGTTTCTGTGCTTGTAAAGTGTATTCCTTCATCGGTAAAGATGAAACTAAGTACACCAACACGACTGGAAAGTGGGGAAAAAAGATGTCACTATCTTCTCCAATCCATCACTTGGTAGAGCAATCCGGGTATCTTATTGTCTCAATAGTTCTTGTTTTGTCTTGGAACACCTGACTTATTGTCTCATTAGTTCTTGTTTTGTCTTGGAACACCTGACTTATTGTCTCATTAGTTCTTGTTTTGTCTTGGAACACCTGACTTATTGTCTCATTAGTTCTTGTTTTGTCTTGGAACACCTGACTTATTGTCTCATTAGTTCTTGTTTTGTCTTGGAACACCTGACTTATTGTCTCATTAGTTCTTGTTTTGTCTTGGAACACCTGACTTATTGTCTCATTAGTTCTTGTTTTGTCTTGGATCACTTGACTTGTTTACTCCATCTTTTGTTGGTTTAAAAAAATATTCCATTTTTCCGATAGAGTATGCTACTTCCCCTACTTCATGTTCTGAAAAGAGAGCTTTCGAACAAGCATTCTCCATTATTTGGGTCCTTCCTTTGTAAGGCAGACAGTTTATAAGCATAATGGAAGAAATGTCACTTAGTCTAATTTAGAATTATGGGTCCTCAGTGTCATTTCCTTAAAATATTAGTGGTTAAAATAAGTTTTCATTCACTTTTCTTTGATTTTTCTTGAATTGGTCTCAGCACTTTGCTGAGCGCGTGTTTCTTCAAGAAAATATTGTGATTTAACAAAGCATCCGCTACAAAGTCTGGTACCAGTACAATCTTAACAGGTCCACCGAAGTTGGGCGTCCTAAGACAATGGTAGGATAGTCCAGTAATGGTTGTTCAATGACGGTATACAAAATAATTGTATGTCCCTGAAATCTGGACATTTTATCACGATAATATCTCGACGTTGAAATCCGAACTCTACCGTGTACAACATCTATACGATAGTAAACTATTTACCGGTGAATACCTTGATCGTGAATATCAGAAAATAGTATCCGCGCGACGAATGAGTTTTCCTACGTATCGATCAGAGTATTGTGTAGCGAAGATTCTCTCGAGAGAGAGCGTGATCACATTATATACAAAACACATCAGGAGGTTTTACCGGAGTTCGCTACCGTGTCAACGCTATTAAAACAACTTTTAAAATCTATCTATATTTAACCAAGAGCAGTTCATCCCGGCAGCTGCAAAAGAGTACGGTGAGAAATATGTAAACTCGAAGATGAAATGAAAATCCTAGAAAATCTTCGATTTTCATTTCAATAACGCCGCAGCCATCTTTTGTTCAATAGATAATTTCGGCGGAAATTTTTCAATTTTCTGATTTAAAATTTCTGTGATTTGTCGTTGTTGTATTTCGTCGTCGTCGGCGATTATTTTTTTTTCAATAGTTGCTTTCTGTGATTTTATATTCTCTTTGTTTTTCTTGATATCCTCGTTGTTTTTAACAATTTGTTGATTTAGTTGTTGTTGTATTGTTTGTTGTTGTTGTATCTGTGCAGTGAGTTGTTTTACTGTATCGTCGTTGTTTTGGTGTCGCTGGATAAGTTCTTCTAGCTGTTTTTGTTGTTGTTGTAGTTGATTATATTTGAGCGACAACGCGGCTAATGGTTTTTGTCGATTTTCAACTTGGTCGGTTAATGATTGAATATCAACATTATATTTATCATATAATGTTTTTAGTTCGATAGCTTTTTCTCGTTGTTGGTTAATTTTATTTGCTATTTTTTTACCTCCTCGGTTAAGCATTTACCCGATTCTGTGCCAGCAAACCCTCCAGGAAATCTTTTGTCGGGGGTCGCATCTGTTCAAATTTTATACAACCTAGTCAACCCTATACCGTATTGTTTAGCTGTATTTATCGGTCGATCCTTTCCTCGCAGTGAAATTATTGTTTCGACATCCGACTGCGCTAAATAGTTTGCTCGGTTGGGCATTATATTTTTTTACACATAAAAAATTTAATAATAAATAATTATGTGAAATTCTTTAACTGTTCGGTAATAATATAGTAATTATATAACATTATTGTTTAAAAAACCTGTTACGGTATATATTAAAATATTTATAATGTTGTAAATAATTGGTAATTATGTGTTGGTCCCTTCGGCTGAATTTATGAATCTACGTGTGAGATTATCTATGACTAGAAGATTAAATTTATATTCGGTAACTATTGTTGATCCATAAATACCATCTACAGTTGTATTTATATCTATTTGCTCATTAGTATCCTTGACATGTTCCAACGATCCGTGTTGAATCGTATATACGTTATTTACAATATTTTCTTTCGGGTGAGGAATTTTTATTTTTCAGCTTTTTCTATTATTGCTTTCATATTATCGTTGAATGTTTTTTGATCATCGAGAGATTTTTTAATATCTGCGAGCTTCGGTGTTATCACCGGCGGAGCCCCAAAGAACTGCGCGATGACGTTTCTTCGAAATGCCCCAAATTGTTTTACGTGATCTTTATATTCATAATCTAACGTTGTTAATTCATCGATGACGTGTTTTATCTCTGTGAGTTTCGGTGTTGTCACCGGCGGAACTAAAAAAAAATCGGCGATTGGAAGTCGAACGTCCGTAACAGATTTCTGTACTTCAGTAAATTGATTTAGTTGAAAATTTAAGTTTTCACCAAGTCTTTTTAATTCATCTGAATTATCGCCGAGCGTTTTTATTCTATCTGAGATCGCCCTCTATATAGGACCTTTTACATGTTCGATCGAAACTCCTCCTTCCGGTTGTTTAATACGTGGTATTGATCTCCCCCAAATATCTACCATGTTATATTATAAACGTTTCTTTAAAAAGTTATTTGTGGTGTACTCGTGAATTATTTTGTGAGGTGATTTAGAATTTGTCGAGATAACTGTTAACGCTTTAAGAACTTCTCGTCCACATATCGGAGGATCGGTTAATGTTTGTGTGGGTAGCGTCGAGTACCACGTTGGAATATTTGCTTTGGACACATAATTGATAAATTCTTTTGGCGGAGGTAACCCGTACGAGTCAAAAGAAATAATTGATTTAGGGTAAATCGCGTATCCACCCCAAAGAGTTCCAGGTCCGGTAGCATCATCGAGATTAATTTTACCGGTTTCAGGGATTTTTGGTTGTGTTGGTAATTGGTCTTTCATGAATACACCTCTGAAATATTTTATTGGGAGTTTTTTTACCTCGTTGATTAAGTCAAAATTGGACATTGGAACCATAGGTTCTCGCGATATTACCCTGTCGACGGGATGTATCTCGAGAATCTGTTTCCGGGTAGTCTGAGACCTTTTCCCCTTTTTTTCTACATCCGCTACCAGAAATTTTATCTAGAATATTTTTTGCTCCCCAACCCATAGCACCGGAGAGTTCACTGGTTGCAATTCCTGCGAGAGCGGGAATACTAAAAGGGAGGAATCTTCCGGATTTAATCATATGAGAGATCGCCGCGGATGAAAAATCTATCTGAACTCCTTAACCAGCGGATTTAGCTTTATTGAAACGATTAAGCTGAGTTTGTGTCAGAGAAATTTTATTTGATCCGCCTACCATTTGTTCACGTTTTAGATTTATTTTTGCTCCGTTAGCAGTAGAACTTTTTGATTGTAGTTTCCTTACTTGACCGGTGTTAACGTAACATTAACTTGATTATACGATAGGTATCATCTAATTGTTCAGAGAGAGTCTTCAATCATCGATCGGTGCATCAACTAATCTCATTCTTCCACCACCACCTTCGATCATCATAGATTTATCACTAAGAATAACAGCAACTGCTCGGTATGATCCACTCGGAGGAAACTCTCCTATACCAGCTATAAACTTTATGTCAACGACTGTTTTCCTAGATAAATCGAGATATTGTAGTGAAAATCAATAGATCGGATACAAAGTTCTAAAATCAAATTGTGATATCTATAGACAGCTTTCGATATAGCAGTTGTTGTAACATCTAACCATGGCAATAACGGTTTTCCTCCGTGATCCATGTAAGATAATAGTTTAGCTTCAACGGACAATGACGGAGTCATAGCGGGCATCCATAAAACTAGTTTTGTTAGATTTACAATACTATCAAAAACACCGGCAGCTCGCCAAAGATTTTCATCATCGAGAGATTTTCTCATCAGAACTAATGTGTGACGACACCCAAATGTAGCTTTTCTAACGTGTCGACAAAATCCAAATATATGAGAGACAGGAATTGTACATGTAAATCGACCTTGTTTTTTTCTCATTGCAAATCCTGAATTAAAGTTGGGATTTTGCTTAACGATCATATATTCAACTTCAGCGTTATCAGCTCAACCAGCAACTTTCTTCGGTATGCGTATTTCAAACGGATTATGATCAGGGTGCTCAGTAGTATCCTTAGCAAACATTAGTGAATGCCCCACGTATTTAAAAAAATCATCCGAGTATCTAGTTAGACCCATTACTGTTGTAGCGACGTCAACATCATTATCGATACCTTCGATTTTATTACCGTTAATAAAATACTGTGCACCGCTAAACAAAAACCGGTCTGAGTAATATCGAGATCGGAATATGGCGTACATCTGTCATCACCAGCACACACCCCCCGTACTAGTTGCCCATGTACCTCGATGAAAGCTTCACAGGGTAGAAAATATTGAGAAGTATCGTCAAAGCTAAGCCCAATTCGCGATCTTACTTTTGGGTCTGGAGCTCTATACGAATAATACTGGTAATCGCGCATCGAATCCATTTTCGACACGGGAGCATCCATATCAAAAGCGTCATCTATTTCATGTTCAAACATTTTATTATATACTCGTCAAACTAAATCATAATCGTTTTAGACCGGAACCAGTAACCGATTGTAATCTTTGTTTTGCAAGTTTATTAATTTTTCCACATGTCTTAATTGGCATCTGAGTTGTCGACGTTAGTTTTACAGGTTTTTTTCTTTGAACAACGACTTAAGTTTTTCCTTTGCGGCGTTAACAGTAACATTAGCTACATCACCAAATTTTTTTTATTTCCGATAGCACCAATAGCTTTTGATGCTAATTCCTTACCTACAGACACAATCTTCGGAGCAACTCTAGTAAATCACCCCAAGACAAGATCACCAACCCCATCACCGTAATACTACTTGTATACTGGTAACCGTGAGTGTACAACACACACCGGTCTCGCCCAGTTATGATTTCGATATATGATCATTTTATTTAGATGCTATTTATCTATTAGATGATCAATCACTGTGATAATAGTCGATGAGTTCATTTATGAATCTATGATATAAATCTGCATCCATGACACGACCCCGAAATAATCGTTGACAGATTTCAGATGCCTCGTTAATATTATCTCCGGAGAATTATTTCCAGCTTGTTTTCCTCCGATGAATACTTCTAATCGTGATATATCATCGAGAATACTTCGTGAACACGGTATATTACCACCGTGATACCCCTTACCGATTTTAGATTTTTCGGGTATATCCTCAACACCAGCTTTTATATTAATTTCCTCGGGAATAGGTTCTTTGTATGGTGGAAGACCACCTTCTATTTCCAATACTTTATCTGCATAGTTAGCAAAATCAGGATCCCTTCTCGAAGTTCTAGTCTTACCGGATTTTCCCAAATATATTTTTTGTACCACTGGTCAAATTATATAGTTTTACCCAAGCTAGTTTTTGTATATCTCCCCCTTTTCTTATATTTGTCATTTGTGTATTGAGCTAGTTCAAGATAATCAGATTTATTTCCAATTTCATTCAATGTTGTTGCTGTAAATATTTCATCTGGTCGATATATTCTTTCCGTTCGAGGTTGTGCTTGTGCAACAACAGGTTCAGGAGGAGGAGGAGGTGGTGTAACAGGACGAGGGATTGCAGCGGTTATATCACCGGGAAAAGTTTTTAAAGATTTTTTAATTTGTTTAGTTCCTTTCACTATCCTTTCAGTTTCTGTACCAACTTTTTCAGTAGCAGCAACAACTTTTTCAGCTGATGTATGTATCGGTTTAAACAATTCTTTGGCGCCGGCGGCAAAATCTAACTTTTATTGTTGTAGAGCTTGTAAATTATCTCTGAAGGAATCTCTGACCAGAAGAAATTTTTTAATTGCTTCTAATCGTTCTCTGTCACCCTAGTTATTTGTGCTTCCTCGGTTTTTGACATTTATATACAGCTTATCCGGGTAATTAATTGGCAGCGCTTACCACGGAGAATAATTGAAAACTTTTAGTTTCACGAGGATTTTATCCTTGGGGAGTCTACTGTTGGAACCACTATTTCGACACTTACACCTTTTTTTTACAGTATTTAGGAACCGTTATTTCGGTAAACGTAGGTCTCCAATAAAGGTCTGTTCAGGCCCCATGCTGCTCCTTGTTTACGTAAAAAACAGAGATATAAACCATGTTTTAGGAGAGAGCTATTCAGTAAAATCTCTGGGCTTTAAAGTACTAGTAGTGTTTTGAGTTATATTGGAATTTGTGTCAATTCCTTGGAGCAAGAGGAATTATTTTTTTTATCTGGACAAGAATATGTGCTCATAGATTTTCATTTCGATTATTATAAAAACAAGAACTGCATCACGTGATATCGTCAGCCACTTTGCATTACATCGTCAAGATTCGAACCTGGAACTATTAGAACATTTATTTATCTTGCAATTCCATTAGTGAATTATTTTTGTGAATTCTATATTATTATATTAATGTTGGACTTGATTCTCTAAAACCGTAAGTTTAAATATTTTCTTGTATGAAAATAATTGTACTTAATAAGTTTGTTTCTTAAAGTTTACAAGCTTGTTAGTTTTCACTCTTTCTGTGTTGCTGCTTATTCGAGCCTAAGCACGAAACAGTAGCAAAACTTGGTGCATCCTCACACCTGCAGCAAGACACTGTGAATCCTCACGCCTGTACTAAGACTTTGCATCCTCACACCTGTAGCAGGACATTGTGTATACTTACACCTGTAAAAGGAGAGTTTGCGTCCTCACACCTTTAGTAAGACAGTTTGCTTCCTTACACCTGTATCGAGACTCTTTGCATCCTCACACCTGTAGTACGAGTTTGTATTCTCACCTGTATCATGATATTTTGCACCCTCTCCTGTAATAAGACGTTTTCTATTCTCACACCTTTAGTAAGACATTCTGCATTCTCACACCTGTAGATAAAAAGAACGTTTGCAATTTATTAGTAAATAGACTTTGCCATCTCTTCTGTTTTGTTGTTTTTGTTCTGTCCAAATCCAGTATTACATTCACTCAGTTACGTGAAAATGTTTTCGAAAATTGTAAACATGCATTCTAGTCGATGATTGTCTTGATATCTAATTCTGTCTGCTACACTTTTATAGATATGCACGATTTTAGACCTGACCAAACTGTCTAATAATGAGATCTAGGCAGCATCAGCACGTATTCACTACACTTTTTTTGAACTACCCTCACGATAATTTAAGGTTAATGCGTAATGTTATTTTTACGACGGTGTCCTCCTTGCCGATTGGATGACATTGTGATACAGCAGGTAACAAACACTTCACTTTATTTAAATGCTATAATCGTCTGCCAGCGATTAGTAAATTTTCAGAGTCATATCTACAAACTCTTTATCACCCAACCATATCAATTTTCGTTTTTATCTGCCTTTTATTTTTATTTTTTTAATTTTTTTGAGTGAATGCAGCTCTAATCCTTTACGTGCATGTATGAGTTTGGGAACGCTTCATCCCATCCAAGAATTAATCTAACGGTTTACTAACTTTAGACGGGAGAATTATCCAGCATAGAATAGTTAGGTTCCCATAATGAGTTATTTCCCTTACATATGTACTTGTTTTAGAATATTATACAATCGGTATCAGTGTGAGAGAGAGAGAGAGAGAGAGAGAGAGAGACAGAGAGACAGAGAGATTGTAGGGTGCTTGTGTCGGCCTTTAAGGTAATTATGAAGCGTTTTATTAACTGTACCAAAATTAGGTTCTGTTAGCAGTGCGCATGCAAAGGTTTTCAAATTATCATATAGTTTTGTTGGCTTCCTCATATAGTGCATTTTTGTTGAAAAAAATGTTAGATTTGATTTATTTATAGTTTATAAGTTGAACAGTGTTGAAAAATCACTTAGTCGTTACCACGTCTTAATTATTAGTATGTACAGACTCAACGAAACTTTTAGGCTCAATATGTATAGACTCAACGGAATTTTAAGGCTTCAAATATATAGCCACCAAAGAAATTTTTAGGCTCAAAATGTAAAGCCAACAAAGAAATTGTTAATTTTTTAGGCTCGGTATGCATAGCCTCAACAAACTTTTTAGGCTCAATATTTATCGCCTTAACGAAATTTTTAGGCTCAATATTTATCGCCTTAACGAAATTTTTAGGCTCAATATGTATAGTCTCAACGAAATGTTTAGGCTCAATATATATAGCCTGAACGGAATTTTTAAGCTCAATATCTATCGCCTCAACGGAAGTTTTAGCCTCAATATGTTTAGCCTCGACGAAATAGCTCAATGTAATAGCCTCAAAAATGTTTATAGGCTCAATATGTTTAGCCTCAACGGAGGTTTTAGGCTCAATATGTATCGCATTAAGAAGAGTTGTAGACTCAGAATGTATAGCCTCAAAGAAATGTTTAGGCTCTATACCTATAGCCTCAACGAAATGTTTAGGCTCAATATAGCCTCAACGGAATTCTTAGGCTCAATATGTATCGCCTTAACGAAATATTTCGGCTCAATATGTATAGCCTCAACGAAACGTTTAGGTTCAATATGTAAAGCCTTAACGGAATATTTAGGCTCAGTATGTATATCCTCAATGGACTTTATAGGCTCAATATTTATCGCCTCAACGGAATTTTCAGGCTCAATATGTATCGCCTTAACGAAATTTTTAGCCTCAATATATAAAGCCTCAACGGAATTTTTAGGCTCAATATGTATCGCCTTAACGAAATGTTTAGGCTCAATATATAAAGCCTCAACGGAATTTTTAGGGTCAATTTGTATCGCCTTCTTAACAAAACGTTTAGGCTCAAAATATATAACATCAAGGAAATGTTTAGGCTCAATATGTATAGCCTCAATGAGAATGTAACCTGTTTTGCAGTATTGGACTGAGGATATTGGTTAAATCCTGCCATTCATTATGCAAATGAGTTTGGTATACAGACGGTTTTCATTAGACATTGATAGTTTTAAAAGAAGAAAAGAAAAAAATTCCTTTCGCCATTGAGACTTGTGTTACTAAAAATAGAGCATTGTGTTATCGTGCTCGTAGTGCATATACTTTAACCATTACTAACAATTCGTTTCAGCACTGCTAATTACATTTTATTTTCTTACTATTACAATGTTTAACTACCATTTGAATTGAGAACACCATTGGTCACGTAGTCAATTTTCGTGGATTGTTTCAATAATTAGAATAATTATAATAATAACAGAGGTCTCGCAATGATTTTGAACCTCCTACCACCACCAAAACATTGTCGTTCAAATACGCGTGGTTAAGTGTTTCCGAGACCTCTGAAATAACATGTCCGTATAAATGTACATTTGCCTGTGTATTATATAGTGATTTATATAAATATTGTAATACGTTATCAGGCTAATTCATTCTTGCATATAATGATGTTCTCACACACTAATTGGTCGTCCATAAAGTATGTATGCATGGAGTGGGGGTGAAGTGTTTTAAAAAAGCATTAGCGTCAGGGTGACTGCTAATCAGCATTTTTGTGCAGCTGTATTTGTCAATATCCATTGATAACTGACGTTATTGAAGAGTATGTTGAGCCAATCAGACCAGAATCATAATCAGCAGTTGAGTTAGATACAACTTGGCTCCAATGCCAAGTCTAGTAGAGCCAATCTCTACTAAAAAGTATGATGTGACTTGTTATAGTGTTCTTGCCCATGGTTCACTTTGTGGAAGACATATTTTTAATCTTCCTTTGCTGACAGGACAACTTGGGATATCTCATGATTCCGACAGATTATAATATCCAAACCCTGACGCCTCGTGCGAATTTGTGAAGCCATACCTTGCCAGATTGGGACAGCATATTGTATTTGTATGAAACAAGAGGTATGTTGATTACCCTTTTGCCACATATTTTCTAATACGTTCATAATTGTAAAATTCAGAAACGCATATGTCTTGTGTTCAAGAATTTATCACCCCGCCCAGTCCGGCATGAAATGTCACGTGGGCTTACAATAATTGTCACTCAAGCAAACAACTGTTCATGTTAATCATATCGAAGCTGATGATAAAACGGAACTCCGGTCATTCCATGTGATGGCAAGACTGATAATATTCCAATATTTCAGATTGATTGGTTGAAATCATAATTTTTGTCACTCTCTGATTTCTTACTATTACAGTTTTTAACCTGTTAAAATCTAATGAACATTAGCTGCTGGCACCTTTTTTACTATTAGAGTTTATTATTTATATTTCTCTTAGAAAAGCATTGGTTATGAATTTGTGTACAATTAAAGCTATATATTACTGATGTAATTTCTGTTTAACACACTCCTAATTTCATTGTCAAAGTTTCATTACACAGTATTAATTTAAACCTTTGCTTATATTTAATTAATATCCTA
Source organism: Unio pictorum (assembly GCA_030141615.1). Classification (NCBI taxonomy): domain Eukaryota; kingdom Metazoa; phylum Mollusca; class Bivalvia; order Unionida; family Unionidae; genus Unio; species Unio pictorum. Next base: position 4,056,235 of record JARLTB010000061.1, read on the forward strand.
ATAAATATATCATTCAAAATTCAACTGTCCAGCTATGCTCGGAACGGGAGTGGTGACTCACCGATATGCTTGCATTTATTTAATACAAAAATAAATGCTGTGCAATCTGTATGGGGAAAGTCGGTTGAAAATTAGACAAGACTTTCAAACACGGAGCCAAGACAAGGCTACATTATGTCTTTTTGAACCCTTGCACCATACCTTGACATTTCAAGGTTCTGTGCGTGAGTTTACATAAAGAACAGCACTGTAAATGTGCAAAATTTGGATTATTTTTAACACAATTAAAACCTGTACCTGTGTTATACTTGACTAATTTTTTCACCGCAACAGAAATCAGGTCGATTGAAACAATTCCGCTAAATTATTAGTATACCATTACTAGGCATTAGATAGTTCTGGCAAAGAAGGTTACTGTACCGATATGGCTAGAGTATAATAATTTTGATATATGAACAATAGATGTGTCAATGACTTTCACAATTTCTGGGGGTGGGTGTAGATATGACGCATGGTCAGAAGAATCATATTTCATATCAATAATTCCATAAAATCTTTGTGAAAACCCAGACACCATTTTAAAGTCGGAGCCTGGACATGCCTGTGGTAGACCTAACCTAACATCTTCCTCCAAACCATGAACTGAACATGGATGTCATGATTTTCATCCGGTATATGACACCACCAGGACAATATGAAAAAATTATACAACATATAATTCAAGACAGGAGTTGTTGAAAAGACGCTGTGGCCAGGTCAAGGATGGGATTAATTTTCACTTTTGACCTCCTCAGATATCACTACTAGTAAATAAATGTATTGTGCTCTTATCAGTAAATGATTCTTCACCGTGATGAATAACTGACCAAAATTTTATTGAAAACATATCAATCATTTCAGAATTATGTCCATAATATTAAAGTGTGACAATTGGACTGATGATGCACTATGCTCATACCTTTTTAACTCGTTTTTAAACATGTATCTTTTATACCTGCTAAATTTCATTTTGAAACATGTATCGTTTATACCTGCTAAATTTCGTTTTTAAACATGTATCGTTTATACCTGCTAAATTTGGGAATAAACGGCTTTGTGGCTCATAATGCAGCTCTCCTTAAATGAAATAATTATAAAACATTATCAATATATCGAAACAAATTTAACCAAATCAATATGAACTTTGCTCAGTCCAATTACTCTTAATTAAATAATCAGCACCTTGATCATTTTACATCTCACTTTGAAAAGAAAACATGAAGTTTACATTTTTAAAAACAAGTAAGGGACATATTATCACAATGGAGATGCCATTGAAAGAAAAAAAATTAACTGAACTAATTACCAAAGATCTTTGTGGAATATAAACTGATATGACTATGTGACCGTATTCATGTAAATGCCAGTTTATATTTCAAGTACAAATTATAATTTATTTTAATCACCTTATCCTTGTAATCCATCGAATTAAGTTTCTTTCTGGGTGGAAACTGCTTTACTACATATGGTATCGAGAAGGTGGCACATGTCTGATAAATACAACTTTTCAGCCTTAGTTATCTGCACTATGTCATAGCAACAACAAATGAATCCAATACTGGTTTCAAAAAAAATTAGTCCATCACGTGCCAAATGCATTCTTCGATCAAGCAATGGGTTATAGTCAATAAAATGGCCCTAATCGCATTCTCGGCTTAACCCCATAATGCTATTATTTAGTGAAACACCTCCTCTGTGTAAGTCTGGTAAAACAGTCCAGTTCCAATACAAAGGTTTAAAATTACTTCGTGGGTTCGATCAAGCAATGGGTTATAGTCAATAAAATGGCCCTAATCGCATTCTCGGCTTAACCCCATAATGCTATTATTTAGTGAAACACCTCCTCTGTGTAAGTCTGGTAAAACAGTCCAGTTCCAATACAAAGGTTTAAAATTACTTCGTGGGTTCCACAAACACTGACCAACATTGTGGGATTCGTTTACAGCAGTTGATGAAAATGTCTCTGTAACAACAGAAAGCAAAAAATGCACAAAAGCATGAACTAAAATGCAAACCAAATGTGACTAATAAAGCTGTGAAAATTTCAGAAAATACTATCATGTTAACTGCTGGCATTTGGGAAATATAAACAAAATTAGAAAAATATAGAAACATCGGCTACCAGGATTAAGTTGTTCAAATATCGAGCTCTAAGCAAAAAAAATTATCCCAGTTTTACATCATATGGCAAGATTTAGGAACAATAAAGACTATTAATTTATGTTGTATTAATGTAAAAGTCTTAGGCAATCGTATACTATTTCTCATGAAGTGATGTGTATATTACCTAACTAATGTTTCCGTCCTCCTGTTTATTTGTTTTGTTATATGGATTGTTAGTAAAAAAACGTAGCTTGTTGGAAGCCAAGAATACCAAAATTGGTTAAACGGATGACGAGAATCTTGAATGAAATGAAGCTAATGAAAGACTTCCTTCAATATTTGGTATGTTTTTATTCATTATGTTAAAGAAGCATACTTCAACTTAATCCGATTACGGCATATCCGGCATAAATCACATTCCAAGCAAAGGAAATGTAGGCCAACATAACTTGAAAACAAGTCAACATGATTGTTTGAGAGTTTGAATTTATTAGAAAAAAATCATCATGACTTTAATTTGTAGTAGGAAAGCGTCGATATGGGCTGCAACAAGTATGATATATTTTTGAAATATGACTTCTAATTATGTTGCTAGGTGACATCAAAACATGCTGCACAAGCACAGGTTATTACGCAGTAAGACCACGACCCCAAAACATAAACATTAGGGTCCATGTCGTAGACTGTAGGACGACTAGTCATGATGGATGCACAACATGCAAAGCTATTCTTGAAATGTATGCTGGTCTTTCTCTAATTAGAGAGACTATTTTAAATTCATCACTAGCCAGTTCTGCTCTGTAAAATCAATATAATATATTAAACATAGAATACAAATTTCTAATAGTTCTGCTGCAAGTAGTGCACCAGTAATAACAAATGTTTTCATACAAGGACGCCTCAATCGAGGGAACAAAATACATTGCCAAAAATGTAAACGATTTTCAGTTATCCTAAGACGCTTTAAACAACCTAAACCTTATTTATCTTTTCTAAGGATTCAAAGTATCTTGCAGTTTGGTCTCTTTGTACGTCGAAGAATGTTCCCGATATAAGAACCCTCCCAAAATCAGCATGAAACAGGCGCCACAGGATAATACTCATTATTGATTGGTCAAATCTATGACAAAAGCCAAGCCCTTCCTGATTAACGCAACTGAGTTTGTCTTGTGAGCCTGGGAAATACATACAACCTGATGTCAGTGCACATGACACCCATGGACGCATGATGGTCTCGATCGCAAAGCGAGTTCGATATATCAGAAAAAATGTCGCTTGAATTTCGTTTTTATCGGCAAATAAGCACGGATCTTCTCGAAGGAACTTGAACGTTTCTGGATCAGTTCTGTGTCCCACTCCTAAACCTCCTAATGTTATCTTGACACCGTCTTTCATGGTCATCTCGAATAAACTGTCCAGCTCTCCCGTGAGAAAACGTACTGATGCGTCCATCCACATGACAAACCCAAATTCATTTAGTACAATCTGCAAAACAAAATAAACATACAGCTGGCGTATTTGTTTCAAGAACAATGCCTTCATTAGTAGTAGTAGTAGGAGAGAGAGAGAGAGAGAGAGAGAGAGAGAGAGAGAGAGAGAGAGAGAGAGAGAGAGAGATGGTAAGTAACTTGGTGTGACATTTCTATTTCAAGGTTTAAATCCAGCCCAAATTCCTTTTCTCTCTCACTCCCTATTTCTGCGTTGCTTGTCCGTTACGTATGAGATAGGAGGGGGCACTAAATGCAGAAAGGATTGTGATAAAACTGTGTCATATTAAATTCATTCACAAAACGGTGAATATTAATGCTTTTCATCGTTTTTTTCATACTTAATGTGTGGCATTTGATCATTGATCTAGAATCAACTGCAGACTCTCGCGAGAATGCTTAACTATGCGTTTTATTGCGCAATGGGGGTGGGTTCGGGGAATCACCATTCGATATACCATTATTACTGGTATATCAAATTGCTTTCTAACAATACTTTAACTGCCATTTTACTTTACTTTACTTTGGGTACATTTTAATTTACATTAGATTAATTTGAATCTTAGTTATATTCTAGGAGATTTGTGAATCTCACAGTGAAGAATATTTGAAATATATTTTAACACCTCGGATTTTGCAGAAATGTTAGAAAAGTTATCTTTGGAGCGAAGCATACAGTAGCACTCGTGAGAAAGGGTAGTGATAATGATGCAATCTGGCGTTGTGCTAGTGCTGCTGAGGGAAAAATCATTATATCAAAACTATCATTGTGGATGCCAGCAAATGGCTCCATCAATCACCGTGGAAGAAAAATTACTATCATTTATGAGTACAGGCGGCAAATCATTGCTAGGTTGGCTAACAGTGACCACATATACCATGGATTCTAATATTGATGGTACACTTACATGGGACCTGGCATCAAAACAAGGTCTTTCAGCTCCGCGTCATATATTTATTGCGTTACAAGATAGGACGCGACTCGGTTCACAAACACGCAGCCATATGATATTTGATCAAATTGGGTGTAATGAGGTTTCGTTGAAGATAAACGGTCAACAAGAACCATCCGATGACATACAACTTGATTACGGAACCAACCAAATAGCACGCGTGTATCATCGTTTGTTGTCATATATTGGACGCGATAATAATGTAGATACTGGTCTGCAAATATCACATCTGGATTTTAGAAAACGATATCCCATCTATTACTTCTCGCTGGAACATCTTTGCTGAACAAGACAATCCGTAGTTGACATACTTCAGAGCTCGTGTAGTTCGTCATGCTGGTATTGTTAATTACAGAGCAGTTGCTATAATTCTCAGTGACAAATCAATGCTACTCGAAGGTGTTGTAAGACGAATGAAAGTAGTTGATGCACCAGTGGAAAATATGTAATATTTTCAAAAATATATAATATTTTCAAAAATATGTAATATTTTCAAAAACATGTAATGTAGCAATTAGATCAATCTGTTATTAATATAATGTCATACGGTGTCGTTAGTGTTACGTTAACACCTGGTCAAATTAAAAAAATTGCAATCGGAATCAGCTACAAAATGTGGAACTACGATATCGCTGAAGCACAATCAGATGTCTGGCGGTCAGAATAAACTATCATTGACAACTCGTCAGATAAAACACTTCAATGATGCTAGCAAAGATTAAAAGGGTGTTCAGATCACTGTCTCTGTGGCCGCGATTAAAAACATGATAAAATTAGGTGGTGTATTCCCACTTCTCGCTCCGATTGCAGCATTAATTGCAGCTAGTAAAAACCGCCGCGCTAGGAGCTGCTGGAGCTCTTAATGCAAAAGCAGTACATAGTATTGCTCAATCATATAAACCAAAAAAGGGGCGGGGATACAAAAAAAGGGAAAGGGTCTAAGATTACCAGGAACTCCGTATTCATGGTACCGCGGAAACGGCCTGAGACTAGGAACAGTTTACTAACAACAATAGATCTGATGTCAATTAGCACAACAAACAAACAGCTTTGAAACCTGCATTATTAATTTCGATAACAGCACTGGACCTGGAACTCACTGGGTTGCATACGCAATTGATCCGCGTGCAATTGATTATTTCGATTCATATGGGTTAGCGCCGCCTAAAGAATTTACGCGTTATATAAACCACTTAAAAACTCCTATCTGGTATTCTACGCTACCAACACAGAAAATGAATGACCCACCAATATGCGGCATAGAAGTATTGAATGTTCTCAACGCTATTTCATCATCGGAAAAACCACCACATAAAACCGTACACGAATATACGATTAGTCGCTTTTTAGAGAGAAATTATATAAAATAACATGAATGATATTTGGGGGAGATCTTCATCAAGCCTGAAAAACCCCACCGCGGAAATATCTGCAACCGGTGATGTAATAAAAAGATCAAATATGATGTTGAACTTAGCAAGTGTTGATCCCAATGAAATAGTTGTATATCAAGATCGTCAGGGTGAATTGAAAACGAGTAATGTTTCCCTTGATGCTATTTTAGTTAAACGACACGACGCAGTAGAATATACTATCGCGTTGTTTTCCAAGGAGGGTAAACTCAAACCGGGTACCCTCGTTTCGACGCTCACAGATAAATAAACAGCTCTTCGTGATAATTATTCATCAACGATAGAATTATTGAAAAAGCCACGTGATGAATACAACACTCACGTAAATGCGTTTACGGCGTTACATAAAGCTATTAACACTTTTCAGGTCCCCTTAAACGATTTCTTTGGAGATCCACCGGTTACCACATCACAACTCACAAAGATAAAAGCAGACATGGATAATGTGATAAAATTGCGATCCTAGTATGACACTTATATCGAACAATTTACTACGTTACGTACAAATTTTTAAAAAAAACCGATGATGGTAAAAATGCCAAACCCGAAGAAATCAAAACAGATCTCGCTGATAATGTCACGAAACTCGATGAAAAAACCGATGATTAATCGGCGAATAGAAGTTGTTTGCGAAGATATTAAAATGACGAACGATGTCATCAAGGATGATCTACCGAAGACGACAGGAAAACTTGAAAAAATAAAAAGCCCTCACGAGCAACAAATATCATAAATAACGAGTACGTGATTCAATACGGATCATTTACGTGGACACCACAAAATAACATATTAAATATCACCGCTGCCGTCAAAGGTATTTATCGATTAACACTAGTGACACCGACTCAGTTTAATATTTCATCAATGATTTCATCTGGGGTCAACACTATGATATCAACGATCATCGACAAGGGAACAACTGAACGATTCACAATAACATCCACTGATAATAATTTGGCTAGGGTTTCAGTAACATGGTATATGGAATTCGTAGCGGATTTAAGTAAACAACTAAATTAAAAATCCATAGGATTTTCAACACTAGCAAATTTAACGCAAGCATTTTGAAATCTATTACAAAAAATAAAATGTCATCATTGGCAACGTCACAGCAATATCGCTATGATCAGGTCAGAAAATTTCAAACTAAACTCAAAACACTCACTGAGGAGTATCAAATAAAAATAATTAAATATCGACGAAGAATCACCGCTGTTGATGTTACTGTGTACTCGATATCAGGTGTAATCACCGGAGCTGGTATTATACTCTCCTCGGTGACAATGGTTGCCTCGATAGCTGTTCCAATTTGTATATCAACGGCGACAACAATCGCGGGAATTATTTCAATAATAACAAAAAAATATCATCATTCAGCCAGCGCAAACTTCAATTTTAAATTCCATGTTGTGTCAACAGCGTACTCGCAATTATCCTCGATGATATCGTCGTCACTCGATGATACATTAATATCCGATAGTGAGTTTCAGCGATGGTACGTGTTTATGATTCCGCGATGTCAAAATTAGAAGAAAAAAAACACGAATATAATAACAATGGCGACATTGCAAGAGCTACTTCAACGAATAGCAGAAAATACTACACCGGTGAAAACCAGCATGATCTCATTAACATCAACCAATCCTGAATTTAGTGTGAAATTCCATTCTGCGATTCCAGTAAAAGAAATAGCGTTAGCAAAATTACTAATATATCTTAGTTGGCCTAACATTAGATCGAAATCATTTGGCGGTCAACAACCAAATAATCACCTTGTGTTTGCGAGTAAGAATAAACCCGATGGTACTCCAGACTGGAACGTTGTTTCGTTTCGTTACCATGTGGGTCCTACCAAATTGAACAGATCAATAATGAATTACAACGCAGAATAAAATCCATTACTGGAAAAGAAGAATCGAAAATAGCTATAGCGGTTCACGAGCCGACGTTATCATATGCCATTGAGATAAACTCACCCAGATATGTCGTAGATATCTATCAGAGTTCTATAAGAACCGTGTTAGGATGGCCTGATAATCCACCTCGACAACAAACCGTTAATATACCCGAACCGAAAAAATCTGATTATATTTCAGCTAAGAAGGATTATCATGCTTATAATATAGCGCTATCATCCATTCTCCCTCTAGTCCAATAATCATTTTCATTTAGAAGGTGGGGTCCTACAAATTCTAAATTGCTTGCAATTTTATCGTTTACGATTTTTCGTCCTAAGACCACAGAGTGTTATATACAAATGAATTTAATTCTATGTCCAGTTCTCTTGGAAATTGCTGATTTATAAATTCCTTCTGACACTTTTCGTACCAAAGGCATACAAATATTGAAATACTTTCCAGACTCATTCATTTGTTGAAATATTATTTCTTCATTTTTTTCTGTATTAAATGATTTTACACATTTTGCAATTTTCGGGTATTTTCCAGTTCTCCCTCGTTTGGTGTTTTCACTTTACGTAATGGCTTGTAGATTATCCAATTTGTTATTTTTAGGATTGGAGTCAATATGGTCGATTACAAATCCATCATTGATCAATCCATTGTAGCATTCATATATAATTCTGTGACAGTCATATTTTTCCCTCCAGCTCCAAACATCAAATATCCTTGATTACTAACAGTACCCACTGGCTTTTTGTAGCTTGCGATGTCTGACAATACCATCGCGAGATGCTTCATAATTGGTAATCACAGGATGCGGTAAAATTCTTGGTTCATTTATATACTATAATATTATTTGTCTAATTCATTATTTGGTTTAATTATTACTTGGGAATCTTTCAATTTAGTCTTGGGGCGTTCTTATGATTTTGTCTTTGACGTTGTCAGAGTCGGAATTCTTAATTTGTTATCATAATAGTGCTTCAACTCTCTGTATCGTTTACCACCACAACTGAGACACAATTGCGATTTACCACGAACACCTACCCCACATCGTATGCACGTTAGCGGACCTAAACTCTAATGACGTACGCTTTGTAAATGATATCCACAGAATTCACTTATGCATGATTTGTTACATGCGGTTACTGATCCTATCATAAGTCACTTGTAATGATTCATTATATAATAAATTCTTTATTTAAATACTTGCATTAATCATAATATGGAGGAGTTTGAGATATTATCAAAGATTAGACTTTGAAAAAGGTTGAATTCAATCTCGATAGAGTCTCCACTGATGTACCAAAGGGTACAATATCTAATAAGTGATAGAAGCATGTTGGGTAAAATTCGTGATTGTTTTAATGAATTCAAGCGCGATATAGCATCTCACTGTTGGTCGACATTTCGAATTGATGGTAGTGTTGATGTTACCATGAACGACGAAATAGCAGCAGCGATAATCTCATATCTCGACCAGAAAACGTATTTTTTTTTTGAGTGAAATTAATTATCCGCTCAGAAACGGGAAATTGGATTATACGCGACAAATTTGAACCAATCTTGAAAGATAAAAGATCTATCACTGTGAGTCAGGATTCCAAACCAGGATTGCAGACTGGAATTGACAAATCATACTACGAGTGATCCTATCCTATTAAAGCAGTTGTTTATGGGATCTATCCGTTAAATGATAAACCTAGTATTGAAAAATTAGAACCAATGAAACTATCATCGTTGAATTGTGTTGCAGAACGAATAATAGAGCATTTTACGAAAGCGTTGCGTGGAAACAAATTGACGGATATAAGACGTAAAAAAATAAACGAATGAGAATTAACAGTCAGGAAGAACGGAGTAGCGATTCAAGGTATAGCCAAATTAGAAACATCATTAAGATTCCCAGGCGAGATATTACACGAATCTAGATATAAATCAAATGGAGTTCCAATTAAAATTATTTACCATAATGAACACGCGTGGACACTTGCGGTAACAATATTTCCGCGGGATAGAACAATAAAATATCTACTCGTGGAGTTCTCAGGAAAAGAATTCTCTGAGGAGAAATTATTTGATTTTTTTAACGAGTTAAGTAAAAACAAACTTGTGTCCGAGTGGTTACGACACAGTTTTGAAGACGAAGAGGGTAAATTCGATCAATTCGTAAGATCCAACGGCGAATTATACCGTACTGAAGCCCTCCACAACGATATGAAAAAACTAGCTAATGGTTTTTCAACGGACAACGACGAACAATTACTAACAAATTGTTTTACAATTCCGTCAGTTGTAGCTCATTTTGAGAGAAAGTGAAACATGTGGAAACCGAAACGAGCTGAATTTCTATCAGATATCAAATCAAGCTGCATCGAGTACAACCAAGGTGGATTATGGAATACAAAATACGACCCTGAAAGTATTATTTCGGTTGATATGATTGCGTGTTATCCAGGAAGTTTTCTCGGTTATGGAGAATGTGCTGAGTACTTCAAAATATTTGGACATCCCACACATGAGATGACCCGTATTGCGATTAATGGATCACTTCCCGATCTTGATCTCACCGGATTCGCTCGTGTGGTATCATTTGAATCGGCTAAAGGATTTCATCCGTGATGTTATGTTTGGTTTGGTAGACACATCTCTGAAAAGCACTGGATGCCAATAGTGTTATGACGGTATATGATTGATTCTAAAATGCTGATATCGCTGATTGTCAGTGAAGCAATTATATCATATCGAGCGTTGACTGAAGTCTGGTTACTACAACCCGATAGTCTAGATAGTATAATCAGCGAAAAAAGAAAACAATTTCCTCATCTAGACGAAGAATATATAGTGAAATGGTCCAAACAGATCTTTGAAGTTAGAAATAAACACGCAAAAGATCTCGGTAGAAGAATAATTGGTAAAGTGAATCAACGTGGAAAAAATACGACAATAAACGATACTCTTCGCGGTTGATTATAGATAAAGATGAATACGATTTTATAATTGCAGATGTAACATCTAGAGGTATATATATAAATCGTAAGGACGCTTTCTTGTCCGATGGAACAAAATTCGGTACAATTGTTACTTACAACGATGGATATAATCTTCAGTATACGCACTTAAGGGCGTCTATGCTGGCTTATGCCTCTGTCTATTTATTTTCGATGATAAATAGATTTCCTGACACCGCGGTTAGAGTAGCCACTGATTCATTTTATATAGACGAAAAATATACCGAAGCAGTAGCTGAATTCACAAATTCAGACGAGAGTTGAGGGTCATGGAGAATTAAAAAGGAAATACTGTGTGATTATTTCAAATCAGCAGATGTTACAATTTAAAACAATTGCTTGAAAAATAATCAGATATCAGAACTATCTAATACACCGTCGTGTTCAGATCCAATATGTAGATATAAAACCAGTTATTTAAACGGCTGCCGTGGGTCAGGGAAGACGACTCGCGCGATTGCATTATTTCGAGGGAAATCAAATATGATTGTTCTAACACCAACACACAGACTTGCAAGAGAGATGAAACAACGAGGAATTAATGATTGCACTTCTCATAGTTTCTTTCGATGGAAAGGTGACGAATGGACTCATGATCGAATGGGCGAAAAATATATTCCTGAAATCATGATTTGGGATGAGATATGCACATTGTCATTAGATGTATTACAAAGGTTTCTTGATTGGCTATTGTTAGCGATCACAAAAGTGATAATGTGTGGCGATCATGGTCAACCTCCACCATTTGTCGGTTTGTCTCCACATGATTGTCTAAATAATTGTGTAGACTATTATGAAGAAATTATTACTGATCACAGATCACTTGATGAACAATTACGCGATTTCAAGAAACTAATCGGATAAAATTCAATGTGAAATAGCGCGTGAAATAATTTCAGAAACCCCATTAAATGATTTCTGGGAAGCGTGCAGATCAAACGATTTGATAGTGGCAAGTAGAAAGATAGTCAGAGATACACATCAGGTGAATTTATTTCACACGCATAAAGAAAAATTTGCAACACTTCCATTGCCGCTGTGTTATAGACCCAAGGATACACGAAGACAAAATATCGAAGTTGATATTCCAGGCTTGACAGAGTCAAGAAAACAGATTCTAGTGTTAAATGATATTGTGTTGGCTGATATCAGTGTCGTCGAAGATGCATTGCGTGCTGATAAATCCCCATGGAAGTTAGAATACGCAGCGACGATAAATTCTTCGAAGGGATTGACTATATCCGATACAATTGTTTGGATCATAGATATCACATCGAGTGGTCAAATTTAGTTTATCTTACTGTGTCCAGAGTACAATGTAATGCAGTATGTCATGGTGACATTATGATGCTTCATTGTTGATAACACTGCAGCCTGAAATTCCTTGCCAGGATCAATTTGTAATAGATTTGGCCAATGCAGAGGACCTCGTCGATAAATCCTTTCAAAAGCATAAGCCACTTCAGTTGATGACTTCGTCTTTAGCGGTTCTTCTTGTTTCTATCGACTCGCAACATTAACTACGATTAGCGCATACTTGTAAACACCATCATGTGGCAGAAATAATATATCGGCCTGATGAACCTCATTATGTGCACTGACATCAAAATGCGAAAAGTTAATTTGTTTAGGTGGTGTTAGATAAATTTGCCATATCGCCTGTTTGGATAACCAATCCACTGCAGTGGTATTTTTCACCATTGCGGCGCTAGCGAGTTTACTGATTGCTGATTTACCCTTCCAATATCCTCTTGCAGAACAATAGATTCCATGATGTTATTAATTACCAGCTACCAACATCAATTTACTTTTCATCGCCGATTTTATCAACCATGAAGCCAATTTTTCTTTGAAGGATTTATCAGTGATAGAAATCAACGCATGAATTAATTTTATATCTGCGATATGTCTGTGTCGCAGATTGTTGCTTTTATAAGCAAAATCATGAGCATGACACGCCTTATCATTAGCGCTTATTGGGTTTTCATCGGGTTTGGGTTGGTTTTGATCATCGAGTCCGATATCCAGTCTGGTCACGGGTCCACAAAAACTATACCCTGAAAGGTGTTTTTCTCCTGGATATTTTGCCCATGGTGTTCCTGGTAATTTTACTAACTTGGCTGCAATATCACCTCGTTTTGTTTTAAATCATCTGCAGATTTCATAGGAACAAATCTAATTTTTTACCACATTGTTCACACTTACCATCAAGTGCTGATCTGTTATCTTTAGTTGTAATCGTCGTCAAGTCGTTTGTGCTAGTACGCTTCTTACATTTCACATAATATAGATTCATAATTTATTTATAATAAAATGAATGTAATTTATTTTTCGGCGACAAAAAAACGAGAACCAGTTAAGCATCATGCAGCGCTACCAAATTCTATTCGCATGATTATAATCGGACCATTTGGAAGTGGCAAGACACAACTGCTACTTAATTTAATAACGAGATGGATTAATAACGAGATGGATGAAATGGGATCAGCTGTATTTGATTGATCCTAATGTAGACGATCAGCAATATTTCGAGGTGTGAAAGGATTTTAACGAGAAAGCAAAATCGGAAATCGATGAGGATATTATTGAGTTTATAACCGATATCGAGGAAGCACCGAGCATTGATGATATTGATGGAAGTATTAACAATTTAGTCGTATATGATATGTCATGTTAGACAATCAAAAGAATCCTGCTAGGATATTTTCCAGAGGTAGGCATAAAAATACCGATCTGATATATATCATTCAATGGTACACTCAAATACCAAAAGTGATCAGAGATAACTGCAATATTCTTGCTGTATTCAACGGAGTTGACACATATACGCTACGAAATATTAGGCAAACTTGGTGCGGCGGTGATATGGATTATAATCTCTTTAGAAATTTTTTAGTTATGCTCAGTCAATTCCACATGGATTTGTAACGATAAATGTGCATTATTCTTGATCAAGATATCTTATCGAACTTGACCAAATATTCGGTTGAAATCGTAAAAAGGACTTTTAACCCCACAGCAGCAGAGGGAGTGCGACGACGATTTTGCGTCCCCAAAATAAACTTTCTTTACGATTTTAGAGGAAGCCTTGGTTTGCCAAATGGACGATTCTAAAAGTTGTTTTATTCGCCCCCTCTGCTGCTGCAGGTCTGAGACGTCTACGATCCCCACCATCACGGTGTCTGAACGTTTTTAACGACAGACGCAGTGACTCGCACCAATGTCAAATGTTGACTTACCTGACGCAGCTAAACAATTAAAAGTAAAAATCTTCAGATGGGTTTTAATGCGAGATTAGTTACCGCGTATACCGAATATCAATGAAACCGGAATTATTTATCTTTATAACAGCGATAGTCCAGGAACTCATTGAGATGCTTACGCGATACATCCGCAAACAATTATTTATTTCGAATCGTATGGCTTAACCCCTACAGTCGAATTTTGGTATTATATCGATCGGTTAAAATTCCAATTTGGTAATCAATGCTACCAAGACAAACCCTAACCGATCCATCAATATGTGGTAACGAAGTAATTAATGTACTTGACGCGATATCAAAGTCAACCAAAGTAACTCACAAAGCCGCTCACGAGCATACTAGTCGAATTTATGATTTAAATAAATCTCAATCAAATAATGGTAGCTATTTATGGAAGATCTCTCGAGCATAGCAGAAAAAAAAACGCGACGATGTAGATTTGTCAAAATACGCGACTAAAGAAGATCTTAATCATCTTATGAATCTCTCTGGGGCTGACCGATAAGAGGTTTTCAGGTTTGAGGATAAACACGGTGATTTAAAAACCAGCAATACCAAATGGAATGAAATAGTTAGACGAGTACTTGGCGTTCTTGAAAACAACATCCCTATGTTTACGAATGCTTGATCTATCAGAGATTCAAGCATATCGATTACGAATATCAACGTCGAAATCATACACCGGTTGATAATTTCTTTTAAAAGAACCGGCGATGCAGTGACAGGTGAACTCAACATGAAAGGAAATAAAATAGTAGCCGTAGCGCATCCAACATCGGAAATCGACGTTGTAACAAAAAAATATGTAGATGTCGGCTACAGAAAAGTTTTGATAAATTATCCACGTTGCGAGCCGATTATCGCGTTCATGTACATATGTACCTGAATATATATATAGAAGCATTCAGCGATTGAATATAGTCGCAGATGATTTTTTTGGTAAATCTCTTGACCGCTGATATGAAACTTGCTGCTAGTAAAACAAACATTGAAACGATTAGAAATACTCTGAATTATTTTATTAGTGGGGTTCCTGATATCGTTAACAAAGTTAATGTTGTTAAAATCCTCGGCGTAGTAATATCCGCGCAGATTAAAAACATTGTAAATACGGTATCATCCGTGTTAACAACATAGTCGACGCAGGAGAATACTATCAATTATACCGCAACAATCACTGGAATATACAGACTAATAGTGTTGAGCGCTGAAAAATTTAGTATTTTGTTATTATGTATTCATAGCGACATAATATCGACGAGTTTTTTGCGGGTTGTGATTGTTGGGTTAAATAGTGGAGCCGAATAGGTATTAAATTAACCACAGCATCTTACTGATGGTGTTTGGAATTTGTAGCTGAAACACCTCAATTAGTTACCGCGTAATATAATAAATGACATTGACATCGTCGATGACAGAGTTAAATCTTCAACAATATAGATATGATCCAGTGCACACATGGCAATCAGAAAAACATCATTGACGTATATTCACTAAAGAAATACAAAATACCCACGACGTGCGCTGGATGTTGTTGTTTATTCAGTATACGCGTTAGTTGCATCCGCCGGAGTAGTATTCTCAACGCTAACGCCAGTAACAGCCACGGTAGCAGTAACAATATAAACTTCATTCACAACGTCAAATGTAGGTGTTTTTAATATTATCACGAAAGAGATATTCACGTGCACGAACACAAAACTCAACGAACACTTTCTTAATTAAACGTTGCCATTGTCGCGTATTCGAAATTATCAGCGATGATATCATCAAGCCTCGATGACACAACCATATCAGATTCCGAATTTGCGTTAATGGTTAAGATATACTATGAAGTCAATTTGAAAGAAAACAAAATAAATAACAATAGCAACACTATCAGAGCTACTTCAACAAAGAACCGCCGATACAATTCCGGCAAGAACAACGATAAACTGAGATTCAGGTAAACGAAATGGCGGTGGCACAGCTGTGAGTATATCACAGTTGGCCAAATATCAGATCGAAATCATTTAGTAGACTGCAATCGAATAATTCCCTGGTGTTTCCGTATCAAAATAAACCGGACGGCACCCCCGACTACAACGTAGTTAGAATACCAACCGGAAGTTATCAAATCGAAGAAATCAATGAGGAATTCCGACGTCGAATAAAAAAATCTCTTGGGAAGAATCTCAGCTAGCAATAACCGCAATAACCGGTCACGAACCAACACTGTCCACAGTGATCGATATATACTCTCCCGACCTCGCCGTGAATATATATCGATCTTAGGCCAGATCAGTGCTAGGATGGCCTAAAGTTGCACCGCCGATACCTCCGCCGTTACCAAAACCAGTGAAGACTGATTCTTCCACGGACAAATAATCATATAAGAAAGATAATTTTGGACGTATCATAAACGATTTGTCTCGTTTTCAAACAATAGATTCCATTTTGGGAAAGAAAATATTTAATATTACCCTTAGTATTTTAAATGGCTAGTTTATTTGGGAGGCCACTAACGGAATACTTCATGAATGGAAAATCATCAGATTTATCGAAGATACTAATTATTCATATGGAAGAGAACTAAAGAGGTTATGCCAGTATTTTACGGAATACCTTAGTGATATAAGATCAGATAAAAAAGATATTATTGAGCAGATTGAATCGTTTAGTCAAATTATGAATGATTTAAAATACATAAATCAAATTTGTATACAAGCAATAAACAATTCAGAAATAGAACTCAAGCACCAATTTCTTGAAAAATGCAAGATAACAAAAGCGTCGCTGCCAGATTTTAAATTTCCCGGGTATAACCAAACCGAGTTAAGAAATTCCACCAATGATATAATCGATGAATCCTCTCAGCGTAGAAAAAAATGCTACCACGGGGAACCATCATCCGATACAACAATAATCCAGACGGGGTAGGGGTGTCGCCATGTATTCCCGTAAATCGTAAATATAACACTGGTGTTCGCTGTCAGCCTGGCTTGTGATATCGTTGATGGAAGTTATGACACAGATACATCAATATCAAATCACGTGCAACAAGGATATATTTTGTATTCATTCGAACCGAAATAGCCACCTTGATTTCTGATTGTAAAAGAACCGATCAATCCTTTTCTATCGACGGTGTTATAATCGTCTGATATCGAGAGTAAATTTCAAACTGACTGACCAGTCACGGCATTTGCTGCATTTAAGACACAAGACTATAAATATTAATTTACTTGTAAAATCTTAGGGTGGTTTTTCGAGCAATCTTGATTTTTAACCGATTTTACAATGATTACTCCAATATTATTCCAATGTTATTCCAAAATTACCAAAATTATTACTTCATACGTTTTTCGTCGATTATATATGTGAAACCCTACCTATTTGTCCGACGACGATAAAAAGCATTATTGTCGGGCGTGGAGTTAAAAAAACCCATCAAACTTGAAATTAAACGAAATGAATTGCAAATAAGTTGGGATAAGGCTCGAGAAAAAGAGAAAGAATTGTTAACGAAGAATAAGGAATACGAAGCCTCGATTGAAAAATCAAAGCATGATAACATCAAAATCCAGCGAAAATCTTTTCGCCGCAAATAAAATAATTTAGAACCGCGATTGAACACGCTGAGTAGGAAAAAAAAAGGTTTTCTGCGATGAATAAACAACTTAGAAAAACGATGACAGATGATGTAGAAAATAGCCACATGTGTGGTTTATGTACATTTTTAATCCAATATTTTATCAACGTCTTTGATTATTTTCTTGTGCGCTCGTTTTTCTTCGAGAACTTTAGAAATCTCGGTGGTGATTTTTTGATCATTCGTGCCACCGGGATAAACAATGACAGGGATTTAAAATTCGCACAAATAATGTTTTTTTTTTCGTTATTAAGTGATGATTTTATTATCCGGTATTCGTTTTTGTGAATTGTTACACCGAATTCACGCGCCGCTTTAACTTTTTCATATTAGTCAATGATATATTTGCTAGTAAACATTTCGCTGGATCCAACTAGATCTAGAAGTTTATCAAATTCAATAGTCAACTCGGCAATGTTTTCGTCGTTCTTATATTACTATATAATTTTTCTACTAAATAGTTGTCACAATCAGACAGAAAATAAATTATTCAGAAGATATGATAAGTCGGAGACCTTTATCTTTAAAGGACGTGGCCCTCAACACGCCAGACAGAAATATTACCCGTATATGAATGATACCCTTGTTTTATATCGACGGGAATATGTTGTAAAATTTGTTTCATTGGCTACGCTTTTTATTGTAGAGCTATTAATATCAAAATATTTATTCGCAAAATACATCGATGGAAACGGAATGATCTTTTCTTCGATGAGTCCGATAACCTATGTTGGTGTGTTTGAAGGTTTTTCTATTTGTCCGGCGCTGCAATTTTCGCTTTGAGTTAACGCTCGTAAATTACTCACGCGGTTGTCCAACGGATTTGAATTAATATGATCGATAAAAAAAATTATCAATTATCCCGTTAAAACATTCGTAAATAATCCGGTGAGCATAATGGTTTTTACCGTTGATTTTAATCACTTAATAACCTCTATTATTATTAATACCCTATTTTACCTTTCGTTTTCAATGTCCGATTTTACCATCGCGAGATGTTTCGTAGTTAATGAAAACAGGATGAAATACGAACTCTTGCTCTATTATACAAACAAATTAGGTTTAATAATTATATTTGACTTTATCGCGAAAACAAAGAGTTGCATGATCGTGTTCCTATAACACGATGTATTTGAGATTTTCCTTTGATATGTTGCCCATGACCGGCACAATATTTTCTACACATTTCCGAGAGCAAGGTTCTGTCGACAACATTTGTGTAAATGCACAATAATTTTGCGCCATTGTTATATTATTGTTGCTCAGTTATATCTAATTAAACAATAAATTTGTTTAGAAAACGTATGGAAAGAATTTTCAAAATTATCGATATAAATCCACAGAAAACGAGAACATATTTTGATCTTGATCGCGTATCCTTACAACTCCAGAAATAACGTTTCTGGAGATCAAAAAATAACCAATTGTATAAAAGAAGCAGACTACGAATTTTATCTCGACGAAGTGTCATATACATGCTCGACGTATAAAACCTCCGCGATAATGCAACCATGAATGATAAACGCACCGCGGGGTTTCCAATGATTGTGAAAACGATCACCGGAGAGGATTTATATCAATCAAAGTATGAATCTCGTGCAGCGCCAATTGAAATTATCGATCATAACGTGCACGCGTGGACCAACGTGGTTACAATATTTCCACGAGGTCGCGTTGTAAGATTTTACTGAAATGTTTGATTTTATTTACGAGTTAATTAAAAAGATCTCGTATCAGTGTGTGTTGTTTGAAAGTTCTGAAGATGGGACATGTGATCAATTTGTTCGACCTGATCGTGAATTATACCGTATGGAAATCTCTTCAACGGGAAATGAACAAACTCGCTATGCGGTATTCAACGAAAGAAACTTCGATGAGTAACTCAGTAGTTGTTTTACCATATCGTCAGTCGCGGCTCATTTCGCTCAAGAAAAAAATTTATGGAAACCAACAGGCGCTGAATTCCTCGAAAATGTTCAAGCTAGTCGCTGTGAATACGGATATGGAGGTTTGTGGAATACCGAGTATAACCACAACGATGTCATTACCGTTAATATGATTGCGTGTTATCCAGGAAGTTATCTTGGAATGGGCGAATGTGAGGAGTATTTTAAATGATTTGGTCATCCCATGCATGAAATGACGCGAGTGGCGATTAATGGACTATTATCCGCTTTTGACTTGATAGGATTCGCCCGTGTTGTATATAGTTCGTATTCGCTAAAGATCTTCATCGGTGTTGTTATGCTTGATTTGGTAGACATTTCTCTGAGAAATACTAGGCGCCAATGGTTTTAATACGATATAAGATTGACAACAACGTATTAAAATCGCTGATGGTCAGTGAAGCAATTATATCATAGGCGGATCATATGATAATAAACGATATCACACACGATTAATTTTGGATAACGCTGAACGTTATTTTATAATCGCTGATGCAACAGCAACAGAAATATTTGTAAGTCGAGAAGACGTTTATTTATCTGACGGAACAAAATTGGGAACTTTTATTGGTTATACTGATGGAGAATCGCCTCAATATATGCATTTAAGATCTTCGATGCTCTTTTATGTTTTTATTACTTTGTTATCGATCATAAACAGATTTCCTCGTAACCGCGGTCAAAGTTGCCACGGATTCACTTTACATCGACCCCAATTATAAAAAATCAGTGACTCGTTTTACAACAATTAATTGTTGTTGCTGTTCGAGGAGAATAAAACACAAAATGCTGTATGAGTATGATATATCCGCACATATCACGATCAAGGATAATTATTATTGTAATCAGATACCAGATTATGTGTTAAAGGCACGCTCTATAGATGATCCAATATTAAGATATAAGACCGTTTATTTAAACGGGGAAGGAGGATGCGGTAAAACAACTCCTGTTATTGAATTATTTGGACAAAATTCAGATAAGAGTTTGTTAACACCCACACACAGACTTTGTTTCGATGGAGCAGCAACGCATGGACTACTGATCGAATGGGATAAAAATGTATTCTCCAGATTATTGTTTGGGATGAAATATGCAAAGTATCGTTGACAACGTTAAACTTTTTCTCGGGTGGTTATTATTGAAAAACACAGCTGTGATAATGTGTGGCAATTATGGTCAACCATCGCCGTCTACTGGGCTGTCTACGCATGATTGGCTAAAGAGATTTGTGGATTATTACGAGGAGATAAATCTCGAGCATAGAGCAAATGATGAAAAGTTAAAACGTTTAAGAAATTAATTAAGATTACAATCGATTAAAACCCGATGTCAAATAGCATGTAAAAGGATTCCGGACACTTCCATGAACGATTTTTTGGAAACGTGGAAAACCCAAATGATTTAATAATAGCTAGTAGAAAGACGTAAGAAAATAAGGAGAGACAAGTACGGATTACTAATAACAGTGGAGCATGTCCCATGAAAAAAAATTGCGCGATTAAAACCTATAGAACATTTGTGTTTGAATTAAACATAGAAAACGTAACACGTTCTAGCACCATCAAGCTGATTATACCAAAATATTTAAGACCGAGAAAAGTCTAGCTATTTCTAAGCACAAGGAAAACAAGCAGGTGAAAACAAATCAACTGTAAATTCGTTTGCAGTAAAAGATGCAGTACGGATGTAATATTATGTATGGTAAAATGAATATATACACAGATGATATACATCATTTCTCTCGGTAACTTAACGATATACTGTAGTATCGCAAGAAATAACATTTTATTAGTACGAATAACATTGCGTTAGCCGCAAAAAGGGTACGATGTGTATCTATCTTAAAACAGTAATGATCTTTGCTCGAATTTTGATTAAGTTCTACATGTTTTAAAATCTCTGAACATTTATCGGATTCGGTGCTGATCGTGATGTATCGATGGGCTAGATAAACTTGACGTGCAGTGTGAGTGGGGTAGAGGAGAGATTACCTGTACAATTAGTGGTTTGAATGTATATCCTTTCAGAATCTTCAGATGTTCTGGATACTTATCAAATGGAAATGATCTGTATTCGCAGCGACAATGTTTTTTCACCTGTAACAGAATTTAATGCAGTCTTTTCTAAGCAGAAGAATTACGTACCCATTTTCTTGTCTTTCCTTTCTTTTGTGAAATTAGAAAATATTTTGACATATTGAATTTAATAAAAGAACTAACTAGTTCACTAGTTTATGACGTTTACAGTTGGATTGGAAACATAAAGAAAAGTACCAAAACATAAATACATCACAATTTATTGATGTTGTATAAAATTTTTAGGTCAAAAATTAATTTATAGTGTTTAACGAGACACAAGGATTGATTAGTCCTGGGGCAATGGAAGCAAATTAAGTTTTCGAGAAACGCAACACGATATCCGGTGCCAGAATCGATTATTAGATAATTGGGGAATGCTAACCATTGAATAACAGTAGATTAAGCACTTTTATCGGTGTGTGTGAATGTTTATGTGTAATGCAGACACATATAGACTTGGACAACAATAAGAGAAGTCTTAATAACATACCATCTCCTTCTCGTTTTCGCTTAGTCCGATGTCGTAAAAGATAAATTTCAAGTTTTTGTATTTTGGAAATACCACACTGTGAAGGTTCTGCATTTGAGCCTGAACTTCCAAAAAGTGATTTGAAGATGCTGCAGTCACTATAACAGGAATCCTGGGATTAGGTAAGTCAGCAAAGGTCCTGGCAAGGCCTAGCTCTTGTAGATAAGGACATGAATCTCCAATAGGATACTTTTTAACAAAATTACAGTTATCCTCAAATGTTTCCCTGAATTTGCTATCGTTCCAACATGAAAGCGAATCTTTGACTTGGAATTTACTGTAACTATCAGAAACATGATAGGTTTTCATTTGTCCGTGTCTATTCTTCTCCCTGTGACGTATCATAGCGGCACTGAATTCATCCTCCTCTTTTTCAATAGATAAATTAAACATGGGTGTGAAGGTACAATTTCCAGGAAAACTGGTTTCTGAGTTTAACTCTGGAGACGTGAAAGTGGTTGTGTCTTGTCGAATATTGTATGATCCATCTGTGCAACAAGAGAAAGAAATGAATAAACGAATGTGAGGTGGAGCTGCTCGAGATTTAATCTTTAAAACGAAATATAAGGTTTACTTCTGCCATACAGACACGAAGAAAAGGATTACAATTTGTAACAAGGGACGCTGACCTGTAATATGCTGGCAACATGGGCATGCATGTTTTTATAAACATTATAAATGTTACCAAAGGTAAATTTAGGCTCCTTTCCAGTTTTTTTATTTAGCTCACATCACACAGATAACCCGATATAGCGGTATCATAGGAATGATAATATTTCAGTGATCTGAGAATTTGACATGTAGCAGCAGAGGCGGCGAACAGACCAACTTTGTAGAAGCGTTAATTTGGCAAACCGAGGCTTCCTCCAAAATCCTTTATAGAAGCGTCAATTTGGTAAACCAGAATTAAAAAAGACGCCAAAGTCGTTGTCGCACCTCCCTCTGCTGCTATGAGGTTAACCAAATTAATTATAAATACGGTGTAATAAAATACGATATCTTGTCTGAGGATCATGTATATTTATCGTTACAAATCCATGTGGGTAGCTCGAGCACCACTGAAGAAATTTTGGAATAGATTATAATTCATATCGGAGCACCAAGTTTGCCAAATATTTCGTAGCGTATGAGTATCGACTCCGTTAAATATACACAACAAACTACAATTATCTCTAATTACCTTCGGAATTTGTGTGTAGCGTAGAGTGAGGTATACCACGTCAATGTTTTGGTGACGCCCTCGGGAAAATATTCTAGCTGGATTTTGTTTGTTTATCTAACGTTACATCATCGTATACAACAAGATTTTATTAACGCTTCCATCTAGGTCGTCCACGGACGGCGCTTCGTTAATCTCTGTGATAAACTCAACCACATTATTGAGTGCAATGTCTGATGCTCTCTCGTTGTAATCTTTTAATACCTGATCGCGATGTTGATCGTCTGCACTCGGGGCAATATAATTTAGTTTATCTCATTGGAAATATTTCATTATCAATGTTAACAACAACTGAGTTTTACCACACCTGAAGGTTCAATGATGATCATACGTATTGAATCGGGCAATTCTTTAAAATCCCACTGCGGTAACTGTAGCCCAGTATCGATATTTTGATCACGACCCATATAGGACCACAACCGATGATACACTCTACCTATTTGATTGTTACCGTAATCGAGACGAAGCTGTTCTACTGGTTTTGATTGATTACTTAATCGCAATGATACTTCACTGACATCGCATTTATCAAATATCATATAACTTCGCAATTGCAAACTATCTGCAGTACCTGTTTTTCTTGTTCGATCTATATTTTGTAACACAATAAAGATATGTCTTGGCGCGGAAACATTTCTTGTTAGCGCAAGCTGCCAAGTAAAAACACCAGCAACATTATTAGTTGTGGTAGCTGTTGTAATTTCAGACCATGACAACAATGATTTTCCTTGATGCTGCATAAAAGATAGCAATCATGTTTCAACAGACAATGATGGAGTCATAATTGGCATTCACATAGTTAGTCTTGTCAATTCTACGTAACCATCAGCAACGGAAGCAGCACCATGCCAAAGAGCCTCATCATCAGTTGATTTTTGCGTGAGCGCTACAGTATGACTAGCACCAAATATAACTTTTTTGATATCTCTGCAAAATCCAAATATATGAGACAACGGAATCTCACATGAAAATCTACCAAGATTATCTACCATCTTCTTTCGCGCTGCAAATCCTGCGTTGTAATTAGGATTATTACCCATAACAATAGTTTCAACATCAGCATCATCAGCAGCAACTGAAACCTTTTTCGGTCGTCGTATAATAAATGGATTATGATCAGCGCTATTGGTAGTATCCTTTGCGAACATCATTGAATGCCCCGCAGATTTAATAAAATCATCAGAGTATCTAGCTAAACCCATTATTGTGGTTGCAACATCGATATCATTATCGATGCATTCGATTCTAGTAGATTTGATTATATATTGTGCACTGCCAAATAATGCCATTATTATTGACAAACCCTATTGGAATATCTTCGAGATGATCAGCAGCAACAAATGGTGTTTAATCAGCTTTTAATAGTCGTCCCTCTACCTCGATGAACGCTTCACACGGCAAAAACTATTTAGATGTGTCATCAAATCTAAGTTCAATTCGTGATCTTGTATCTGGATGTTGAGCAGTATATAAAGAAAATTGATAATCGCTTATAGAATCGTTTTTCCGTACCGGAACATCAATATCAAAAGCGTCATCTATCTCATGTTTAAACATTTTATTATATAGTCGTTGATCTAATTCATACTCGTTTTAGACCGTTACCGGCAATTAATCGCAATCTTTGTTTTGCTAATCCATTATTTACCCTACCTACCTTAGGCGGCATTTGATTTGTAGACTGTAATTTTACTGTGTTTTTTTCCCCTCGCCAACGACATACGTTTTTCTTTTGCGGAATCAAACTTGTCAATAGCAAGATTACTAAACCGACTACCAACTTCTGTACCAAATTTTATCACCGAGGAATCCAATAGCTTTTGACGTTATTTCCTTACCAATCGGTAAAACGTTTGGAGCAATTCTAGTAAATAACCCAGTAACAATGTCTCCAATACCATATCCGTATGTCAATTTGTACACTGGTAATCGTGAATTTACGACGTAAACAGGTCTTGCTCTGCTTATACTACGATGTACTATCATTTTATATAAATGCTATTTATCTAATCGATGATCAATCGCTGTAATAATCATCAGTGACTTCATCGATGAAAGTACGATATAGTACAATATCCATTACACGACCTCGAAATAACCGTTGACAGATTAAAGCCGCTTCATTAATTATCTCCGGAGAATTATTTCCAGCTCGTTTTCCTCCAATGAGGACTTCTAACCGTGATATATCATCAAGGATACTTCGTGAACATGGTATAAACCACCGTGATATCCACTAGCAATTTTTTCTTCTTCAGTTTCTTCTTCTTCGGGTTGAGGATCTTCCACAGGAGGATATTTTTGTCTTCGTCCTCCTCGTCCTCGTCCTCGTGGACTTGGTTGTACACGTTTTTGTTCTTCTGTTCGTTTTTGTTTTAATCGTTCTCGTTCTTCCTTTTATTGTTGTTTTTGGTCTGCTTCTTTCATTTTATGATCAACATATATCTCAACAACCTTACTATTAAAATCCTCCCAAGATGAATCTCTCCTAACTTGTGCTGTATTAGATTTAATTCTATAAACTGCATCAATCCATTTTTCTATAGTACTAAAATCACTTTTTCGTCCTGATTTTAAATATTTATCTCTGTTGAAAAATTCATCGGCGGTAAATTTTGCTAAATCATCCATAAAAGATTCATCAATACGCACTACAACTTCATAGGTAAATTTATTTCGTAGTTTTTCAATCCTAGAATCTCTTTTCTTTTGATCTGGAGTTTTTTCCTCTGATTTACTTTCTTTTATCGCAGTTACAACTTCTACAGTTGCCGTAGTTATCGGCTTAAATAATTGTTCAGTGTCGGCAGAAAAATCCAACTTTTGTTGTTGTCGAGCTTGCAAAATTATCTCTGAAAGAATCTCTTACCGGGAGAAATTTCTTGATAGCAGCCAACCGTTCTCTTATTTATCTAGTTATTTGTGCTTCTCCGATGTTTGTCATTTATATATAAAATTATACTGCTAATTCGGTTAACAATTTGTATTCATCGATGAGACAAACGCGAATCAAATATTTGTTGTCATTTAATAGTTTTGGTTTGAAATTGTAAAATAGATTTTTAAACTCATATCAGCAGAGGGGGGGAAGGGCGACAACGACTTTGGCGTTTGTTTTTGTTTTTTATTCTGGTTTACCAGATTGACGTTTCTATAAAGGATTTTGGAGAAAGCCGCGGTTTGCCACATTAACGCTTCTACAAAGTTGGTCTGTTCGCCCCTTCTGCTGCTGATGTGTATCATACATTGCATATGAGAGTACGTAATCTGAGAATGTGAGTCATATGTGTCATACATTGCATATGAGAGTACGTGATCTGAGAATGTGAGTGTTGTGTGTCATACATTGCATATGGCAGTAGGTGATCTGAGAATTTGAATGATGTGTGTCATAGAATGCATATGAGAGTACGTGATCTGAGAATTTGACTGTTGTGTGTCATACATTGCATATGACAGTAGGTGATCTGAGAATTTGAATAATGTGTGTCATAGATTGCATATGACAGTACGTGATCTGAGAATTTGACTGATGTGTGTCATACACTGCATATGAGAGTAAGTGATCTGAGAATTTGACTGATGTTTGTCATAGAATGCATATGAGAGTACTTGATGTGTCACTCAGTTTCATATTGAACTGATACATTTGGAATACTAATACGGTTGATTCAAAATAGCTTGCTAAAAGGGGGGGGGGCTGCCTTGGAAAACAAGGCGTTCAGCGCAACAAGGAATAATTGTCCCGTGGAAATAAAAGTTTTTTTAATGGTATAGTTAAATCCCTGGGCAAAGTCTTATTTCATTCTGGTGTGCCGGGTTTGTCTTTCGACAGTGGTTGGATATCACGTTTTGTCATCGCGTTGCTGCGACGTTAAATAGTCGGAATAACTCTAAGAGTTAGTTATTAAGTTATTTATAATTATTCATTGTATCAGACTCTGATTTACGATATTATTTCTGTTTTAGAAACTGCATGTATTTTAATTAAATTCAGTATACATATATTCGTGTATGACTTCCTGTGTAGCGCATATACTGTTCTCGCTCATTTCATTGAACTCCAAAGAAGCACACAGTATAGCACCATGCGGTAGAGAATTTACTTCTTCAGAAACAAATTGTAGCCACCAGGTGGACGGCGACCATCGCAGAAGGTTATACATTACACATTTGATATTAAAAGGAAAACATATCCTAATTGCGAAGTTATGGTTGAGTTTCTTTATTTACCATTTGCAAAACAAGCTGTTTGTATATTTAAAGAATTTCAAATAATACAATTAACAAAACTCGAAGCCAGGATATGGTGTCGAGTTTATACTTACAATAAGAATTTCAAATGATACAATTAATAAAACTCGAAGCCAGGATGAGGTGTCGAATTTACACTTACACAGTATCATGATTAGAGCAGAAAACACAACCACAACCAGTATTTTAAAATGTTTCGGGTTTCTTTCCTTCATTCTTTGCTTCCAGTGTCTGAAAATAAATAATATAAAGTTTTTAGCGCAATGTCTTACATTATCGTGTTAAGAAAGCACTCAGATTATATAGATCTCATGGAAGTATACTTATTGCAAATTATACATGTATAATTAATATACATGAAGAGCTACAACTCTTTAATTACCAGTGTATTAGGTGACTTCATCAGTATTTGACAGCTAGTATAAAATTTACTAGAAAAAACAAATCGGACAAGAATAAAAATAAACATTAGTGGCAAAGTCTTCTGCGCCTACTCATTTCAGAAATGCTCCAATGAAGTAAAATTATCAGGAGTGGCAGAAAACAAAAACTTCATTTTACCAGAATGACTCTTGTTTCCTCCACATAACTTCAAGGTACAAACTTGGTCAGCAGATGATGTCGACGAAAACTTCTTTAAATGCAGAGACCGATGAAGGATTTTCAATTGAAGTTTAATTAGGTACTTTTCAGAAGAAAAACAACGCTTGCAATAGGAAGACATACAGATGGTTCCATTCCTGTAATTTCCATA
Source organism: Unio pictorum (assembly GCA_030141615.1). NCBI lineage: Eukaryota > Metazoa > Mollusca > Bivalvia > Unionida > Unionidae > Unio > Unio pictorum. The sequence goes on from JARLTB010000061.1 coordinate 4,084,818, forward strand.
CAGCCTCCCCACATTGTAAGATCTGTTAATAACCCTTTTCTGGTATATAATCTTTTTTTATCAAAATCAAATGGTCATCGGTGTACCCCAACGTAGTTCCTATTCCAATTTCAGTGTTTTTTCCATCAAAAACCGAAACACTTATTTCGTTTGATAGCATCAGACAAATACATTACACAACATTAAACAAGTATGTACTTGACTCAACGTTAAAAAAAAAACAATGACTATAATAAGTTCAATGGTTTCGTTATTTGTTTTTTAATAAGCTTTAATTTATGTTTTTCTTAAATAGATATATCAATGTCATATAACAGTAAGAGAAAAAATAATGTCTATATCATACAGCACTAAGAAGACAGAAGCAAAATACATATTTTAAAACATAATTGAATCTTAAATGCAACTAGTAAAACAGCTTTAAATTTATAAAGAGAAGAAAAAACAGTAGCATTAGAATTAAATCACTGAGATCTACCACATTTATGAAGGATTGTTTCCCAAACATTCCCCCAAATAACTCGAAATTTCTTCACTATTTAGAATTGAGAAGAAAAACTTGAAAAAGAACACCAACAATGGCGACAAATACCTTTTGCTTCGTTTCCGTTTTTACCTATTGCTGGTTGTTTTTATTTGCTCCTAATTGTTTATTTATGGACTTCTTTTATATTTTTTTATATACGAGGAGGAATAGAAAGTCAAGATAGAGATGGGGCCAAGCTGGCATATTAATTCAGAATACTGATTACGTTCTATACATTATCACTAAATAATCATATGTCAGTAGTATTCAAGAGTTAGATTCACAAGTAACGATAGATGGAGACAAACACTTTTTAGCGATCATGTTATGTCAATGTAGGCATCATGTCGAAGCTTTTTATACCAAACATATCACACTGGAGGGAATTTAATAATTTGCAATCAAAACTACTAAAGCTACGAATAGCAATACAGGAAGCAAAACTACAAATCGACAATAATTTTCTAAGTAACTATCACATATATGCCGGTAATAAAAATAATCACACATTACGCAGGAACATATACGTGATCTATGTAACTTAAACGTAATCAACAAGTAAAACATACTTTAGACAATTGTGTAGCACATGAGTTGGCTTTGACGTTTCAATTCTTCATGACGTAAAATTTTAAAATAGAAAAATAGGTTTTTTGATAAACAATTGGAAAATGGGTGGGGTGCAAAGTTAGTGGGTATGAAAATAGTAGCCACGTGCTTTCTGAAAACTTGTTAATCTGACAGGGTATTATTCTTTTAAAATTTGTACATGGAAACCAAAAGAGTCCACTATCTCTAATTTACATATATCAACATTTGTATTTTCTATACTCTTGGATTAAAATGACTAGCCTACTACTTTCTTTCAATATAAATTGAAAATGAGAAAAACTAGTACTTACAGTTTTTCAAATTATATCCCAAAAGAATCCAAGAATTACAGAAACAAGTCTTAATAATAATAATATATATATATATATATATATATATATATATATATATATATATATATATATATATATATATATATATATATATATATATATATATATATTCAAACTAGGAATGTGTGCTAGGTTATGAAGATATTTGGATCTTCAATTAATTGAAGTACAGACAAGATCAGGATTGCACTTTGAGTTCACAAAAAGGTGAACAGGAACCTCTTTTGGCAATACCATTCCATCATTTCCCAACATGGAATGGCTCTTAAAATCTCGTTGACAGCTAACTACAGGGTGATATAACCATCCAACATCGAGTAATTGGGCGTACTAAACAAGGTCCGTTAGATAGGTACATGAGTAACATCCAACTTTCTCAGCGTTGATATTCAGAGAGAGAGAGAGAGAGAGAGAGAGAGAGAGAGAGAGAGAGAGAGAGAAAGGAAACGAAATCGAGAAATTAAGAAATCCGAATTTTAAAAGCAGTTTCAATATAATGTCTGTGTCAAACTTGCTATGTTAATGTTCTCTTCCTTTAAAACAGAGCCAAAGTTAGAAGTAAAGATTACAGATTAGTGGAAGTGAATAAAATAATATCAATCATTTCTTAATAAGAAACAAACTTCTCTGAACTCAGCATTTCAATTACTAAATTGTGTTTTAGTAGTGCTTGCTTTCTCTCTGCCCATAAATCTTTGCATTTAAGGAGATAAAGATATTCTTAACAACGCTTTTTTGCATGCAAAAGATGGTACAGTCCTTCATGTCTTGGCATATTTTCCCACTGACCCTATATATAACACAACGCGCTGCCTCTCTGTATGTAATCTTGATGATTGACTAAGCTAAACGAAGGAGACATAATTTAGATTACAAAATAATCTCTGCGTGAAATGAATCTAATATTGGAAGAGAGTCATAATTCAGCTCCGGGAAATATAAAATTTCTTTATAACTTGTCTAAGGTCACGTATCGGAAGGTGAGGAAGACAAAAGTAGAGAGATTCGACTTCATAGTGAGGTGCGAATTAGGAAAACAGTACAAAATAGTCTCAATTAAACAAAATGTGTTCATTGATATAAGTTTATATTTATTGTTGAGTTTATTCATCGTTAAATTCGTACTTTGATTTCTCCTTGAATTCAGAATCAACTCTGTGGGATTTATGTATGGTGATAATGTCATACAATAAATCGTTATATAAATGATTTCGGATTAAATTGTTTTGTATGTATATTGATTAAATCGTGTAGTGCAAGATTTCATGCATTTCGTCTGAAATGCAAATTTTGTGAATACGTACATTTTGTTTGCAGTGATTTGTATCATTTATCCTGAGAATTGATTTTACTCTGTCTGGAAATGTATCTCAATGAATCGCTAATTAGCAAAGCAATGTTGTTAGGGCAAGGATTGAAGTGCATTAATTTGTGTGTAGTTAAGTTGTGAATTCTCTTCCACCGAAAATCGAGCAATGGATACCGACTGGCCTAATTCTACTGGTATATTTATAGCTACAGCGCAGTAGCAGTATCCAAAAGGGTTCATTTTGTCATGATCTCGGTAGGAATGCGAAAGTGATAGAAAAGATAAATTTACGTTAATATTCTGTTTATGTATTAGGTGCGGATGACAGTAGCATGTTCTATCGAATTTCGATTTACAACATCTGACGTAAACAGTTGAAAAAAGTGTTGATCCCAAGAGTAGGAAAGAAATATCTGACATGTACTTATGTTAGTTATTTTTTTTTTAAATTTTGAAGGAAAGAAAATAGCTCCATAGGGGTCGTCCATTAATTATGTCAACAAATTAGGGGAGAGGGGTTTTTGAAGAAGTTTGACAATTGTTGACATGGGGTAGGGGGAGTTAAAGATAAATTGACGTTAGCAATGATATTTTTTGTACACTAAATTTAATAAATCAAAATATAAAAAATTAGTCGGTGCGTTTGTATGGCGAAACATTATCACAAGTATGGAAGCAAGCAACTATAGATAATTTTCCAACAGTTACAGAGTAAATTGTGTCTGAAGTGTCTGAGCTTGAGGCAGAAGATGTGCTAACTAAGGATCAAGATTGGTGTAAAAATCAAGTAAGAACAAGTCAATACTTTTTAAAAATTGTAAAATGCCATGATGTAAACTGTTGCCAACCGATTCGAAACTCGTACTTTGAGATTATCGCCGATAGATTCATTCCACCAACAATAATTCCAGTCTGCCAAACTAGTGAAGGCCTTAAAACACCAGATGCATCTGAGAGCGACTTGCACATATTTACATCTCTTTTATTCAGTCAGTCTTTGAAAGGTGATAACATGCTACGTCGATCGGCAAAGACATTCAAAATTATTTCATATGATCTATATTGTCCTTCCATTCAGTTGTCGTTGCTTGAACGGATCTGCAAAATTTGTCACCTCTATGTTGCTTCACAAGTCATGTTGAAGAAGCATGTTCAACAGCACCGACAACGCGATCTTGGGCCTAGACAAGTACCACATGCTCCTCAACCGCAAAGAATTCGGCCAATGCGAGTGGCTGCCAAAAGACAGAGAGAGAGAGAGAGCTGATGGCAATTATTGCTCATGGAGAGATGTTAAGCGCAGAATGATACGATGAAGATGATGTTGACTTGTCGGGTGTATCGGTTCCACAGGAAATAAATGAATCAGCCACTATGCCCATTATAACAATTGAGGAACATTTGGCTTCCCCATGGGAAGATGATAGAAGCTAGAATATAAAGTCTCGATTTTTTCATGAATTCAAAGTGTTATAGTCAATTTGAAATCTGTTAAACAAGTTTTTTTTTGTTGACCTTTTAATTTCCATAATTCTATTTTTAGCATAAAAGCCAGTATAAAATATTGTTAGTTTGTAGGGGTGGGGGTAAAGTTTGATAGTTGTTGACAATGGGGCTGGGGGTAAAAAATTGCCTAAAAATTGTTGACATAATTAATGGACGTCCCCACACCTATACACTTATATTGCGCAGTCCTAATAGCACATTAATTAACCAAGAGACGGAAAATACAACCAATGACAGCAGTGATTTGGAAATAAACGGAAGCACCAGGTGGTTCTGCCATACCGGCTATTTGAACAGACCGGATAATGGAAATTCGCATTATTTTGCATTTTGATTTCTTAAAGAATGTGAATCAGTCACATGTCATGATCGATGTATTTTTTTTAATATCATTTATTAAATTGGTGTGTTTTACATACTGGAGCTCGTGTTCTTAATTTTTATTTCTCGTCTCAGAACTCTCAATGAATTTCATATTTTTTTTCTTGTAATACCGCGGTTGATCATCTGCTTGATAACGATAGAGTGGGGGAGATCCCGCATGTTCACCATATGCTGATACAAAGTATCAAATCTGACGGCCGACATAATGAAACTTGTGCAAAATTGTACACTTTGTCGACTGATGTAGACCAGAACAGAAGAAAACTTGTATGAATAAGAAGTAAATTCTAAGCCACGCGTAGATGGCTTTTTATTTGAGAATAGCACAACTGCTACAATATTGTAATGCGATGTCAAAAACACATGGAGATACAATTCACATCACCAGTCAAAATTTACAATCAGAATAAGAAACAAAAATCGGGTAATGTGCGATCATTTGGGGCACATACAACATAATATTGTTATGGTAACATCATAAATGTAATAAAATGTAATAAAAAATTATAAATGTAACATTGTTATGGTAGAATACACTGACACCCCTGGAGTGTACAAATATTGTAAGAGAGAAAACATTATATCATTGTGAAGTATAACACATGTCTGCTGCCACAGATTCCACAATGATTATGGTATTGTTTTCTTTATTACAGTAACACGTGTGGCATAAGTTTCGAAATGTTTTGCAATTGTTTTGGCCAAATAAAGTTTGTAACTTTCCCAAAGATGGCTTTCCGTAATAGAATGGTTTTAGAAACATAACACTTTCTTTGTGAAATTTGGGACAAACGAAAAAATAATGACATTTATCCTTTTATCAAAATGATTTCTTTTTCTTTCCTCAAATGCTGCATGTGTTTTGATGGGGAGCCTGTCATTGGAATTCTTGAGATTTATCAAAGATAAATACTGATTCCCTTGGTAAGAGTAATAATTAGCTTTCCATATTCATGTCTTCTTTGAAACAATCGTAAATCTTTTCCCTTAGTTGATATGATTACTGACGATTGCCGTTTCTTAACATAAAGGTACTTCAAACCTTACGATCTAACACGTTTTGTTCTTTCGGATCAATAAATTCGTAATATCGACAGTCCGGGATGCCAACCGTTACAAGAGTGTTCTGTATGTTTTTCGTACTTTTTAGGTACTAATGTTAAAATTGGTCTCGTAAAAAAATTCCACAATTTGACACAGTAGTCGTGATAAATTAGTCCATTTATCATTGATAATAAATATCCAAAATCATATCATTCGTGATATGATAATTATATAAATAGGTTTCCTTCCGGGTTCTGAATAAGGTATATCAATATAAGTACATTTCCTCTGTTTCCGGATGTTTCTTAAATGTAAATGTGTAAACTCTGTCTGTCACTCAACTTGCGCGACTTAAAGACTTTCAAGCAATGATATTTTTCAGGCCACCTAATCAAACTCAAAGGGATTTGTACACATTTGTTTTAATTTCCATATGGTAAATATGCTCGGCGTTCGAAAGTTTAACATCACTTTCTATAGAAACTCGATTACCTCAAATTCTCTAGCCGTAGATTTGATTAAATTAACATACAAGTTTACATCATTATTTCATTTAATTAGGAAATTAACCTTTTGGGCTAGTGGACACAGTTCGTCGAGAGAGAAATTTATCGCATCGCTGCGAATAAGTAACTTAGCATTAAATATGTTATGCCATGCATCTTAAAACAGTGTCGTATATAGGAGTGAATTCGATTTTAATTAAACTATTTTAATCGTCAGACGTTCCATATGATATTTAAATGGCACTAGCTTACGTATGCCGGTATCTTTTCTTCAAAGTTTTCATCCATAGAAATAATATTCTGTTTTAACAGACATAATCTTTTTTTCTTTGACGAATGATTTCTCCCTCTCTCTCTCTTCCACCCTCCCATTTTGTAAGCAAATCCTTGTTTTATCACTATTTGTTCTACAGTGATGACTCGGTTTCTGTATTGTAATAAATCTTAATGATTATTTTACGTATCTAAGATATTTTATGTACATGATAATATAATTACATTTCTACTGTGTATTGCCATAGATAATAATATTAGTACTGTCACCGTGGAAGTTGTAATTGATTTGTATGTATACACTGAATCTCCAACTGCTTTTCAAAGTGATTCTCGAGCAATAATAATAGCAGTTATTTTTATTAATATTTTATCAAAGATTATAATAGTTTAAATGTATGAATAGTAATATATTGGCTAGCATAAATGACATATCCTCCAATCGCTTATTTATTTGCTTTAATTGATACAAGAGAGAGAGAGAGAGAGAGAGAGAGAGAGAGAGAGAGAGAGAGAGAGAGAGAGAGAGAGAGAGAATAATCCAAAGGTAATTAAAACATATGCACAATCTACTCTGACAACTGAAGTTATCATTTGAAATTTCGATGCAAAGGAAAATTGTAATAACAGTGACCATGTCATTAAAACATTAATGGACCCTGGAACACAAACAAATACAGAAAGAAGAAGAAAAAAACAATTGACATTGCAGTCACAATTTATTGTATCATGTTCCTGCATGAATAAGAACTTTATCCATATTTATAAACATGCATTCTGGCATCACAGATGAGCTCATTGAGTATACACATGGATTAGATTAATTTGTTTTTCGAAACACTAAGTACTTATTAAAATGGTTCATATTTTTCTTTTTGAACTCATTTGGTTACTGAAGAAAATGGAACGAAGGAAGTTACGGCTGAAATAAAATTACCAAAATATAAGACTCTTGGAAATTCTTTCTAATATTAGTTACATTAAATTTTTCGAGAAATATCCATTTCTCATGCCATGTTTGGGTGGATTCCATTAGTCTCCTTTCAGACTGGAATGTAACTGTTTTGTGTTGTTGTGTTATTTCTGATTCTACACGTCGCATTTTCGGTTCTAGGTGCTTTGACCACAGGTGCTTTGATCATAGGTGGTTTGACCATAGGTGGTTTGTTCACAACGGGGGTTTGATCATAGGTGGTTTGTCCACATGTGGTTTTTATAATAATAATAAACTGGTATTTAGAGTTTAAAATTATGGTTCAATTAATGAAATTTTATGTGACAAGTTTCCTTTGAGTTGCCAATAAGTGAATGTTAATTTATAATTAACATGTAATAAATAAAAGTCAATAACAGCATGTTTTCGGTCCACATCAACGCTGGTGCCAGGCCTACTCGATTTATTATTAAACAGAAAATGAACATAAATTAGGTAACAAGTCCAACGTTTCACAAATTAAGGCTGTAGATCTACTAGAAAACTACACTCAGTCCTACAAAATACATACCGCATATATAAATGATAAAATCAAATCAAAACATTAATGTCATGCAAATATTATAGTTAATGGAATAACAGTTTTATGGTTAACTAAATGACAGATGTGCAATAGCGCGCAAATATGTCAGTATATCTGTTTGACCATATGTCTGAACAGCACGTTGTACTTTTTCATGCACGATCCTGTATCGCTTCTCGGCTGGATGGTTTGCTCCTGCGACACCTTGCAGGAAAGTTGTCTTCTGCTTCGTGCAGTCCATATGCAGACCGTCAAGGAAACGCCACATTGTTGGGTGACTACATCGTAGGAGAGACTGTAGACTGTGATGCCATCCTTCGCAAATGTTGTTCGTTCGAGCTACACCATCGCCTATCGTCTGCATTTGATTCCAAGTTTCAATTGGAAATAAGGCAGGTCTTTAGTTTTCTCCACGACCACGGATGCAACTTCCTCGGATGTAAGTGTGCTCGAAGTATGTCAGCACCTCGTCGATGTGGTTCATTGCTGGAATAGAGTCTGATAACAGTTCGAACGCTTCTGTAACATCTTGGACTGGTACATGAGATAGGGCGGCAAGACAACGAACAGCGATACGTACATCGTTACTAGTTTCATATTCCACTTTCAGTCCAACCTCATGTACCTTTCGTATTACGCTTTGGGTAAGATGGAAGTAGCAGCCTGTAGTACGAGCATTAGGAAATTTTTCTTGAAATGCTCCCATTGCTGCCATTTCAAAATCGGTGAGAATACATCTTGGTGCTGCCAACGGAATGAGACGCACTACTTCATGCAGTAATCGGTCGTACGTCGCACGTGTTTTATTTGGTAAAAGACAGTATAACGCAGCTGGGTTGATGCCGTTGACAAATTGAAAATGAATAGTGTAAAGCTGGAAAAATAAGTCTGGCACCGTCTTGAATGTACCATCTGCTATCCACACGGACGCACGTGCCAAGCCATCGATCACCTCGTGACATCCAAGTATGATCATCACCAGGACCCGAAGATGATTTTATCTAGTCATCTGGAGTGCAGATCTCTCATGCGATTTTTTTCAACGGAGACATGTTTTCTGTATTTTCGGACAGCCTTGACGACCAGGTTTATTCCAAAGGCATATACAGTTGTGCCTATGCATCAATTAACCTAATTCAAAACTTCAGCATAAATTTCAATTTAGTGTGTTAATATGAAAAGTATATATGATCATGAGTTGAGATAACTGCAACATTTGGACTATTTTCTTAGTTCAATAGAATCAAAATACATATTTATACACATTATAAAACATCTGATGATGGATTGAAATTTAGTGCGTAATTCACGTGAAGCATTTCTTTAATATACGATGAGTTTCACTTAAGCCTTTGTTACACTTAAATTCAATAGTTACAAAAACCTCCTTTTATAGTTTTTATATAGGACATGTTTACTTAGGCTCTATATATTGGACCACTCTTACCATCAACGCACGCGTCCACTCTCTGCCCAAAGCAGAATGTCCGTTCGCGGCACCTGAGTGCATTTCATTTTACTTATCGAGCGGTCCAACGAAAGGAATCAACGCTTACGGCATTAGATGCTGAGTAGTTATGTTTCGCATTATATCGGACTTGTTTGTCTGAAAAATTAGTTTAACGAGATGATATTGTTGTCTATTGGTGTAAAAGGGAAGACATAAATATGTATACCTTCCTTTTTTCCCTCATGGGTTTTGTCTCCGTCGATCAAAAAGTGATCCTTAATTGCAACTGCTTATTTAATTAACTATTTACTTTATTTACCTTTTTATTTTCACTGGAATTTAATCTTTCTCTCTTATGTACAGTAAGTAATAACGTCACTTTTAAGAAATAGCTATATTTCTTTTTCGTCTCTGTCGTTCTACTTTCAGAGCTTTCTGTATTTATCTACAACATGTAAATTATATCACAGATTGCCCTTTCTACTTTTAACGAACCTGGTTAGAATAAATTAAATACGTGGGAACAATCTGAAGGTTGCACTATGTCCGTTTGTCCATTTACTCCCCGCCCCCCCCCCCCCCCCATCAATCATGACAACTAATTATTGAGGCTTAGAAATCGGAATAAGTCCTAAATAAGATTTGTGAAGAATTGTACTCTCTCTCTCTCTCTCTCTCTCTCTCTCTCTCTCTCTCTCTCTCTCTATATATATATATATATATATATATATATATATATATATATATATATATATATATATATATATATAATAGTGATTCTGGAATACTGGATACTACAATTGCAAACCATGGGGAGTAAACATGGTCTTACCTTGCTAATGTATTCTTATCAAAACTACAGCCAAACATCCGTTTATCCGGAGATCAGACTATGCAGCTTTTGCAATAATATTTACGCAGCAAAATATTTTGTAAGTCTTTATTATTATTATTATTATTATTAATATTATTATTATTGTTATTAATATTATTATTATTAATATTATTATTATTATTATTATTATTATTAATATTATTATTATTATTATTATTATTATTATTATTATTATTTATGTTAGATATATTGATTGATAGTTCATGTTTGTGTCATCTCCGTGTAAGACAGATATCTCATACATGGTTCAACGGAGCGAGATGTACAGTTATTTGGAGAAAAATAATTTATGCCAATAGCATACGTACATGTTATACGTCATCAACTTCTTAGTATCTGCTTTTGATTCTTAACTTCTGTAAAACATGACGTCTATGTTTGCCAATTTGACCTTTATCGATCAAATCAAAATGATATCAATATACATTAGATAGACATTAATGATTTACAACTTAGTGAAACCTAAATGTATCCAATTAACATAATGATGGATAAAAACCTAACGTAATTTCTCCAACTTACTGTTTAAGGTGCATTTGTTTATTATTCGTTGTCGTTTCTAATATCCTATCTTGTTCCTGTCAGAGCGAATTCACATGCAAAATTGAATTGGTACCTGTGGTCACGTGGACCAAATAAGCTAAACCTAAACCTAAACCAGAGTGTTCTTACATCTCAAACATGCTGAGTAAACAGGCTTCGCCTCTTACGAGTACACCAATTCGATAGCAATCCATTGTATAATAAGGTTCTCACAATCAGTAACACCAAGCTCAACTATTACAGCTATATTATTATAGATAATTAAATACGGAAAGACTTGTCGGTCATTTTCCGGCGTAATTTGGTGGTATTGCAGCACAGAATTAGTGGAAGAAAATAATTATAATTATAATAATTGCTATGCTTGATGTTTTTGACAAGACAAAAATAACATAGCCTGAATCAGTTTGCTTTGTAATATTTCTCTAAATCCATATATAAACTCAAATGAAATTCAAGCCCCATAACAATGTGGAGCCAAAAAAGGAATTAGCTTGATATTATTGTGAAGCTTTAAAGCACTTTCAAAGACACTAATCAATCAATACTAGACTAATTACTAAGTCGTTTTTAGTCAGAGGATATTCAAAGTTTAAGCTAAAGAAGAAAAGTATCATCCTCATATCAATTAACAAACGGTAAATTGAAATGAATAGAAACATATGGTTATTGAGATGAAGAGAACAATACGGTAAATTGAGATGAAGAGAAACATACGGTAATTGAGATGAAGAGAAAAATACGGTAAATTGAGATGAAGAGAAACATACGGTAATTGACCTTATGCAAGAAGGTAGATCGCTCCGCCTACCGAACACGTGACTTGACAACCACTATACCTCCGACAAACATTCTGTGAAAATGGCGTGCGTGATAACATTAAAATAATACCAGACGATATTGGTGAGCAATATTTGCCATATAAAACAACACTGAGACAGAGACAGAAAGCGAGACCATTTATCCATCAGTTGCACTTCTCTAAGTTACGTCGGTATGCGCAGAACTCGCCACATGGAGAACTCGCCTCCACGAATCTGGAGAAATTGCCCCAGAGGTGTTGGAAAGTCGCTCCAATTGGTTGGAGAAGTCATCTCAAAACTTCTCAACCAAACAACCGTTTTATAACATAATTAAGTCATCTTATACGTGATTCATATATATATATATATATATATATATATATATATATATATATATATATATATATATATATATATATATATATATATATTAGGATTGATTTTTTTAGTAAAATTAATAAGATTGCAATTTTCTTTAAATTGTATTATTAAAGTAATGTTTTATTCATTTATAGCAAAAAGTTGGCAACGTAAATCACTAGCTATACGAATGTACATTATTGTGTGGAATTAGGTTATAAAGCAAAAAAAGTCTTACTGAGTCAGTCAGCTCCTAAGTCTTATCAGTGAAACATATATTCTGTAAAACCAGGCATTGGCAAAAGTCTAAATCGGTTAATAAAAAAATTAGAACAAACTTCCGTGCTGTCGTAAATACAGAATGGTTCTTATCTAATGATGGACACTCGTCGCTACAGAATGGTTCTTATCTAATGATGGACAGACATCACTGCTGGCTTAGTATGTTAAAACATGTTGCTGGCTTAGAATATTAAGGAAATATTATATTCGGACCTAATTAATGCCAAACGAATATAGATAAACTACAAATCTGAGTTATACCTTATGTCACATGACGTCAAATTAAGCCGGTTTTGACCGGGAGAAACTGATTCTTACCTAAAAAGAGAGGACATATTTTCTCTCCGATACCTTAAACCTGACACAAGATGCGTATAAATAGACTTATTTTACTTATTTTAAAAAAGAATGTAGATTTAAATATATTGCTAGATAATATTCTTTCTTACTTAAAGAATACTTTATTTAAATCATTAAATCAAAACATGAAGTTGGTAGCAATCTCAACCTTTGCAATAAAAATTACATAAATATAATATGAATTATTTAGAACATTTAAACATTCCGTTACAATATATTATACATAAAAGTATTAAGTGAACAATGTTGCTAACATAACAATGTTACTATTAAAATCTCAACATTAAAAATACGTTTTCCTAAAGAAGTTACGACATATACAATTGTTTTACCTGAAATGAGAAGGCGAAAGTCTATTTTCTCGTCGATACAGAACTGACCTGACCCTTTAATGCGCGGTCTATTTATACACATCTTGTGTCAGGTTTAAGGTATCAGAACTCTGTATGCCCCAATTGCATTGTGAATCGAAACATTGCCGAACCGTTGCAAAATTTGTAAATATATACAATAGCCGAGTCAATATCGACAGAAACAGCTTGTCGGAGGAAAATGGCGGATTTAAACAGCACCTGGAGGTGTGTATAATGTCGCTCGCTGATTGGTCAAACGAGCAGAATGATTGATAACTGGAGATAGGTCAATTGAGATGATGAGAAACATACGGTAATTGAGATGAAGAGAAACATACGGTAATTAAGACGAAGAGAAACATACGGTAAATCAGATGAAGAGAAACAAGGTGTTGAGATGAAGAAACACCCTGCAACTGAGGTGAATGACACAGGCTCAGATGTAAACACATGCAAATGGCAGCACATAAGCACTGTAATTTAGTCTTGATAAATACATCTCAGACACAAAACACCACTCCAGACTTCACTTCAGACTACACTAAAATACTACACTCTGTATGCATGTGGGTGGTAAGAAAATATTGTTTTGCCATTGACACCAATTTGTTCATTTAACTGCTTAGTTTCTGTGCCTGTAAAGTGTATTCCTTCATCGGTGAAGATGAAACTAGGTACACCAACACAACTGGAAAGGGAAAAAAAAAACGATGCCTCTATCTGCTCCAATCCATCACTTGGTAGAGCAATCCGGGTATCTTATTGTCTCATTAGTTCTTGTTTTGTCTTGGAACACCTGACTTATTGTCTCATTAGTTCTTATTTTGTCTTGGAACACCTGACTTGATTTCACCATCCTATGTTGGTTTAAAAAAGTATTCTATTTTTCCGATAGAGTATGTACTTTCCCTACTTCATGTTCTGAAAAGATATCTTTCGAACAAGCATTCTCCAATATTTGGGTCTTTCCTTTGTAACGCAGACTGTTTATAAGCATAATGGAAGAAATGTCACCTAGTCTAATTTAGAATTATGGGTCCTCAGTGTCATTTCTTTAAAATATTAGTGGTTAAAATAAGTTTTCATGGCCTTTTCTTTGGTTTTCCTTGAATCGGTCTCAGCACTTTACTGAGCGCGTGTTTCTTTAAGAAAATACTGCGATTTAACAAAGCATCCGCTACAAAGTCTGGTACCAGTACAATCTGAACAGGACGACCGAAGTTGAACGTCCTAAGAGAATAGCAGGATAGTCCAGTAATGCTTGTTCAGTGGCGGTATACAACGTAATTGTGTGTCCCTGATTTCTGGAGATTGTATCACCCATGTCTTTCCAGATCAATGTCACATCTGATCCAGTGTCTTTGACAAACATCATCTCTTTCCCATGAACACTACCAGTCACAGAGCTAATACGTTTTTTGATCTTACTCTTTGAATGAGAAATAATTATAGAATTGTTCCTTTAGTCTTTTTCTGACAGTCCTGTACTTTATTATCACATTTCATGACAATAATAACACGTTCCGTCAGATGTACTACCAACTGAGCTGCTATCTTTACTTACATGACTTTTACATTATTATTTGTTTTGTTGACGAGGCTTGGCGAAGTAGATCTATTACAATAAATTTTGATTTGCTTTCCCGGTTAAATTGAATATAGTCTACAGTTGCCTTCAGTACAGATAAAGAAGCCTTATTTCTTAAAATCATGATGAAGAGTTGTATGAAAAGAAAGAAAACAATTTCAGTAGACTTGCATCATGAACGAATATTACCTGGGATTGGTTGATTCTTGTCATTTCACGATTGGTTTTTCACGGTTGCTTACAAATTGATTGTATGGGGCCCCGATTAGCGCTGTCCGTTACGGATCACTGCCATCTCATCTCTGTCTGCATGGGTTCGAGTCTCGGATTCGGCCAATGTGGGTATGTGAAAAAGCTTGCCAGTAGCTTCTCGTGGGTCGTTGTTTCTTTCTGGGGTTTTCCCGGGATCTTCCTCCACCAATAATACTGGCCGCCATGTATAGCCTATATTGTGCTGAAAAATGGCGTTAAACCATAAAAACAAAATAAAAAACAAAACAAAAAAAAGAACAAATTGATTGCAACATTGCAAAGCACTCAGTGACTCAGTGGGTCTTCGTCTAAATCGTTCGGAATGTTAAAAAATAAACCTAAAGAGATAAAGTTTAGGTATTAATGATTATATTGCATTCTGAATTGATTATAATATTGGCTAAATGAAGTCAGTGTTATATTTAAAACACAATAGAATCGTCTGTAGTAAGACAGTTTGTATTCTCATCCCTGTTGTAAGATAGTTTGAATCCTCACAACTGAAGTTAGACATTTTGTCTTAAACGCCTTTAGTAAGACAGACTGCAATCGCACACCTGTAACAAGACGTTTTGCATCCTGATACATGTAGCAAGACATTTTGCATCCTCACACCTGCGGTAAGGCAGTTTGCATCCTCACACCTGTAATAAGACATTTTCATTCTCACACCTGTAATACGACATTTTGCATCCTCATTCCTGTACATATCAAGCGCCTTTGCAATTAACTGCTAAATAAAGTTTGTCATCTGTTCTGTTCTGCTTTGTTCTGTTCTGTCTAAAACTTTTAATACACTTAGTTCCGTGAGACCGCTCAGGTGGCCTAGTGGTTAGAGCGTCCGCCTAGGATTCGGCAGGTCGTGGATTCCATCCCCGAGTGAGTCATACCGAAGACTTACAAACATGGTACTAACAGCTGCCTAGATTGGCGCTCAGCATTAAGAGGTTAGTATTAGGACTGGTCGGCCTGGTATTAGGATAATGTGACTAGGTGGGACATCATGCTACATGTCTGCGGCATGATGCCCCAGTGCTAGATATCATTATAAACTATCACACTGCTGACCTCGTAGCGATTTGACGGATTTTTTTAAAAGCTACATTAAAAATCCAAACCACACAAATCATTGAATTTCGTGCTAATGTTTCCGTAAATTGTAAATATGCGCTCGAATCGATGATTGTCTTGATATATAATTGTGTATACTATATTTTAATAGATATGCACGATCTTAGGCTCAACCAATCTGTCGTATAATGAGATCTAGGCAGCAAGATCACGTATTCTCTGGATTTTTCTTGAACTACTCTCAGTTTAATTACAATGGGACTGTAAACAACTTATTTGCATGACGGTGACCTCTTTGTCGGTTCGGTGACATCGTGATAGGCACGTCACGCAAAATGTACATCATTTAAATGCTCTAAAAGTCTGCCAGCCAGTCCTAAACGGGAGAAAAGCAAAATCTTTATCAGACAGCTATATCAATTTTTGTTATTACTGTCTTTATTTATTTATTTATTTTATACCCAGTGAATGCAGCTATAAGTCTTTACGTGCATATGTTCTTGTGACTATTTCATGCAATTCAATAATGACTATAGCAGTTGAAATAGAGGATGATCCAAAAGAGTATACGTTGTTTTCCTTTATGAGTTATTTCCCGTAAATACATGCGTGTTTATGAATCATATGTAATCGCTATGCCCAGCGCGTGTGTGTGTGTGTGTGTGTGTGTGTGTGTGTGTGTGTGAGAGAGAGAGAGAGAGAGAGAGAGAGAGAGAGAGAGAGAGAGAGAGAGAGAGGTGTCAGGGGTGTGGAGTCTATCACGTTGAAATTGTACCCCACTTATAGAGTAATCACAGCCTCAAAGGTTTCAGTGAAGTAGTACAGTTTGATTGGCTTTAGCTGAATTAGCGTCGGATCAATATTTTTTTAAAAAAAAATATTTTTTGTGCATGCTATCGTTTACAAATTCTTGTATGGTTGTGCTAGCTTGCTGATGTGGTGCCGTTTTTAAAACAAAATGTCATATTTGATTTACACATATTATAGCCTGTAGAGTTGAAAGCTACGAATCATCAAATTATATACCAATTCTTTGTTTGCTATATCTTTATATCATTATTAATTAATGTTATTCATTTATTTTATATAGTAGTAGTAGTAGTAGTAGTAGTAGTAGTAGTAGTAGTAGTAGTAGTAGTAGTAGTGGTTGAATATGATATCTTAGGCATCGCTACTTTTTTATTTTCCGTGTTCATACTTAACATTGACTCTTCTTATATTTCTGTTTATGCATATTACTTAAAGGAGACCAGAAACCAATGAAAATATAGAATAATAAGAACAACACTAATGAAGAAAACCTTATTCTGAATTATTATATGCGACCGAAATCCCAGTATTTAAATATTGGCATATGTTCAACGAGCTGAATTTCCGTGACCTCGTATGCAAAATTTCCGCACCTATTCGGTAACATTTTTCTTCTTTTCCAAATGATAAAGGTATAAAGAAAGTCTGGATACATTATTACATGTGAGTCGATTTCAATGCAACACCATACAGAAATCCGTGCTCATTACATTTCTCAAAGGAATGTTACCAGAGGGATCCTAAAAAATAGAACCTCTAGGGTACACGAATGCTAAGCCTAGACTAAAAGTTGAAACTGTACCAGACATACCATTGTATATTTTAAATCCTGGTAAAGAGTGTCAAATGTACGAGTTACGAAAATATGCAGAAGGCCGAGTAAGTGCTAATAAAAAATATGACAGCCCGACACCTGATCGTGCTGATGAAATAAGTAAAAGTTTTTTCCGTCTTCAAGATTACAATCTAAATAAAGTCACCACTGTCCTATGTGTAATTGAGATCTGACTTTAATCAAATGGAAGCTTTGCTAAAAATAATAATAATAATAATAAGATTATCAACCCTTGACACGGTCGTGTTTCGAGAAAAACAATTTAAGTAATTTTTTTAAAAAAATATTTAAAAAATTAAAAAACACAACCTTTCAGTCTATGCCTATTACACGTAAAATGTATAAACGGAAATCTGTAATGATTGGAACTGATATAGATCAGATATAAAATCAAAGTTTCACAGTTACTGGCTGACAATAGAAATTGGGGGAGGCGACTATTGACCCCGCCCATTTGCCCCAATGTACAATTTCTCCCTGTGATACGTCTTATTATCCCCCAGGACAAGACCTTTTTTTCATATTCTGGTCTGCATAATAGTTAGAGGTTAGAATTAAGTACACATACATAATGGCAATTAAACAAATAAACAATTATTCCTTTATCATTGCACTTATGTTGTGAAAAGGACTGGCCCTCTTACATAATTCAAAGAAACCATGTGCTATAGAGTGTGTATGTAAGCAGCAGAAATTCATTGGTAAATAAACGATGCCGAATTTTGTTGTAACTTCGAGGCCAAAGACTTCATTTTAAGAGTTCAAATCTGCAGTCAAACGTTACCGTACATGTATGTGACCATTGTTTTCCCACATTTTATATCCCACCCTATTTCCTTTAGTTTAAGTGTTAAGATATGTAACACTGTTTACTGAATGAAATATTTATTTTGAATTAGTTTTTTAGGTGCACATATACTGCGTCGTATTTTTTTATTCTTTCTTTTAATTTAATCATGGTAATGAAACTTTACATATATGGTAGAGGAATTTCAGGTGTTAACAGGCCGAGTTTGTTTGGGGCGAAAATGGAGATTTTGTTTGCAGAGAAAATTACGCAGCATTCATTGTGATCATTCATGGGTTTTAAAGTAATTGGTGACAATTTTATTTACAAGAAGTGCTTCTGTAGTAGTTAAATAATCTGAAATTTACATGAATAATGTTTAATCTTAATCTATTTACTGAAGACATAAACTGTCCTGTGATATTAATTATTTCTTCACTACAATATTCACAAGCGATAAAAACAGAATATGACATCTGTGGACTGCTCCCTAGATAAAAAAAAATTATATATGGATTTTCTTCTTCTAAAAAAATGAAAATTGAGAGACATATTGAAATAATCGGGAGTTAACTGCGACAAATCAAGAGAAATATTACGAGATAGGGAGGAAATACCTGCAAAATTGGAATTTATTTTCTTTCTTTCTTCTCCCGGCTTGAAAGCTAACATATATGAACTGTTCGGGTTTGTGGAATTTCAGTCAGGGCTAGTAAGTTTATTTAAGTCATCAGCCCGGGGCCTGTGCTTAAAACATTTCTTTCAGCACTGACCAGTACAGTACGTAATCTATTTTAACGAAGCATGTATATACTTAAAGATTTGTCAGTACGCTAACTGTAGTATGCATGTAAAATACACTGCAATTGAATCATAGAAAGGAAGCTTCTTAATGTTGAAATTAATTACGTATGATTTCCTCCTCGCAGATTTATTTGTGGGATGTTGTTTTTTTTTTTGTGTGTGTGAAAAATTACTTCCGATGAAAACCGTTATCAGTGGCCTTTCTCGCTTGCCATGTTTCTGTTTGTATACGAAGACTGGATAGTACGACGTCACGAGACCACGTGATCTGTCGTCTCATTAAAACTCGGAAATACTCGGCAATTTACGGAATCATCGTATCCTCGCAATATAACCAATATCCGCACACGATATTATTTTTTTTAAACATTATATTCGAATTAGAATTTGTAAAGAATTACATTTATAACATAAAAAATTTCATTTCTAGTCTCCTTTAAATTTAATTGTTTCTTTTCTTCACGTTGTTTTTGTTTATAGCCCGCTGTTTTGTAATCACTTTCCTATACCGGAACTTCCGACATGCCTTATAAGTACAGTGATGCGACCAGGCTTTTACCTAATAAGAACCAATTTCCTACCATCACATGTTAAAGGCACGTCTATAACATTATATGACATTTTCCCACCTTCACATCAAAGAGATATTTTGTGTAATATATTTTGATCCGTTTGGTCTTAAGTAGAAATGGTTGATATCACTAGTTTCGTGCATGCAGCAAACTAGTTTTCTATTGATAATTTATTCCTTCTGTTTTAGGACATTTTAGAGAAAGATTGAAAATAACGCATGCATTGTATACATTTTAAAGGTTCATATAGCCGTTTACCCAGTTGAAAGGGATAATCACTCAACTTCAATAATACCATAGATGATTGATATTTAATTAGCCTTTATTAATATTAAGCATTCACGTGATCAAAAGTGACCAGTGTTTATAAATGGTCATTAGAAGGGCTACACACTGTGTGCAAGCATTTACTGCTCTTTATTCGTTGATTGTGCTTATTCATTTTCTTTCATCTGATCTTAGCTTTTCATGTCCTAACCTTGATTTGCTTGTGATTTTCATGTCCTGACCTTGATTTGCTTGTGATTTTCATGTCCTGACCTTGATTTGCTTGTGATTTTCATGTCCTGACCTTGATTTGCTTGTGATTTTCATGTCCTGACCTTGATTTGCTTGTGATTTTCATGTCCTGACCTTGATTTGCTTGTGACTTTCATGTTCTGACCTTGATTTGCTTGTGATTTTCATGTCCTGACCTTGATTTGCTTGTAATTTTCATGTCCTGACCTTGATTTGCTTGTGATTTTCATGTCCTGACCTTGATTTGCTTGCCTTGTTTCATATAGTGGATAATTGTTGGTGATTATTTACTGATGTTTGTTATCCTGCTGAGTTTGGCGGAGTATAAATGTTATATGTTATACATTATACATTATCTACTAAAACAGACCTTTGGAAAAATTTAAATTAAAAATATACCACTCCAGTGGTCAAAGTGGTTCGAGTGTCCACATCGGATGCGAGAGGTCGCGGGTCCTAAACCTGGCTGAGTCATACCAAAGACTTATAAAAATGGTACTAATAGCTGCTTTGCTGTGCGCTCATTAGTACGAGGTTAGTTTTAGGACTGGTGGGTCTGGTGTCAGAATAATGTGACTGGGTGGGACATCATGCCACATGGATGCACGTATTATTAACTGAATGTACAGCTGTACACATAACAGTTTGCGCCATAAGCATCCTAATGTAGTAATTTATAAACTAAGAGGCAATAGAGGAAACAGTGCTCATCAAATTAATTGTCATAGCCATTGCCACCTCCACACAAGGGAGAGTTAACTAAATTCACTGTGTATTAAGTTAATTTTAGACAATATCGCAATGCGGTATTAAGCCCGTACGCGGAATTAAATAAATGTTTCTCAAAGGTATAAAGATTAGGAAATTTATTTTCGGATATCGTACCTAGGAGAAAGGAAGTCTGAAACACAATACGGCAGTCTGGAAGGCACCTTTTCTGAGGTATCTGCTCATTCTTTAAACTCCAATACAATATGCATACTTTGTTCTTCACCTTTCCTTGCGCAGGAGTTTACCAATCAGTTTGTACACAGTGACAGTAATACGAAACTAAAATAATTTTAATAAATAAGAAAAACATTAGATTTTACACTGTAACTAAATTTAGAAATTATCTAAATGATGGATAATAACTCCGCCTCAGTTTGATGGAACAAATTTTCTTTCTCTATGGATCATTAGTGATGATATGAAAAGGAAAATGTTTAAAATTTGTTAGGAGCACTTTTAAAATCATAATCTTCACGAAGTTTTATTGTGATTTAGCTCTTGAATTAGGTTTTCAATTATTCATTGCACTGCTTACGTTACAAATAAAAATAAATTTAAAAAAGAACACTTTGCAATGCTATGGTGGCAAACACAGATCATTTATTGGCATTTAACAGAAAACGTATAGTACGCTGTGTCAGCGTTACATTCGGACACGAATAGTATACACTGTGTCAGCGTTACACTCGTAAGCTCTTTATAAGCGGTTATCTGTCTGAAATACAGAAAAGGGAACACATCGACACACAAAAAGGAGTAATCTGTATTAATTTAAAGGTTTTATTTTCCTTATAGATTGGATGCAATGCAATTACAACACAGCCTCCATGATTGGTTTCAGGCCGCAGTGAGATAAACGGTAATGAAAGTACTGTTAATGACGTTTCAGATTGCCACATAATGCAACTGACCTCAAGCTACATAGAGCAACTAAACAAGCGTTTAAATCACTTGTTGAACTGAAGGAAATACCCACCAGAAAATCCAAAATTAACTAACTGACTCAGGCGAGGAAATGTTTTTAAACAGGAAAAGCATTATTCCCAACGTGAACTGTCACGCATTTCCCACGGCAGATAAGATGCCATTGTCATCCGAGTTCGCTGACTCAGACAACATTGTATTCGTGCTAGTAAGACCTTCACAATGGACGACGACTTAATTGCAAACAATACAATTATGAGAAGGGTTAGTAAAACCCAAAAATAATCCATTCCCTGATATATCATATGCTTTTATTATTAGTGCATGACGAAAGCATTATTTCCATTTATTAACGCTCTATCTCGTGTAATCTAGCTATGTTTCTATATATTTCCATGTATTAACGCTCTATCTCGTGTAATCTAGCTATGTTTCTATATATTTCCATGTATTAACGCTCTATCTCGTGTAATCTAGCTATGTTTCTATATATTTCCATGTATTAACGCTCTATCTCGTGTAATCTAGCTATGTTTCTATATATTTCCATGTATTAACGCTCTATCTCGTGTAATCTAGCTATGTTTCTATATATTTCCATGTATTAACGCTCTATCTCGTGTAATCTAGCTATGTTTCTATATAGTTTCAGAAGAGTATTATGTGTCATATAAACAGCTTACAGGTGAATGCAATAAATGTGTATGTATTTATTTCAGGAGATATTGTTTATTTGGTGGAGGGTAATTTCCATTACCTTGTGCTTGATAAAGCTCTCGGTCATCTTAGAAGGAAATACTATAATGTATCCCTGATGAGTCCTAATAAAAAATTGATTATTAAAATCTTTCTTGTTATATAAATTCGGCTTCTTTGTCTGAAACTGTATTTGATACATAATGCGGAGAGTGAATGATATACTTAGGGGCATTTTATTAAATTGTTATTGAATCTATATCCTGAACTCCATATATAACTGATATACACCATGGCACACTCACCTTGTATATATATATATATATATATATATATATATATATATATATATATATATATATATATATATATATATATATATATATATATATATATATATATATATATTGTAATTTGAGCAGGTAGACTAAATTTATGAAAAATGCATTGTTGGTAATATTATTTCAAAGTGAAAGGCGATTCGGGCAATCTGGTATTTTTGAAGAGAAAGCATCGCAAGCAACATGACACCGTGTTCCATTTTGCCTATAAGACGTGCACACATTTTCAGTGCATATAGGAAAGGGTAAAGGTTAAAATTTTAGTCACTTTATCTTATCGGTGTGCTTTGTTTTGGGAGAGTGGGAGTGAAAACCTTTACTAGCAGTACAAATTTAATTAATCGATAGACCTCTTTACAATGCAGATAAATATCTAAACAAGTTGGCAAAAACACATAGACCCTCAGCAAGCAGACCAACTACTGGATCAGAAAGTAGAATTCAAGATAAGGTGTACGTGTCTCTATGAAGAGAGATCGTATGTGACACATATCGTTGATGTTGGAAATGAACTCTAAATATCCACTAAGAAGAGAGGTCGTATCTGACACATATCGTTGATGTTGGAAATCAACTCTAAATATCCACTAAGAAGAGAGGTCGTATCTGACACATATCGTTAATGTTGGAAATGAACTCTAAATATCCACTAAGAATAGAGGTCGTATCTGACACATATCGTTGATGTTGGAAATGAACTCTAAATATCCACTAAGAAGAGAGGTCGTATTTGACACATATCGTTGATGTTGGAAATGAACTCTAAATATCCACTAAGAATCTATCATTACGAAAACATGACAAACAACTAGTGTTCTGTTATGGAGTTCACTTTTAATAGTGGAACATTTCGCATGATAACATAACTAGAAAGCGATTGAAAGCTATGGAATATTAGTGTTTGAATGAAACACGAAAATAAGAAACGATTTGTATTACCATCAAGAGCATTTTATCAAATCATTTAGGACGCAAATACGCTCAGGGATTTCTAATCAAATGGGGTGAACGCAGGTGAAAATAAATAAACTATGTTCAAAAACTGTTTATATTGACGAAAATAATAATAATAAAGAATAATATTAATCGCGAATGAATAAATACATAGACACATGACATTGTATGTGAATTTTCTCGTTGACTTAATATTAGTACCTAAAAGGAATCATTTTGCCTAGTCCGTATAATCATGAATCGGCCCCAAAAGGGCCGGTGCAAGGGTATTTGGAGCCTGAAGCGTACTTTATACTTTATATGGGAGAAGGTGATTTTAGTTGGAGGTGTGTCTTCAAACCATAATAGCCTGGCCCCTGTCAAAATAACGGTATTTATAAATGACACACGTGGTTGTGCCTCCAGCAGCAACGGCGAGGCTTGCCAAGTCAATCATAGTTGGTGACCCTATGTCTATCGCCATCATTAATGTCTTGATTGTCATTAGGGTATTATTTCTGTCAGTAGGATATTGTCGACGAGGTTTCATACATAGATGCGAAAACACATTCAAATAATGACAAACGCAGAACAGAGTCTACCAAAAATCATAAAAATTGTATTCAGAAGCCCTTATGGCTGATGAATTAAGTCTTGTCGTGAATAAGATTGAGTTTTAACGCGACCATGATCCCGAACATATACCTGATACATCGCTGCGGTAATGTCAGTGAAATACAGCAAACATGTACATACCGTAAACAAGTTGCAATTGTTTGTTAGACCTGTCTTGCTTGCACACCGTTCTAGTTGTCGTTATCAGCGGTACAATCGCGCTTAAAGTCAATGAAATAAGTGAGTTATTTAGCCATTTAACTAATGGCTCCTTTTTATGATCGGGCTTCGTATCGAATTTAGATTGTACTATGTTTTGGAAGATATTTAGTAGTTATGTAATTAATTAGTATATTTGTTTAATTGCTCATACATTGTGTCATATCTCACTAATCAATTCACTCACTAGCTAATCTATCATATTTAGCTCATATACACATTAATTTACACAGTCGGTTTGTCATCTTATTTAACACTACTCATCCACATCCGATTTTCATTCTCCCATTCTGACTCATTCATTAAATCACTCACCATTTCCATATATGATCTCATTCATAATTTATTTTTCTTCCCGTTTACCCTTTCTTTAATTCATTAATTTGTAATTTATACCCTTACTAATCTGTACCTACTGGTTCACAAAACTGTATGTGGTACGGAAAGGTCGGTCAGAGGTGCATACGAATTGTGGTATGTCGTATACTTATCAATGTTAACTACAGCTAAATATTTTGCATGAACTGTAACATCATGGATGATTTAAATATGGATGTTTGTATTCTGTGTGAGTGCGAGTGTAAAAGTCGTGCATATAATAAACTCAAGGGGATAATTATTTCATACATTGCTGTACAAGAACTTACATATGTAACATTTCTGATGTTTTCATAGATAATAGCATAAATTAGTATATATATGTCAGATATCGCAAGGTTAAGTCTTTAACGAAGGCACATTTTCCACTAGTTATGCTTGCAAGAAACTCGTAGCAAACAAAAGACGAGATATATTGGGAAGCTGAATGGGGATACAAATGTACACTGTTCTAGTAATAGTGCTCGGGATGCAATATTTTTTTAAAAATATTTTGAATTCGTAATTCATAGAGAAATATGTGACATTCAAGTGAAATTTGTTATTTTAAATATAACAATTAATGTGAGCATAATAATCCTTGTGAATTTGTATGGTTATAATGAAGCAAATCCTAGGTTTTTGTAGAAAGTTAATGGAGGATATTTTCTTTTTTGAGACCTCATTAATTATTATGTTAGGAGACTGGAATACTGTTCAAGAATTAGATTTTGATACTTATAATAATTTATATGACAAACACCAACAGTCTAGTGCAGCGATTCATGACCTGGAAATGATTTGGAATTAACTGATCCCTGGCGAAATTCCAACCAAGATTTAAAGATGTAAACATCGAGGCAAAATGTCCCCTTGATTTAATAGGTTACTTTATTGTACCGGATGGCATTCACAGGAATACAGCTGATGCATGTATCGTCCCAGGGTATAAGACTGATTATTCAGCTATTGTTTGGTGTGTGGATTTTTCAAACTGTCCAAGGGGAGAAGGATAATAGAAATTGAATGCCCAACTGTTCGGAACTTTGTGCATACTGATTGGGTCAAACAATGTAGAATTGACATTGTAAATGATTATTATGTTGGCGGAAATAACGATGACTCACTCCATGTTTCGTTTTCCTGTAATGATCAAATGGTATTTAAAAGTTTGAAAATGAAAATAAGATCTGAAAATATATGTTACTCTGTTAAAAAAAGAGAAAATTGAGCAGGAAATAATAAAATGGGGTGGGGGTAACCTGGAATGATATTAATGGGATACCTCTGGAACCTTTAGAGATAATAAGCAGAATTAAAAGAATCGAGAACAAAATGCATAAAAGTTGTTAAATTAAAATCTAAAGCCAGATGGTACTAATTTGTGGAAATACTTCTTAAATCTTGAAAACGAAACTATGCCAAAAAGACAATAAGGGAAATTATATTAAATGAGGGCACAAATACATCTAACCAAATATATATTTAGAAACATTTTTATATGGAATGGTACAGATTTAGACTAGAATTGATCAGCTTGATGATGAGGCTACTTAAGACTCTCAAAATGTAGTTTTTAGTCACGATAATAAACTTAGTCAAGAGGATAAAGAATCATGCGAGGGTCTGCTTACAATTAAAGAATTAGGTATGTGTCTCTATAACGATGGAAAATGGAAAAAGTCCTGGCACAGATGGATTCACTATAATTTCTATAAATTTGTTTGGACGTATCTTGGGGAAGTTATATGCAGATCAATAATTCACAGATATACTGTAGGAAAACGTTGAGATTTTCATACTCATGGAGTCGTCACATGTCTACCAAATGAAGAGAAAGATAATATCACAAAACTGAAGATCAATATCATTTTTAAATATTGACTATAAGATTGCTTCCGGAGCCATGGCAGCTAGGATTAAAAATGTTCTTCCATCAATAATCAGTGGTATTGAAGGTAGATTTAGTATAGAAAATACCAAGCTAGCATAAGATATTATGGACCAACTTGAGAATGATAATATATATGGTTTACCATTGGTAATAGACTTTCAAAAAGCCTTTAACGCAAATAACTGGACCTTAGTGGAAATAGTTTAAAACCTGTTCTCTAATGGTTTTACGTTTGTAAGTGGTTTAAACTGTATTGTAATGACTGCAAGTTGTGTTATAAACAAGGGGCATATTTCTTCTTGTTTAAACTTGAAAGAGGATATTTTCGAGAAGTTCTCCTTGCACATTATTTGTTTATCTTTGGGGTTGAGATTTTAGGTATAACTCTCAACAAAATGTGGATGTACGGGGACTACTCTTTGACATCAAGGAGTACACATTGGGTCAGTGTGCCGATGGCGCTTATATTCTTGATGGATCTCATTTTTCTCTTAACGTTACTATGAATATCTTGCAAGTTTGTTTCTGTTCTCTGGACTTCAATGTAACCTAACAAAATCAAAGGCTGTTTGGAATGGAAACAGATAATCTTCTAATGTCCCGAAATGGTCTTAAGTTGATCCTCGTCTAACTTTACACTCCTTGGCGTAGATCTTTCTCCATATTTACAATAAATGGTGAAGATTAATAATATGAAGAAACGTACAAAGGCGAAACGAATACGGGCAAGCTGAAGACAAATACATCTGCCAATAGTTGGTAAGGTAATTGTTGTAAAGACTCTTATTCTGCCCATATTTATACGCCTTTTTTCAGCACTTCCAAATCCATCATCATAAGTTAAAGTAGAGTTAAATCGCACATTATTTAAATTTTTATGGATTAGAAAAGTAAAGAGAATAAAACGTGGCATACTAGTATTCTCATACTACGAGAGAGGACTAGAAATGATACGCTTATCTTCATTTGTTAGGTATATTAAAATAAGATTGTTTAAGATTACTGGAAAATGAAAATAGAAAGTGACAGAACTTAGTCAATATACCTATACTCAGAAATACAAAAGATATTCTGAATTTAGGGAGAAAGAAATTTGAAGGATTTAGTAATCTCATTTAAACCGGTTTTGGAGAGATGCAATTTTGGCAGCATCTAGTTAGAAAGAGGAATAGCAAAGTCCAAACGAGTATCCATGAGTATTTAACGTTTTCTTCCCACTAAGTTGTTCTACCAATATAAATCCTGGACAGAGATGATCACCGAGATCTAATACATTTTGAAACAATAAAACAAAAAACTAGAAGCGATGATTTCTTGACATACTCCTCATTAATATCCAAACTTCCAAAAGCATGGAGAAAAGCCATACAACCATTTAGTACGTAATAAATTTGATAAAAGGGATGAACTAATAATAAACTGGCAAAAACATAATTCGCTCAAGTTTGTATACAAAAATCTTTTTATTACAAACGCTAAAAGACAGCACACACTGCTATGCAAGAAACTTGGATTTATGTATTTATAAAAAAGATATAAATAGTGAGGCGTGGTCTGAAATTTATAGCCAGGCGAAATCTGGTACAAAGGATTCCAAGTTATCTCTATTTACTTTAAATTAATCGATAGCATAATCCCTACTAGTGATTTTCTGGAAAGAATTAATATATTAGACGACAACAAATGTACTTTCTGTAAGACTGGGAATGAACGTACTGAACATCTCTTCTACAATCGCAATATCACTTCATAGTTTTGGCACCGTTTTAGTGCACTTTACGCATCTTTATGTCCAAATATTGTAGATTTGTTCAAAACGAAACATTCTTAGGAAGTTAACAACTATACAGTTGTTGTAATTTCTAGCTTATTTTAACAAATTTATACATTTATACTTACAGATTCAATATGAAAAATAATTATATTTATGCTTTGACGCAAATAGATGGAAATAAATAGTTGTAACCCATAGAAAATACACTGCTAAGGCAAAAATGGACCTCATTAATGAATATATATCTTGCATCTGATTTGCTGCTAAACAGGAACAAAGTACTGCAGTATCACAAATTCCATGTCAACTAGATTGTGTGCCATATGCATGTGTGTGTGTGCACGTGAGTGTTTTCATTTTCTTTAGATTATATTTATTGTCCCTAGATTATCTGATAACCAGAAATGTTTTAGTGTAATGTAATCTTGGGATGGTTCTCCGACCCAGCGATCACTCGGTTAGGGGTTAATAAAAAAATACATGTATTCTTTGCTTTCCTCCATTAATACCCTGAACCTGTACATTTTTACAATCCGTAAGGTAATATATCTTTTTCATTCCAGTCTTAAGAGCTCAAATAATTCTTTCCACTACTGGTCCCATGTTGTCTGAATGAGTTGAAAAGCAATTAGTATTTGCTTTTGCCAATAAATCGTTGATTATGAGTCTTTCAATTTTAATTTACTTTCTTTCATATGAACTGTATATTTTATCTTCAACTCTTTATAAAAGTACATCAGACGTCTTATCATAATAAAGACTCTTCACACAGGACCTAAGTTAAGTATTGAGTGTCTAGAAACTAATGGAGTTCATCAGACACGTTTCCTAGCTTTTGATGATTGGTGACCTTCGTAGATCATTTGTTATGTAAGTACAATCGTTTGAGGTAAGGGTTAGAGGTTAAATATTAAAGAAAGGTGACATATGGTGACTGTAAAATGTCATTTGTCTCAGAATCCGCCAAAGCATTAGTTGACTCGGTATTGATAAGAAAAGCTCTAAATCGATCAGTTTTATTGTATCATGGTTGCTTTTGCTCGATGAATTAGAACAGTCTTCATTGATGACTTTTATTTAACATTTCCAATTTGCGGATCGAGGCTGTTTTGTTCTTTTGGAATGGATTTGAAAAGAGTTCTCAACAAAATTGTGTTACGATTGCAGTGGAGTATTGTATTCATTAGAATGGAATATACGGACAATGCATAGAATAGAGGGTAGCCTACAAAATGTAGGCTTTTCTGCTAGAAATATATGGAAAGCACATGTAGGGAAATTTTCACATTGGCTTTGATACGTAACGGCGACTGCCTTACGTTTCAACTGCCTGCCCCACCCCCACCCGCCGCCCTCACCACACAACTTTTGTAGACCGGCATACCTGGGACTTGTTCGGAGTAAAAGTAGAACCAACAATTAATTCTGAGTAATCTGTTGAATTCATTACCATGGTCTGTGTTCTTTATACTCAGATACGACCTACCTGGTCACAGAGAGAAAACATATACTATAACTTGCATGCTGACAGGATAAACATACAACACCTTTTGTATGAATGCAATTGTCTTCGAATGGATAGATGAAACAAATTCGAAAATGCTTAATACTCACAAATTGAATGCAGACGATAGTGCTCTATTCGAGAATGATCTCGCCAGACACAATTTTCTTGTATACACATGCGCAAGATAGTTGTGCGATACTATATCCGGTGTGCATCCAACTGCGTTCTTACTTTGAAAGATATCCCATACTGGATAAAATCCCATCCGCAATAAGGCGGTCTGGTTTTCCACGAATCGCGTATGGGCAATGTCGCCGTGGGCTATTGGGAATCAAAATGACTAATTTCAGAGTAGGAACTAAGGAATCCTGTTGCCATGCTCAGTGAGGCCGGTGCACAGCTATGTCCTTTTAGCAAAATTTTGCTAGTGTCAGCAACAGCTTTTCAAACTGCTGCATGTATGGCTGTTAGAATTTAAAAGCTTTATAAATAGCCATGTTGGGCTATCCTGCTCAGTGTTTCATTCCATACTGTTGTGTAAATGAAAGCTTATAACATTGTTGGTCATTGCCTGCAATGTTTTCTTTTGTATAACCAATAATATAACTCTTAGAAAGACAAATTTGGCTTCATGTATGGCTAAATCACTCATAGGGAGTTTATGCGGTATTGGCTAAATATATGCTTAAACAAAGTTTGGCAAATGCATGTAGGTTCACTGGTCATGATCACCATTGACGGCTTTCAAAAAGAAATCTAGTATTCTATATTTGTATGATCACAAGAGTTTTGAAATATGAGCAAATGCAAAAAGTAATTTTTGTCATAACAATCACAGCTAAACCAGAGCAAAGTAAATGAAAGTGACACATTTCAAAACAATATTTTCTATTACTTACTACTAAATTGTTCTCTTGTAATGAAGACTGGATTTTTGGACTATGTTGGTTAATATTTGATAAATACTTTGAAGACAATGTACAAAAGCTCCTAAACTGATTTCTTTCCCTTCATATTGCTCTTCCTATAGTCTTAATATACATCCCCATTTATTTGTACCCTCATTCCAATTTTGTTTAAATACAACCATAACTGAAATTAAAAAATTAAGAACTTGGTCACTTAATTTATTGTTTTATAATTTCAAGCAGAGGGGTACTGCATGTTTCATCTCAAACAGACATTTTCAGTGTAAAATACTACCTTGCTTGTTTGGTTACTTCCAGTTCCTTGACAAATCTATTTTCAGCAAAGGGGTGGATGCACAACTACATGTATAACATAGAATGTACATACATGTACTATGCCAATCTACTTCTGATATTTACAATGTCAAATCATGGAAAAGAGTGAAAACTACACATTTGCATTTCACATGGATTTAACTAGTGGTTTAATTTCTATGTACATGTGTGCAAAGTGTTATAACTCCCAACCTTGTGGTAATATGTGGAATTATCTGGCAGTTACCAATCAGGATGAACTATGTCACTCTGCTGTCAGAGGTAGATAGACTCACTCATAATATACATAATATGACAGTGTTAGCAAGGAAAGCACAAAAACACACAACAATGACAGTGCTAGGGCATTCCTGGTCAGAGCTGGGTTATAAATTATAAATCATATAAATTATAAATCAGCGAATGAAATAACTATTTCTGTGCATTTTTATCACAGCAACAATTTTCATTATTGACATTGGTATGGGGGCTATAAACATACTAAACGTTTGGAAAAAACTGTAAAACCAAACTTTTATGCCAAGTATTTAACAAGTAAGATGGACCAATAGGACGATAGATGTATAGAAAATTAAGAGAACAACAATATATTAAAACGAAAGCTTAAATTACACAAAATATTTATTATATTTATCATATGACTGAAATGGTGTAAATTGGACATAAAAAAATTAATAATATTATATGCATATGAAAAACACCAGAAAAATTTTTTTTGCTCAAAGGGTGTTTTATTTAAATGTAAAATGAAAATATCTTTTCTACTTTATTTGAAAGAACAATGCCTGTGGAATGTTTCTTTGTTTATAAAACAATTTTTACTATAGCATAAAAGATCTTTTTTTAAATATAAAACTTTTGTTATGGCTAATGGCAATCTTCATGAAGAGGGAAGTTCAAAGTCCCAGGTATAATATTATTGACTGATGTCCTCAGGTGTTTAAACGATGTAACTGACACCTTAAATTATTTCGCATAGTATATTCCAAGTGTAACCTCAGTGGTCGCCACTTGCTAGACCTGACTGATTTGAATGATTGTTTCATCTGTCAGATATACAGCATATTTCCTAATATTCCATGCTTTACTTAAAATTAAAACAAATATATGGATGATATAGTGATACAAATGTAATTCTTAAAGGATGGAAGGATGAAGGCTTGTACAGGACAAAAACGTAAAATCACTTAACCTCGTGGTCTGAGGAGTTAAAATGAAGTTTAAATAGGTAAAATGGACATTTTTACAGTAGCTTTAGCCCCTTGAACTTATTCATCCTTTTATGTAAGACCCTTAATTAGTCCTGCCTTTTCCCAAGTAAATGTTGCAGGTAACACTCAGAATTAGGTTAATGAATGCATACCTGCTGTTACGGCTATTGGATTTAATTTTATTTATTTTTAATTATTAAATCCAAATTTGTCATTTAGGGTTTATTATTATTTAAATGGGAAATTTTTCTAGAAAATTCACTTGACCTGGACTTTTCTGGTAAACAGGCTGACCTTGGCTTGGTTACCTCAATATCTGACCTTGCTTTAGACATTGTCAACAAGTCTTCAATTCTATTGGTTGGTTTCGGGGACAGCATTTTATCAGTGGCTGATTTATTCTTCTAGTTCATTCTTTAAGCATGTGACTTGGTGAAGGTAGCTCTTTCCATGACCTTCCAGACTCACATGATTCCTCTTGTTTACTTCAGAAAAACAATATATATAGCTGTGTTTTAGAAGCTAACTTTAGTAGTAGAAATATTGGGCTGTAAGTTATTGGTTGTGTATTTATGTTTGAGTGTTAATATTATTCTGGACTTGTGTCAATTCGTTGGAAAAGAAGAATTATTCTATTTATCTGGAAAAGGACATATGTTTCATAATTTCATCTGGATGATTTAAAAACAAGAACTGCATCACGTGACATTGTCAGCCATTTTGGATTATTACATCGTCAAGATTCGAACCTGGAACTATTAGAACATTTATTTATCAGGACTTGAAATTCCATTAGTGGATTATTTTGTGAATTCTATATTTGTTGGATTTGATTCTCTAAAACCGTAAGTTTAATTATTTTATGAAAATAATTGTACTTAATAAAATCTTTGTTAAAGTTATACAAGCTTGTTAGTTTTCACTCTTTCTGTGTTGCTGCTTATTCGAGCCTAAGCACGTAACACTGCAGAAACTTACACTATACAGAAATGGCATAATAGTAATCATGATTCCATGTGAGATTCAAGAGAGAGCCTTACATTAGATTATCATTAATTCTTGTTCATTCAACTTTCTAAACTAGCTGACTAAACAGATTTAAAAAAAAAACTTTTAATATTTAAAATTGAATTTATTTTAACAGCAATACAAACATATGATATTTTCAATATTTCTTTCTTGAATAAATATATGGGACTCTGTACATATAAGTTACATTTTGAAACTTTGTCTAGATTTAGCTTTAATACTTTTCACTTCCTGTGTGCAATTTTTGCACACATTATAGAAACTTTCATTAACTCATCATATACCAATACAAGTTACTGGCACATTTTATTTTAAACATTAACTTTTTGTATCTGAATTGTTACAATACAATTGTTTCAGTGTAAGATTCTTCAGAGCAAACATTTTGAAATATGCACTGGTGCTGTTATAACTGGTAGTTTCAAGTTGAACATGACCTTATTGAAAAAATGAGAAACTGAACAAAATTATGTATTTGATTCTTAAATATGTCTTCCTGAAACCAGGTTTCGTGTGGAACAAATGCAAATTAAATTTGGCTGTAGTGTGTCATGAGAAAATCCTTAGTAAACAGATTTTTGTTTGGATAAAATGAATGTCTTTTGTGGTCACCAGACAGGGATCTTGTGAAGAAAACTAAAAATGGTATTGAATTTATTATTTTTTTTAAATTTTTGCAGTCAACTGTAAGATAAATAACACTCTTTTTTATAGTATTTTCCATCCGAATCTGAATCTGAATCTAATTTATGTTCAAAACTTGCTGTTGTATTATATTAAGCAGGGAGAACATATAGAAAACAAAACTGTTCAGTCCCTTTGTAACAACATTTTTGAAGATAAAAAATCTAATGGTTTAGGAGTGAATCTACTAATCGAAATATGTAAATCTACTGGCCTGAAATCCATTATCACATGTAATATATCTTTAGAAAATTTTACATTTAAATTTGATAACATGTAATAGATGCTCATGGGGTCAATTTTTGAAGATATATGTTCAAAACTATCCCAAATTTAATACTAATTCATACTGAGTATACTCTTTGAGTAGATTTGGGCTATGTTTACTGAAGAAAATATCTAATTACTTAGGGAATAGTTCAGTAAAAATGCCTAAACTAGTAGATAATTTAACGCAATATAAATATGTACTCTTATTAATATTCTGTATTTTTAAACCTACTGATTTTTTCAAAATCAGCAGAAAATAAGTACAAATCAATACACACCTTTCTTGAACTCATTTTCAGAAGTTTTCTGCATACATTGCTATCATTTGCTTCTCTTAAGACTTCGGAAATATCAGCTGAACTTCTCTGGTAGCAAGAAATTGGACCTTATGCATACTGATCTAAATGTTGAATGCCTCAACTGTCTCAGTCAAGGCTATTAGGCGCCCAGCAGGAAACCATCAGTGATGAGCCAAACTTTGCACTCACACTGGTTTCATGATCAAAGAAAATTTACACCAAGATAATGGCATGGAGAGAGTGGTTAACTCTTGTCAATTAAACATAGCTTCACTGATTCAGAATAAGGCACTTGCTTTCATGACTTCTGGTACTTGTACAGTAGACCTATGCAAACTCCATGATAATAATGTTCGATGTTTAAATGTTTCAAATATGTTTTCAATTTGGCACCAAAGAATCAGGTGCAAATTTCAGTAACCAGTTTTTCAAACTCTGGTCTGTAAAAGATTTACGTTGCATCAATAAAACACTGTCTCTACTGTTTTCAGTTACAAATAGGATCAGTTTCATTATCAACCAATCCTGGCGGTGAGTCCTTCATGATGAATTTAGTTAAATACTACAGGTTCAGGAATATATATTGGGAATTATCACTGAGAATAATAGCAAACTAATTATCAATTAAGTTATCATGGATAGAATATCCTCACACATTGTATAGTAATCACAATAAATTAGATCAAATATTATCTTAATACATGTAGTATAGTTTTACTAATCCAGATTGTTTTACATTACAACCCATTATGCTGAAAACAATTTTCAAACTTTGGACACGATATCTTTTTATTGATAGTTGAAACTGAAGGAAAAAAATGAAAATAAGCACAAATAAAAATAGCATGATTTTGTTTATGCCGTTTTCTATGTAAAGCATAAACAACTATATGTCTCTCTTGACTGTTTAAAAGGACATTTTAATTATTTTATTAAATTGTGAACTTTGACCTGGAGAGAAAGCAACATATACCCCCAGATGTGAATAAGCTTTGGACCTTGTATTGTTTATATACTTATAAGGTGACCTGTAATAAAGGTATGGTGCTTATATGATATGAACAATTCAACCTGATTTTTTTCATAAACCTGTATCAATGTAAATTTTGGTGTTTGCATTGTTATACTAGGTGTAGTGCAGAAAAAAAGTCACATGTATTCATGAAAGGAATTAATTATCTGCAACCAACATTTATCAACAGACTGCTTTGAAAACAGTAATGCAGTGGATATTCAACCATGTGTGTAAACACATACATGTAATAATATATATTTCCATAACAGGTGGTGATTATGACATATAAATTGTGCACTCTTTTCAAGTAATTTTTAAACTAATATATCTAATTGATACACATGCTTCTACTGGTAATTTCATAATGCCTAATTACCATACAGGATGCTTTCAGTTTTTATCATGTAAATATTAGATCTATTCTATGATGCATTTGACAAGTAGATTATTAACATATAGTTCATAACATTATCAGACCTATTTTAAATTTACATTTGTTCAGGATTTTACATGTCAAAATTATTAAAGTATACATCAACAGCTGTGTCAAATATTGTTCAGTCAAGATTCAGTTAGTTTGTTTAATTACTCATTCAGCAGGTTAGTAAGTGAAATTTATAGTGAATAGTGAATTTAATGTGCATACATAACTGTGTCATAAATACGTGTACATTTAATTAATCAAATGTGATGAGTCTGTACATATTATATTGGTGTACTGCTTTGTCTTATCATAAGGATATATATATATATATATATATATATATATATATATATATATATATATATATATATATATATATATATATATATAAATCCTATTAATATCATCTGCGTTTGTTGTGACATGCATATAAAGTTCCAATGAAGAAAATCTAGAAGTGTTGAGCTAAACCAAATCCAAGAATCACATGGTTGGTAAGAGAAGATAATGTTAGCAGCAAGCAAATGTCCCTTAGGGAAATATCAAAGGTTTGCCTTCCCATCATGATTAGATTATTCAAATGTGTAATTAACCATGATCTCCCAAGTGATGTTGGCTGTGAAATTTGAATTAGAGATGGTGCTAATAAGGATGACCCTTGTTAGATATCAAACTGTTAGCATTGGACTACATGAAAAGAAAAGCATTATAAATCAAAATGAAACTTGAACTAACAGTAAAATGTTACACTCCACCATGTTCCAATTTCAAAGTGTGTTACATCTACTACTTCTGTCAATTTCTTGTGTTCCAAGTACCTTTAGAGTCTCTTTCAAAACAGTTATTTAATAACCACTGTGGGTTAGATACTTAGGTAAGAAATGGTAGTGTATTGTACTGTCATAATATACATCATAACATTCATTCCTTATATAAAGGATAGGTAGATAGATAGATAAGTAGGTAGGTGGGTAGATTAAATCAAGAGAATAAATTTAATGTCTCAGATACAAATACATGCTGAATGCAACTTATTTACCAAGTATACTTTTCGGCATTTAAGTACATTTAATGATGTTGTGAGAGTCTGAATTCTGTCTTTAGTAAATTGTGGGAAGTAAAATACAAAAATGACTCAACATGTGATTCCTTGTTATTGGTTCATTATGCCCACAATGTCTTTGACCCAGTAACATCTAGTCTTGTTGGCATACCTCTATGCTACTTTGATGTAATATGGCTGGGTTTTCTTTCCATATTGTACTTTTGAAAATTGTAAATAATCTTAGCACACTGCTAACTAAAAAGACTGCTCCCTTGTCCAAACAATCAGCCATAATTTGTCTAAAGTACACTATCTTTAGCAGATATTAAAATAGGGAAAATGAATTTGCCAGACTGATCAATATCAGAGTGAGTAATTGGCATCTCAGAATCCAAGCATGTCAGCAATTTAAACATTAAAATAAGGTCAGCGTGACTTCATTTTCAGGCTCTAATTGCATTATTTTTGCTTCAGCTGTGTGATTATTACAACCTTGCTATGCAGAACTCTATTTCACTCTCACTCACGAAATTCTGCATGTGAGTTGTTTATAAATTTGTTATGGCATATGGATATACTACAATGAAAATAGTTAAGTCTTGTCCAAAGTAAATCAGTGTGACCCAAGTTTAATACTTCAGAGATATGGATTTTCAGCTATCTGCTCATTAAACCCTCAGTACCATTGGCCCTATTGCATCTGCACTCACAAATTGGTATCAGTAAAACAGAGGATAATTCCACCGTGCCAAAAATATGTCACTGTTGACTAGTTTGCATGCTTTGGAAATGTTTCTCTTTTTTAGCTGTCTGGTGAATACTTTATGCCCTATTTTATTTATACTCATGAACATTAGCATATATATATATATATATATATATATATATATATATATATATATATATATATATATATATATATATATATATATATATATATATATATTAGGGAGAGTCCATCAACTACACAATGGATAGGTCGTTGTAACTTTCACACATTAGAGTATTTTGAACTATATTTCATATATGCTTGATATAATTAATAACTATAATAGGCATTAATGAAATCTGAAGTACCGGTATGTAAATATCACAGAGTGAGTAATTTAGTCATATAAAAACAGCTCACTACAACTTTTTTCAAGTCTGAATGATGTTTCAATGTTCAGACGTTTGCTGACGTGTTTGTTTTTTCAACCATTTGTTGCTAAATGCTTTGTGTCTA
The DNA here is from genome assembly GCA_030141615.1 of Unio pictorum. Lineage (NCBI taxonomy): Eukaryota > Metazoa > Mollusca > Bivalvia > Unionida > Unionidae > Unio > Unio pictorum. The sequence goes on from JARLTB010000061.1 coordinate 4,123,588, forward strand.
CATCCATATTACAAATGAATTTAGCCTACTGCGTAAACAGTGTGTACCATGATAAGACCATGCTATCTTAATGCATCTAAATCTATAGTATAGAGCAGTATAAACTTTTGCTTTATGGCTTTAATGGGTGCAGCAAAGTGTGTATCACATGACATTTTGCCATTATGATACTGATATCACCCAGTATTCTGTCCTATGTAATATATATTGGTACATTTACTGTAAATATTCCCACCAGCATTTAAGTTCACAATGCATCCGTGTAAAGACAATATTTAGAAAACTGATTGCCATAAGGTTTCATCGTTGTTTTTTACTTTTTAACTTTTCCTGTGTAATTTTGTATACTACTAATTATTTAATTTTTACACCATGGCTTTTTTTTATCCAAATGTGTTAAAATGTTTTTATTTAACATTTAGGTCCGTACCAAAACACACCAACTAAACTAAGGAATAGTTTTTATATGTTCACTTTTGTTCATATGACTTTTTCATTCACATAGTCTCATACATTTTTTTGAGAATATCACATCTGTAGCTACATAACTGAATTATATCTACTGATAAGCACACATATTAATGAATCATTAATAACTTCGTAAATTATTTTCATTAATTGATCAATAAATTAATTTTAATTCACCATGTCATTATATATAATAATTTGTAAATGTCATGAAGACATAAAAGCAACAAAGGAATTTCACTTTGAAAGATTTCATATAAATCCTTTCTCTCATTTTCAAAAAAATTATTATTTAATTAGAAATTAAAAAGGTAATTATTTACTATCTCATTTAGCATAAACAATATATAATAAAATTGTTACTTCTTTCCACAATATGTTTAGTTTGCAAAATCTTTCAGATAACCTGATATTTTGCTATAAAAACTATTATTACAGTTAATGTTTATATTTAATGTTTCTAAATTGTTTGTAAAATCACATATTTAGTATTAATATTTCATTCTAGCTTGAACAAGAAAGATTACTCTTGTGAACTATGCCAAAATGTTCAAAATTTCCCCAACAATAATAGTTTTAGCAATAATTTTTTTAGTACAGCTTGAGCTCTAAATAATACTTTCAATAATAATAATAATAATAATAATAATAATAATGAGGACTTTATATAGCGCCTAATCTATGGACGCTCTAAGCACTTTACAACATTAGAAAACACCTATAACGTAAAAAAAATATATAATATAATTACAAAAGAAAATAAATCTCATGTACTTACCAAAACATTAGAAAGCCAGTGCGCATTTATAAATCAAAATCATTTAAAGTCTTACTGCTTGATTAGAGAGCAGATAAAATCAAGTTCTATGATGTACAAGGGGACACTCGCCTGTTCTTATGTACTTTTGAGAACGTGATGTATGTAAGCAATGTTCCCTCTAAGCTGTGCGCACGCAGATGCTCAGGCATCCCCACACAGCTGAATTGTCAATCCAATGTTATATTTTGCTCAATCCAACGTTAAATTTTGCTTGTCTCCGTAATGCTTGCACAATGCAGCGAGCACTGCGCGCACATCTACCATTCGTTTTATGTAAAGTGAATTTGTTAGCATATAAAACATGCACAGTGGAGAGAATGTTGGCATACCTCTATGCTACTTTGATGTAATATGGCTGGGTTTTCATTCCATATTGTACTTTTGAAAATTGTAAATAATCTTAGCACACTGCTAACTAAAAAGACTGCTCCCTTGTCCAAACATCAGCCATAATTTGTCTAAAGTACACTATCTTTAGCAGATATTAAAATAGGGAAAATGAATTTGCCAGACTGAACAATATCAGCTTCTGAAAGTGCAATGAATAAATTACCAATATATTAAGTATAAAAGAGTTATTTTTTTAAATACAATTTACCTCTAATGTTCAGGAAGTGAAAATGACCAAGTGGAGCTAGCACTTTTTTTAAAGGTGCACATCTAACGTAAGGCCAAGCTGTATACTCTATAATCCATTTTACACCCAGCAGCAGAGAGGGTGAACAGACCACGTTTTCGAGCAAAAATAAGGCTTCCAGATAACGTTTTCGAGCAAAATAAGGCTTACAGACCACGTTTTCGAACAAAATATAAGGCTTCCAACGAAATCTCATTTAACCAAAAAAAAAAATCTCCATTTTTGCAAAAACGGAGATTTTACGATTTTTTAATCAATTTTACTCGCAACGATGTGGTCATCACCCTCTCTGCTGCTACAAGTTAACAAAAAATAAGAAATGATTTTAACCGAATATTTGATCCAGTCCGATACGATATCGTGTCCGAGGATCATGCAGATTTATCGTTGCGAATCCGTACGGGGTTGACTGAGTATGACTAAAGAAATTTCTAAATTGATTGAAGTCCATATCAGAACACCATGTCTGCCATATATTTCTAAGAGTATGAGTATCAACTCCGTTGAATACAGCAAGAATATTGCAGTTATCTCTGATAACTTTTGGAACCTGAGTGTAGCGTTGAGTGACATATATCACGTCAGTGTTTTTATGCCTGCCTCTGGAAAAGATCCTAGCAGGATTTTTTTGTTTATCTAACATTACATCGTCGTATACGACTAAATTGTTAATATCTCCATCAATATTATCAATGCTCGGTGCTTCACCGATATCGGTTATAAACTCAATAATACCCTCGACGGATTTTTCTACCGCGCTGTCGTTAAAATCTTTTAGCACTTCATAACATCGTTGATCATCTACGCTAGGGGCAATTAAATACAACTTATCCCACTTCATCCATCTCATTATTAAATTGAGTAACAATTGCGTTTTACCGGATCCAGATGGCCCGATTATAATCATCCGGATAGAGTTTGGTAGCGCTGCATGATGCTTAACTGGTTCTCTTGTTTTAGTCGCTGAAAAATCAATTATATCCATATCTCTATACATAAATTATGGATCTATATTGTGTGAAGTGTAAAACGCGTACTGGCACAGATGACGTGACAACGATTACAACCAGAAATAACCGATCAGCGCTTTCTGGTAAATGCGTGCAATGTGGTACAAAGAAATTTAGATTTGTGTCTATGAGATCTGATTTAAAAAAAAACGAGGAGGTGATATCGCAGCCAAATTGGCAAAGCTCCCTGGAACTCCATGGGCAAAGTACCCCGGAGAAAAGCACCTTCCAGGATATAGCTACTGTGGACCGGGAACCCAGACTTGATATCAGACTCAATAATCAAAATCAACCCAACCCCGGTGAAGAACCAATAAACGCCATTGATAAGGCCTGTCACCTTCATGATGTTGCTTATAAAAGCAGCAATCTGCAACACAGGCATCTCGCAGATGTGAAATTAATTCATGCGTTAAATGCTATTCCTGATAAATCCTACAAAGAAAAATTGGCTTCATTTTTGATAAAATCGGCTATGAAAAGCAAATTGATGTTAGGTGCCGGTAATTAATAATATGGAATCAATTTATTATTCCCCAAGAGGATACTGGAGGGGTAAATCAGCAGTCCATAAACTCGCTAGCGCTGCAAAAGTGAAAAAAACCACTGCGGCTAATTGGTTATCCAAACAGGCACTATGGCAAATTTATCTACCACCGCCTAAACAAATTCAATTCTCGCATTTTGATGTGACCGCTCATCAGTTCATCAGGCTGATATATTATTTCTGCCACATGATCGTGGTTACAAATACGCATTAACCGTAGTTGATATTGCAAGTCGATACAAAGAAGCAGAACCGTTAAAAACAAAATCAGCCACTGAAGTCGCTTCTGCATTTGAAAGGATTTATCGACGAGGTCCTCTGCACTGGCCAAATCTATTGCAGGTTGATCCTGGCAAGGAATTTCAGGGTGCAGTGTTATCTACAATGAAACATCATAATGTCACCATACGACGAGGGCATACTGCGCTACATCGCGATCAGGCCATTGTAGAACGATTTAATCGGACGATTGCTGAGCGGTTATTTGGATATCAATACGCAAAAGAATTCATTCAAGAAAAGCGATCCCGTGAATGGGTCAAAAGGTTACCAGCTGTGATTACCGCACTGAATAATGAGATTACTAGAACAATCAACATGAAACCTAGCAACGCTATTAAAAAGAAGTCTATACCCGTACAACCAAAAAAAGATTTCAAAGAACCAATTCTTGGTAGTAATGTCACTGTTAGGTACTTATACGAACCAGGAGAGCTTGAGGGTGGTAAAAAAAGGGCTACTGATCCTATTTGGAGTGTTACTGCACACAAGATATCTAGTATAACACGATCTACGGGTAGACCTCCAGTCTATAAACTGGATTCAACTGCCCCTCAACGAGGATTTACTCGACAACAACTACAGGTAATTCCCGAGGATACTCAATTGCCACCGCATGGTCTTAACTAGCGCCGTTGCGTCTATTGCACTCAAGACAAGTCAACATCACATTGTTTCTGACATGACCGAGACTGTTATTTTTTCTGTCTACGGTAAATTGGTGAGGATCTTTATCCGAATACTGCCAACGCATTATACAATTGCAACTCGCGCAGTGATTATTCTGTTGTTGTTTCAGCGTAATTATTAATTTAGCATCAATATCAAATTCTCGTTGTTTTTTTTTGTCCTGTTGTTTGTAACTGGAGAGTTTTTTTATTAATGATGCTAACATCAATATCACTTATTGTTGTGTCATTATCATCGAAAACAATTCTTCGAAGTTGATTTATTTTTCGTACTCTGGATACTGCGAGATAGACTAAATTCGACCATTCGATGTGATTATCCACCATCCAAACAATTGTATCCGATATAGTCAATCCCTGTGAAGAATGTATTGTTGCTGCGTATCCTAGTGTCCACGGGGATTTATTAGCACGCAATGCATCTTCAACGACATTGATATCAACCAGCACAATATCATTTAATACGAGAATTTGTTTTTCACTCTGTCCTGGAATATCAACTTCAATATTCTGTTTTCGTGTATCCGATGGCCTATAACAAAGGGGTACTGGAAGCGTTGCAAATTTTTCTTTATGCAATTCAAATAACTTCATCTGAAGTGTGTCCCTGACTATTTTTCTACTTGCAATTATCAAATCATTTGGTCTCCATGTTTCCCAGAAATCATTCATTGGAGTTTCTGAAATCACTTCACGCGCTATTTCGCATTGGATTCTATCCGGTTGTAATCTAATTAGCGCTTTGAATTCTCGTAATCGTTCATCAATTGATCTATAATCAGTGGTAATTTCTTCATAATAGTCTACAAAACCCCTTAGCCATTCATGTGGAGATGCACCGACAAATGGTGGTGGTTGGCCGTGATCACCGCACATGACGACTTTTGTGTTTTTGTTTAACAACCACTCGAGAAATGTTTGTAATACATCTAATGACACTGTGCATATTTCATCCCAAATTATGATTTCAGGAATGAATTTATCACCCATACGCTCAGGAGTCCATTTGTTACCCTTCCATCGAAAGAAACTATGGTAAGTACAGGCATTTACCCCTCGCTGTATCATCTCTCTGGCGAGTCTGTGAGTCGGTGTTAACACAATCATGGTTGACCGACGAAATAATTCAATTGCACGAGTTGTCTTTCCTGACCCACCACAACCGTTTAAATAAACTGTCTTGTATCTACATACTGGATCAGATACCGGTGGTGCATTAGAAAATTCTGATTGAATTTCAATACGGTTACAACAAAGATATTTATCATCCATGGCAACGTCTGCCGATTCACAATACTCATGTAGCATCTCCTTTTTAAATCGCCAACGCCCCCAATTTTCTTCGGGATCTGTGAAAGCCGCTACAGCTGATTTGTACTTATTGTGTATATACATCGAATCAGTGGCCACTCTAACCGCGGTATTAGCAAATCTATTTATCATCGAAAATAGATTAATAGAAGCATAGGCTAGCATTGAACTTCTCAAATGTGTATACTGGGAATTATATCCATCACAGTAGGTAACAACCGTACCCATTTTCTCACCATTGGATAGAAAAGCATCCTTACGGGATACAAGTTTTCCCTGTTTCATTAAATCCGTTACAATAAAATCGTATTCAGCGATATCTATGATCAACCGCGAAGAATATTTTGCATTGTCGTATCGTCCACCCTGGGTAAATTTACCGATTATTCTTCGTCCAAAATCTTTTGCTTGTTCTTTTTTAATTTCAAATAACTTCTTAGACCGATTCATGATTTGTTCTTCATTGAAATCAGGGAATTGTTTTCACTGTTCGCTGATTATTCTATCTAGATCGGGTTGTGGTAGCCAAACTTCTTTCTGAGCTCGATAGCATATAATAGCCTCGGAAACAATCAACGATATTAGCATACCACAATCAATCATATATCTCAATAGCACTATTGGCATCCAGGCCTTTTCAGATAGGTGTCTACCGAGCCAAACATAACTACACGGATGTAATCCTGACGCTAATTCAAATGATATCACACGAGCGAATCCGGTTAAATCAAAATCAGGCAATGGTCCATTAATCGCAACACGAGTCATTTCATGCGTGGGGTGTCCAAATCGTTTGAAGTACTCAGCACATTCCCCATATCCGAGAAAACTTCCAGGATAACACGCGGATATATCAATTGAAATCATACCATCACGTGAGTATTTCGTATTCCACAGTCCTCTATGACCGAATTCGACGCAACTCAATTTAACATCCTCGAGAAAATCACTTCGTGTTGGACGCCATGAGTTTTTTTCTCTTGCGAAGTGAGCTACCACTGATGGAATAGTAAAACTATCCGTGAGTAGTTTTTCATGGAAACTCTCCGGTGAAAAATCACTAGCGATTTTTCTCATTCTGTTATCTAATTCTTCAACGCGATATAATTCACCATTTGGTCTTACAAATTGATCGAATCTTATTTCGGGATCTTCATCACTTCTAAGTAACCACACTGACACAGGATCATCTTTACACAACGCATGAATAGCATCGAATAATTTCTCTTCATAGAAAACATCCCCGGAAAATTCCTCGGGGATATATTTCACGGTTCGTTTTCGTGGAAATACTGTTACCGCAGGTGTCCACGCGTGTTTGTTATGATCAATAATCTGTATTGGAGCTCCTCGCGATTGATATTTCGGTTCGTATAAAACCTCTCCGGTTATTGTTGTTACTGATATTGGGAATTTTAATGATGTTTCTAATTTAGCTATATCAGAAATCTTTGCACCATGCTGTTTCACTGTCAGTTCCCATTCGGTTATTTTCCTACGTCGCAGATCAGTTAGTTTATTTCCTCGGGATGCATTTGTGAAGTGTTCCATTACCCGTGTTGCCACGCAATTCAGTGAACTAGAATATTTCATAGGAGCTAGTTTTGCGATATCGGGTTTATCATTTAACGGATATATCCCATAAACCATTGCTGTTACGGGATAAGATCTTTCGTAGTATGGTTTGTCAATGCCGGTTAGAATTCCTGGTTTGGAATCTCTACTCACAATGACAGCTTTTTTATTCTTGAGGATTGGTTCAAATTTATCCCTAATAATCCATTTGCCATCGACTTCGATAATGAATTTTATTCGGAAAAAATACCTTTTTTCCCCAACACGTGAAATTATCACTGCTGCTTTTTCATCAGTCATGGTAGCATCAACAACACCATCAATTCGAAATGTTGACCAACAATAAGATGCTCCATCGCGCTTGAATTCATTAAAACAGTCTCTGATTTTACTAATCATGGCTTTATCAAGAATTGTATTCTTTGGTGTATTAGAAACTATATCGAGATTGAATTGAGCATCTTTCCAGGGTAATCTCTTGGACGTTTTTTTTGGTTTATCGAGATTAAATTTAGGATTAATTTTTAATAATCTCTTAAACTCTTTCATGTTTCCGTCTATTAAACTTTTTTTGGTTTATCGAGATTAAATTTAGGATTAATTTTGTTACGTTTTTTTGGTTTATCGAGATTAAATTTAGGATTAATTTTTAATAATCTCTTAAACTCTTTCATGTTTCCGTCTCTTGGACGTTTTTTGGGTTTATCGAGATTAAATTTAGGATTAATTTTTAATAATCTCTTAAACTCTTTCATGTTTCCGTCTCTTGGACGTTTGAGATTAATTTTAGGATTAATTTTGTTACGTTTTTTGGGTTTATCGAGATTAAATTTAGGATTAATTTTTAATAATCTCTTAAACTCTTTCATGGTTCCGTCTCTTGGACGTTTGAGATTAATTTTTAATAATCTCTTGTTACGTTTTTTGGGTTTATCGAGATTAAATTTAGGATTAATCTTCAATAATCTCTTAAACTCTTTCATGTTTCCGTCTATTGGACGTTTTTTTGGTTTATCGAGATTAAATTTAGGATTAATTTTCAATAATCTTTTAAACTCCTTATCAGCATTGAATTCAGCATTTTTCGAAGGCGTTCTCCTTAATTCCCTCATGCTATAATTAAAACAAGCATTTAAATGAAGAATTTATATATAATGAATCACTGCAAGTGGCTTATGATTGGATCAGTAACCCCGTGTAACAAATCATGCAGAAATGAGTTTTGTGGGTATCATATGCGAAGCTTTCGACGTGGAAGCCTTGGCCCGTTACCCTGCATACGATGTGGGGTTGGGGTTAGGGGAAAATCTCAGTTGTGTTTGAATTGCGGTGGAAAGCGATACAGGGAGTTGAAGCGTTATTATGATAAAAGAATAAAAAATGGACAATCAATCAGAAATTATGACCCTGAAAAAGTCCCTGACACTGACAACGTCCCTGAAAAAATCATAAGAACTCCTCAAGACTACATCGAAAGATTTATCATTAAACCAAACAATGAATTAGACAAACAATAGTATTATGTATACGAATGAACCAAGAATTCAGACACCATCACTTGATTACAAATTATGAAGCATCCAGTGATGGTGTTGTAAGACACTGTAGACTGAAGAAATCAGTTGGTGCTGTGAATAATCAAGGGTACTTGATGTTTACTGTTGGGAAGAAAACTTATCTCAATCATCGTTTCGCATTTGAATGTTTTTATGGATTGATCGAGGATGATTCTGTCATTGATCACAAGGATTCTAATCCGAAAAACAATTCTTTATCAAATCTGCAGGCTGTTACTCAAAGTGAGAATACCAAACGAGGAAAGACTGGAAAATGCAAAACGGTTGGGAAGAGACCTGTGAAATCTTTGAATACGATAACTAACGAAGAAAAAATATTTCAATCAATAACCAGCGCCGGTAGGCATTTCGATATTTGTTCACCCTCAGTACGATTTGTTGCAGAGGGGATTTATCGATCGGCTATTTCAAAAAGGACGGGACAAAAAGTTCAATTTAGTTATGTCTAATGCGTCATATTTTTCATTTAGAAATATATCATTATTATAGAATAATGAATTCTGAAAACATGAATAGCATTTTATCCGAGATTTCAAAATTGAAAAGTTGGGATATTGAACTATCAGATGGGTTAAATCCTGATCAAATCATGTCTGATTTTCAGGATATAGAATACGGAGTTAGCACTAACAAGTATATGCTACCAAAGAAGTATGCGCTCATCAAGAGAATTCAGAATTCTATTCGGGACTCTCTCGCATTTTCCAGTGACGTAAGTGTGTTCGCTCCGTTATATACTATCGTAGAACGAATACGAAAAGAATTGGTGTACGAATACGAATTGAAAAAGGAGGTTAATTCTAAAATTAGAAACCTACGGGCGTTAATTCAAGAAAATGAACAATTTTGATTGACCATTTATCATTATTTGATTGTGACCGTCCCTCATAGAGATTTTAATCTTTTTTAGCATTTTTTGATTGACAATGTCAAAATCAGTGAATAAAAAATATTTCACACTGAATAAAAATTGATGGACGGTTCAGATTGATCAATGGAAAAGTGGGGAAAGTGACATTATTATTATTTTATATACAATTTGGACACTTTCCCCATCGATGAACGAAGGTGTATTACGATGAAATAACACTTCCACGATGGTGTTAGGTCGGATTGAAAAATTGTTTTGCAATTGAAACATTGTTTCTGATTTCAAATAATGGTCAATGAAGCATTAACAACCCGATTGGCTCGTGAACGACTGGATGCAATTAAGAGATTTGTACCAATTCGTGACTCTGTACGGAATAAGCTACAACAACGACAGAGTCTTCAGACTGATTTTGCTGCGGGATCTGAAGAATTGTTTAAACCAGTAACAACAGCAACGAAGGGAGTAGAGCGCGCTATACTGGGAGATGGTCCCGAGACGGGAAAATCTGTTATTGGTGAACTCGAAAAAATAGCAGCGAAAACTGAACAAACAGAACAGGCCGTACAAAAAATAGAATCAAAAAGAACAGTAGATGATTTACTCGTGAGATTTAATGAAGAAGGGTTAGCAGAAATTGATAAGACTGATCCAGCAGAAATTCCTGCGCTTGTTGTTACGTCCTATGAAAACAGAAAAAAATGGTTGAAACCAGAACATCATAAATATGTTAGAAATATAACTCACTGGGCTGATATATTCTATAAAATCAAAACTGAAAAAGGTCTGATTAAGAAAAATAGTGCATCATACATTGAATATATCATTGCGGTGGGTACAGTGTATAATCAATACGAAGAGTTTAAACAACAACAAAAACCGCAAAAAACGCAAAGGCGGCGACAGCAGCCTGCAAAGAAAATATCCTTTTCACCTAAAAAACAACAAATACCACGTGATGATGATGATGATTATGATCCTCTTGGTTATTTACAACCCACGGATGAAGAAAAAATGGATGAAGCAACTGGTTATAGCGGAAGCGGATTGCAAGATTCCAGTGGACCCCAAAGTGGGGTATGTCCTGGTAGTGTTCTCAGTGATATATCACGATTAGAAGTTCTCATCGGAGGAAAACGAGCCGGAAATAACTCACCGGAAATAATTAATGAAGCAGCTGATATCTGCAGGCGGTTATTTCAGGGTGGAATCATGGATATCAGCACATATCGAGATTTCATTGGCGAGTTAGTGGAAAGTGGGTATCATAGTGACTGAATTGAAAAATCTGATGACGAAGTCATTCGATTAGATAAATAACAATTGAAAAATTGTTTCTGATTTAAAATAATGATCATACACTACAATCATGATAAACCAACCCTCGTCTATGTAGTTAATTCACGGTTTCCAGTTTATAGAGCATACTACGGAGATGGTTTAGGTAATACCATTGCAGGGTTATTTGCAAGAATGGCTCCAAAAGTGATGCCGTTGGCTAAACAATTAGGAATGAAAGCAATTGATGTTATTCGTGATAAGGGTATTGGTGCTGTTGGAGATCTTGCGGGAAAAGCGTTTTCAACTGCGAAGAATAAATTAACATCATTAGTGAAATCACGGATGAAATCCAAAGGATTTTCAAAACCGTTACCGTCTACAGCGGAAATGCCTGCAAGTGTTAGTAGAATTATAAATAACGCAGTAGATGAAAAATTAGCGTCGGGGGTTTTAACCCCCGACCAAAGCAATATTGCAAATATGATAGCAGGAAGTGGCTTTAAAAAACTACGTCGATGAAATGGAAAATCGCGATTTAGACTCTGATAAATAGAATAAAATGTTCAAAAAGTCACATGATCCAGCGTTTGATATAGACGCCCCAGTTGGCAAGGATGATTCGGTACGCGATTATCAATATTACGCCTATCATGCAATAGACCCAAATAGTCGAGCAAGAATCGATCTTCAAGTCCATGATACCAGTAAATACTTTCTACCCGCTGAAGCGTTTATTGAAGTAGAAGGAGAAATTGTAACAGCTGCTGATACTCCTGCTGTACCAGCACCGTATCCAGCTGGTACTCAAGTAAAATAATGGTATCATGGCGTTATTTGAGAGTGCAAAATATCTCATTGATGGAAAAGAAATTGAGGCGATAGATCGCGATGTTGATGTGGCTACAACAATAATCGGGTTAGCGAGATATTCCGATGATTATACAAGATCAGCAGGACCTTCTATGATGTTTGCAAAAGATGCTACAAATACCGCTGGAGGAAAACAATTTGTTGTAAGACGACCAAAGAATAATGCTGGCACCGCTAATATTGATGCCGAAGATATGATTATAAACAACGATGTTAATTTCAATCTAGGAGCTGCAACACGTATTTCAATGTTGCAAGGAGCGCGTAAATCATTTTCATGCGCGATTCCACTGCATCATATATTTGGATTCTGTAGAAACGTCCGAAAAGTTATTTATGGAGCGAAGCATACAGTATCGCTTGTACGAAAGAGTGATGATAGTGACGCAATCTGGAGGATTCCAGCAGACAATGCAAATCCAAATGCTGATGCCGGTAAAGTCAATTTAACAAAAATATCATTGTGGATGCCAGTGTTGACTCCAGCAATCACCGCAGAAGAACGATTACTATCATTTATGGACCAAGGAGGAAAGTCGTTGTTGAGTTGGCTAACCGTGAGTACAGATGTGAAGCAATCAAATCTGAACGGGTTATTCACGTGGAATCTAGCATCAAAACAAGGCGTTTCTGCGCCACGTCATATATTTATTGCGTTACAGGATAACACAGGAGTTGGCGATCAACGTTTCAGTCATATGATATTTGATCAATTAGGTGTGAAAGACGTCTCACTGAGAATAAACGGCCAACAGCAACCATCCGAGGATATACAACTTAATTACACAGAAAATCATATTGCACGAGTTTATCATTGTCTGTTGTCATTTATGGCACGTGATCAAAATGTGGATACTGGTTTGCAAATATCACAATATGATTTTAAAAATCTGTATCCAATCTATTACTTCTCACTGGAACATCTCGATTTGATGAGACAATCTGTTGTTGATATACATTTTAGAGCTAATGTGACTCGTGGTGCTATTGCTGATTATAGAGCGGTTGCTGTCATTCTCAGCGACAAATCAATGCTACTTGAAGGTGTTGGTGGAAGAATGAGAGTGGTAGATGCACCAGTGGAAAACATGTAATTGAAATTGTAAACGATTTAGAATCAATCAATTATGTATAATGTCATATAGTAATATTAGTGTTGCGTTAACTCCCGGTCAATTAAAAAAATTGCAATCGGAATCAGCTAAAAAATGTGGAACCACAATCACGTTGAAACCCAACCAAATGACTGGTGGTGCAAATAAACTATCGCTGACAACTCGTCAGGTGAAACATTTCAATGATGCACTAGTAGCAAAAAAGGGTGTTCAGATTACTCTTTCTGCGGCTGCTATCAAAAATATGATTAAAACAGGCGGTATATTCCCGTTGTTAGCTGCGATACCAGCATTGATTGCAGCAGCAGCCCCAGCGGTGGCTAAAGCGGCAGCGTTAGGAGCCGTTGGTACTGCAGCAGGAATGGCACTAAAGAAGGCAACTGGGAAAGGATATAAAAAAAAGGGAAAGGGTCTAAGACTACCAGGAACCCCGTATTCGTGGTACAGCGGAAAGGGTCTAAGACTATGACCGGTTTATTAATTGGAGAGTCTATGACTCAGGAACCTATGGTTCCCATGTCCAATTTTGATTTACTCGATGCTGCTAAAAAACTCGCGATTAAAAACTTCAGAGGTGTCTTTATGAAAGATCAATTACCACATCAACCAAACAGCGTTGAAACCGGAATCATTAATTTAGATTTCATTTTGTAGGGTCTGATAGCTGTTTTAATATTGCAAGGGATCTGCTCTCCTTCAGCAAATAGTCTTTGATTCAGTGGAAAAGGAAAGATTTGCATAAATCTTGATGACATAGATATTGATACATATGTACAAGTGAAATGTAAGTATATTTCTTATATACTGTACTATTATATTTTACCAGACAATCTAACCAACAGGTATTTTTCCAGATTCTAGTTAGTAAGATGGCACAATATTGTATAAAGATAAATGAATTTTGTGGAACTAAATAGGTGTTTCTATGGATATGTATTGCCATTAAAAATGCAGTTTAACTGGAATTGGGATTAAATTTTACCATGGCGGAAAATATTCAAAATGACTATGTCTCCTCATATGCAATAATGAGAAAATTATATTATGTTATTTGTTGACTACTTACATATGAATCAGTTGTAATCTCTGCTGAACACATTTTCAAACCATAATGTAATAACGATAACTGCTGGATGAGCATTTATAGCCCTATGCAAATGAACTATTCCAAAATGAGATACTATATATGCAACATATGTGTTAGGATTGAATTTTTAGTAAAATTAATAATATTGATATTTTCCTTGAATTGTATTAAAGTAATGTTTTATTTGTTTATATTCTAAAAGATATTAAAGGTAATTTCACTTGTTTTTCAAGTACAACTATATAGAATAGAAAGGGTTGCTGAGCAAGTGGAAAAAAGGCAATGTATATAGACATACTGCATAAAAATAACTAAAAGCTTGCCAATGTATAAGCTGTGTGGAAGCATATAACGAAAAACATAATACATGGATTTTGCTTGCGCAGCTACAGTTCTAGGTTCCATCGGTAAAAATATGTTTCTGACCTAGTATTGGCATAAGTTCAATTCGGTTAATTAAGGTGGAGTAACTTCTCTCTCTAAGAAGCTTCTGGACGACACAAACAAAATGGCTTCCAACTAACGGATATCCATATTTGGTCTGACGTCGTTAAAACAAATATAAATAACTACAACGTTAAGTCTTATGACGCAAGTAAGGTTGTTTTCACCGGCTGAAACTGGTTCTTACCGGACTAGAGAGTTAGTATTTTTCTGTCTGATGCGTAGAGGGTATGACCTTGTATAACCCTGAATCTGGCCCAGTATGTATAAATAGAAATGCGCGAATCAGGTCAGATTCAGTTTTCCGTATCAGCAGAAAATTTACGTCTGACTCTTTATTCCAGGTAAGCAACTGTATATGTTATAACTCTTTTAGGAATAAGTATTTTTAATGAGATTTTAATGGTAAAATTGTTTTGTGTGAAACATTACTATTGAATTCTTTTATTTATAATATACTGTAATGGAATATTTAAATGTTTTAAAGAATTATTATTTAATATGTAGTTTTTTATCATAAAGGTTGTATTGACTACCAACTTCATGTTTTGATTAAAAGATTGAAATAAAGTATTCCTTAAGTAAGAAAGAGTAATATCTAGCAATATATTCTAAATCAATATTCTATTTTAAAATAAGTAAAGTGCATTAATTGTTATTACATTTGATGCGTTTACTATTTTGAAATTGATTGGGAATTAACTATTGTATAATATTCTAAGGTGCAGAAGTTATATGAATAAAATGAAGTTGGAAAGCTTGATGAGGAAAATGTAATATGTATTTTATTATAAAGCTTTTAGATGTGTTAATAGAATGTAGTAATATATATGTGTGTTGATTATTTAAATAAAGTTTTCCGTATCAGCAGAAAATTGACGTCTGACTCTTTATTCCAGCTTCGATTCGGTACCTGACCTAATTCCCTTGACATTTCATCATCGGGTGACATTCTTTATCTGGGGACTCATCCTTTTTCTTCTTCCTATCCTCCTGAGTTCCCAGCCTGTGTTTATGAGACTGATCTATAGAACGTTCCAGCTAAACATCTAAGAAAAGTCTCATAAAATATGCACAATATAAAAATGAAATTCGCTTAACACTAATTTTGAACCAGTGTTGACACACAGGTGTCCATGTCATTCTGTAATAAAGTCATTATTGCGGGTAAATTAAGAAAACACTTGATTACAATTTTAAAGATGGGCAATTTTATTTGGTTTTCACTTCAGATTCCAAGAATTCATGAGTATTTTTCAGTGCAGGAGATTAAAACTTCGCCTTTTTCTGCGGAGGGTATGACAGTG
The DNA here is from genome assembly GCA_030141615.1 of Unio pictorum. Taxonomy (NCBI): domain Eukaryota; kingdom Metazoa; phylum Mollusca; class Bivalvia; order Unionida; family Unionidae; genus Unio; species Unio pictorum. The sequence continues at coordinate 4,139,476 of JARLTB010000061.1, forward strand.
GAGGGAGGTAAGATTTTTTTTTTGTGTTTTAAAATACATTTGTTATGTATAGATAAATTGAATGGCATACTTTATTTATATTTCTAGAAACATATTGTTACAATTTTAGTTTATATCATTTCCTGACATTCTAAATAAAAATATTTATCACTTGATTTAGTAAATAACTTTTTACTTGAAATAGTCAACATTATATGGGAAGTAGACATTTACTATTGGTGGACATGGCAGTAAAGGTAAACCAAGATTTGGGAGCATGACACCAAAATATATTCAAAAGGAATCAATACATGTCATTGGCCTCAAGACTATTTATTTCAGGTACCATCACCATGTTAAAGAAAAGTGGATATATAAGTCTGAAGACCTTTCTTTTATGAAAATAGTTGTATCTTTAAAGTAACATTAATCCACAAGGCATAATAATGTACTAAAGGTTAATGTGTTAGTAAATTCATGATTTTAGTCAAAGTGGGAAAGAAGAAAATGTTTTGTCATTTATGATTTTCTTTGTAGGTAATCTCTCCGAAAATTATTGGGCTGGTGGAGGACAATGCTGGTGCAGTCTACATGGCACTACTGGAGGGTCAAGATAAGATTTACTGCAAAAAGGCTCCATGAGGGAAATTTGACACTGGAAATTTTAAATTTCAGTTTGCTGATGATTTAGAAACAACATTAAATATGAAAGATATCAAGAAATTCTATGAAATTTATTTGACCACCAAGCTTGAAATAAAGATAGTAAACAACTAAATATATGTTACGGAAGAGGGCCATAAACGAATAAAGGAAGCAATTGCAATATACATTCAAAGTTAAGCACAGGTATGAATAACGGAACCACTCTCAAGAGATTCATTGGTTGTTATAGTTAAAGCTTCAGTCACTTCTCTTCTTTAATGTCAGGTCAGACTTAAAAATAAAATGAATTGCCAGGGTACATACTTGTGAATATGCTTCTTATTACTCTGTCGGACCTAAGCACCATCATCCAACATGTGCCTCCTATCCCTTTTATCAAATATTCAAATAAAGATATAATATCAATTGCAAACTTATCCTTCATTCATTTACATTTTTTTTGCATAGATTTGTTGGTTGAACATATTATACATTTTAGCTGTACCTTATTTCTGTGCTGCAAAGGTTTATGGTTTTCTGAAGATCAAAGCCAATTTACTTATTTCTTGCAGACATTTATATACAGGAAACAAACTGGTCAAGTGTACTGAATTTAAAGTTGCAGAAGTTATGTCATGATATCATTTTATAACAAAACTTGACAAAGCACTACCTGAAATAATACAGTTTCATAAAGTTCTAAATGTACATTGATAATAAGGATATCTAAAATCCATGTGGTTGATTAATTGATTGAATAGTATGGTGCACCAGCACGTTTAGGCTATTTAGCGCTATACAATATGTTATATGAATAAAAGTTTTAACAAGTAGAAGTTTTAATATCGACCAGTGATATAAAAAACCAAACAGTTGATAGTTCAATGGTAAGATGGTAACAGAAAAATATATAGCTTCCTGATCAACGGGGGATGTAAATGGTGTATGTTAATGAATACAGATGAAATGATGTTGAAAATAAGGTATTTACATTACATAAGCATACTCTATGTATTATCATTCAAAATATGGATATTTAATAACAATGTGGTATTATCATTTTGATTCTCTATTCATTTCCTCTGGATTACAGCTCAGAAAATGTATATTTACTAGAGAGTTTTCTGATTATACATTTATTAACAGTAGGGTTGGCACACATTAGAATGGAATGGTGGTGACTGGAGGTAAAATAGATAATTAACCTAATGAATTTATATAAAAAAATACTAACCTTATCTGAATCACTGGGATGGTTTGGTATTCTCCCATTCATTAAATTTGAATGTTACACAGTAAGTTGTATGCTCAAGTATTTACATTTTAACATAGCATACAACAAAAGGAGTCCAACACAAGGATAACGTGCTCTTTATAGATGGAATTATATATTGATAAGTGTAATGTGAAATGTGTAATTTAAGAGAAAAGCCTGACACGAGAGAGAGAGAGAGAGAGAGAGAGAGAGAGAGAGAGAGAGAGAGAGAGAGAGAGGGGGGGGGGGGAAATGTGAGAGGAAGGCAGCAGATAGAGAGAAAGAAAATAAATAATAGTTGGTCAAGTACATATAAGTAGATGGATAGGAAGAAGGATTGATAATAGATAAGTTAAACAAAGCACATTGCAAGATTGCAATGAACTGAGCTGTATATGCAATAAATCTAATTAGATACAGTTGTTGAAATCAGGCCCTTGAGATTGCACATAAATCTTATTAAGTGTGAATGATTAGTTCAGTGATGGGGAAATAAACATGTTTAGATAATCATGGTCACAGTACACAAGAACCCATGAGAGAATAACAGTGGTCACTGATCAGGTGGTCAAAATCTGCAGGCAAACGTGATAGAAAATTGAGAATGGAAAGGATGAGGTTTATAAGTAAGTGGCCACTAAACCAGGTTTTGACAAATTAATACCAAAACTTCGCATGCATTAAAAAGGGTGCAATACAGCATGAGTATACTGTATTGATGAACACTTGTTCAGAAATACAGACACATTGTTTTTTTATTTTTCCAGGCTTTCATCTCAATTCTCCCAAATTTTGGCTGATCATAAACTTATGCAAAATATATTTTATTTCTTTGATACACACCTGCAGCTTATGACAATACTTTTTGCAGTTATTAAACAAATATTTGCTAAATATATATTTCTAAAAAAATTTGGTTTGTGCCTTGAGGTCATATGTGTATATTATAGTATGAGAAACTGAGGTGGATAGCCAAATTTGGCTAATTATACAGCTTTTAAGATTTTTAGTTCTAACAGTCACATATGCAACTTGTACTAAAAGCTACTGATGACACTAACCAAATTTTGGCTAAGCATATATTTATCCCAGATTTTGTTTCTACCTAAGAGTGTGAAAACCATATTTATAGGAATTGGCTAAATTTGGCTAAAATTATATTAGTTGTTCACCAGCCTAACTGAGGATGGCAACAGGAATCCTTAGTCAAAGTTTGGCCAGTTTAAAACCTGCCTAACCCTTCCAACAGACAGTCAAGCTATTGAAAGTGATAGACTATATATTGATCAAAAGCTCTTCCAAGAGTCTCATCATGTGCCTTTTCTTCTTTGGGTTAAGAGATTTTAGAACACAGCAGAGGGCTGATTTTGAGTAAATGGAAAAGCTCAAGTGAAATCGGAAGCTGTTTTAGACACAAAAGCGCACTTGATGTATTTACAATCTAAACTAAATAGAAATAAACAAAAATCACAAACTGCATAATTTAATATTTCAACAACTTGATGAAAAATATCTGCTTTTTTTGAGAATATCCAAGCAGAGAATTGGAAGTGACTGCAGGTATCACGGCACAAATTTTTTTTTCCATGGACCTCAATGCTAATGTTTTGTGAAATAAATATACTTTCCATCATACTTCACACATGTCACATACTGTCACAGAGAACAAACTTAGTCAATTTGACAAGGGCAAAGCCAGGTACTCCATTGCATTTAAGAGAGATTATTCTGTTGGAACTAGACAGGGCTAGGAGTTATCTAGTCATAACAGACCAAGTTTCACCCAAGTGTCCCACTTTTTAAACAAAAAATCATAAAAAATACAAAATATGATAAAGATATGAATTAACATAATCTCACATGTTGCCAAGAGGCTTAGCGTTTTTAAAGCTTAACAAAAGTACAATTCTAACATAATACATCAATCACAGCTAGCGTTGTTGTTTATCTCTAAATGCAGGGTTCCCTACACTTTAAGCTCCACCTACCTGGGTTGTACAATTCGTACTGGTATAAATGCATACTTGACGTTATAAGTGCACGTCTTTGCAGATTATACGTCTTCGTCCTTGATCTTGTTGTTGTTGTTGTTGTTGTAGGGTTTAACGCCATTTATCAGCATACGATAAGCCATACATGGCGGCCAGTATTAATGGTGTTAGAAAAAACTGGCAAGCTTTCTCACATAATCTTAGACTCGAACCCACGCATACAGAGGTGAGATGGCAGTGATCTGTAACGGAAAGCGCTTTAGACCACTCGGCCACTCTGGGACCCTCTGTCCTTGATCTAATAATGGCTATATAAATTAATAACTAAACAAATAATTTGAACGCGCGGATAATATCTGCGAACGTTAATCATACCAGTGACTACAGATGGTAAACCAGCATAGCAGTTTTAGTTGTTGTTGTAGTCGTTGTAGGGTTTAACGCCATTTTTCAGCACACGATATGCTATACATGGCGACCAGTATTAATGATTAATGAAGAACCCAGAAAAACCACCGGAAAGAATCACCGACCCACGAGACTATACTGGCAAGCTTCCTCACATACCCAAATTGGCAGAATCTGAGACTCAAACCCACGCAGACAGAGGTGAGATGTCAGTGATCCGTAACGGAGAGAGCTTTAGACCACTCGGCCAGTCGGGGCCCCTATAGCAGTTTTAGGACTCAACTCTGAAAACATATGATGTAGAATGAGCTGAGCTATTAAATTATTTACTTTGCGTGCATTGACTTGCAGGGCTGTTTTGTTCTTTTGGAATGGATTTGAAAAGAGTTCTCAACAAAATTGTGTTACGATTGCAGTGGAGTATTGTATTCATTAGAATTGAATATACGGACAATGCATAGAATAGAGGGTTGCCTACAATGTAGAAATATATGGAAAGCACATGTAGGGAAATTTTGACATTGGCTTTGATACGTAACGGCGACTGCCTTACGTTTCAACTGCCTGCCCCACCCCCACCCCCACCCGCCGCCCTCACCACAAAACGTTTGTAGGCCGGCATACATGGGACTTGTTTGGAGTAAAAGTAAAACAAACACAATAAATTCTGAGTAATCTGTTGAATTCCTTACCAGGGTCTGTGTTCTTTATACTCAGTCACGACCTAGCTGGTCACAGAGACAAAACAGATTCTATAACTTGCATGCTGACAGGATAAACATACAACACCTTTTGTATGAATGCGATTGTCTTCAAATGGATAGATGAAACAAATTTGAAAATGCTTAATACTCACAAATTGAATGCAGACGATAGTGCTCTATTCGAGAATGATCTCGCCAGACACAATTTTCTTGTATACACATGCGCAAGATAGTTGTGCGATACTTATATCCGGTGTGCATCCAACTGTGTTCTTACTTTGAAAGATATCCCATGTTGGGTAAAATCTCATCCGCAATAAGGTGGTCTGGTTCTCTACGAATCGCGTATGGGCAATGTCGCCGTGGGCTTTTTGGAATCAAAATAACTCATTGCAGAGAAGGAACTTGATTCTTTACTTTCATTTTACTTTCACTTTTTTAAAGGTAGAGTCAGTAGTAGAGAAGTGATTAATGATGAACATTTTTTTTAAATACGAGACAACCTATCGAAAATATTATATGCTGAAATTCAAAATAGATATTGCAACCATTTTGGGTTTATTAGAACACAGTAGGATACACATGGCGGTCAGTGCAGTGGAGGTGGAAAAACGCGGGATAAAACCTGATAAGAACTGGATAGCTTTCTCACATACCAACACATGCCGATCTCGACACTCGACCACACTCGATCAGAGGTAAGATGACGGAGTTAGGTACAGACGAGTATCAAAGACGTCTAGGCTACCTGTGGATCCCTAACAGAGTGTAAAATGTGCTTTTATTAAGAGCAAGGGGCTTTGACGTGTTCACTTGTAAATTAAAGACAAGTCTGTAATAGAATATTGATTGATATATATGTATATATACTTTAGTCCTGTTAATTTGTGTATTGCATTTTATATTGTTCATCGCATACGGGACAGAACATTAGCAGAAGTAGTTATTGGCTCAATAATACTTTATATTAAGAAAATAATAAGTCAATTATATAGACTATTTTCTTTGAATCGAAATATTTGAGAGAAACTCTTAGTAATTGTCTTGGATTTTCTAGTCATACACTGTTAATGGCTCTAATCTTTTGTGATATAATACTGAGCACCGAAAATGATCGCTTTTCCACATTTTATTCTTGTTTTAGTGTATTATGGTTTCTCATCTCTATTAGACTTAATATTGTCAGGCTACCAACATTGTCATATATTTATATTTGTATAATCGCCTTATTTGCTTTTCATCGTTATATACAAGTTTGTGATATTCAATTTCTACAACTGACACACTTAGATAAAAAGCACCACAGATCATTATCTTTACATATTGGGTTTATTTTTTTATTATACATAACTGTTATAATGAGTTGTATGATTAACAGTATGAACAATAACGAGACGGGACGTCAGGACTTAGCTTGAATTTTACTACTTCGCTAGTAGCACATTAATTAAAAACTTAGTTACAGCCATTCCATGTTATTAGCAAATATTAATAGAAATTCATGTTTTTATCAAACAATTCCTTGCTGTTAAACAAAATCATATTGCTTGTGATATGAGGATACCTCCTCTTAACATATTCGCTACCAATAAGATTTCTCATTGACATACAACAGTGTGCTAAAATTAATAATGTAACTAACATATTCGCTACCAATAAGTTTTCTCATTGACATACAAGAGTGTGCTAAAATTAATAATGTAACTAACATATTCGCTACCAATAGGTTTTCTCACTGACATACAACAGTGTGCTAAAATTAATAATGTAACTAACATATTCGCTACCAATAAGTTTTCTCATTGACATACAACAGTGTGCTAAAATTAATAATGTAACTAACATATTCGCTACCAATAAGTTTTCTCATTGACATACAACAGTGTGCTAAAATTAATAATGTAACTAACATATTCGCTACCAATAAGTTTTCTCATTGACATACAACAGTGTGCTAAAATTAATAATGTAACTAACATATTCGCTACTAATAAGTTTTCTCATTGACATACAACAGTGTGCTAAAATTAATAATGTAACTAACATATTCGCTACCAATAAGTTTTCTCACTGACATACAACAGTGTGCTAAAATTAATAATGTAAATAGTATTAAAAACTCTTTGCGAAAAGAAGAAATATTTTTGTATCAAAGCTTTATTTATTTATTTTCTATTTACGTATCATTCATTTGTTTTTTTTAATGTTTTTAATGTTTTTATATTATTGCATAGTAAGTAATTGACATCGAGGGCAACCTGACCTAGATGGGTATCAAACCGGCGACCTTGGATTACAAGTTGGACTCCCCAGTAACTGAACTTGCAAAATAGATTTATATTTTGAGATCCTGATTTTTCAACAAAATGCATGTTTTGGCCGTCTATGGGGATCTGTTAGAAGATAAGTTAATTCGTGCATTATAACTATATTCTTCTCAAATCATGAAAAAAGGGTCAAATTTGACATCTATAAGTGTAAGTCGAAACTCTAGGAAGTCATGAAATGGCTAAATAGGTATATGAACTTCTGTTATTGATTCTCCTTTTTCTTCTCAAATCTGGTTTAATAGTTTTCTATACTTTACTTCTTTCCCTCACCAGTTATGTAATTAATTAGTATATTTGTTTAATTGCTCATACATTGTGTCATATCTCACTAATCAATTCACTCACTAGCTAATCTATCATATTTAGCTCATATACACTTTAATTTACACAGTCGGTTTGTCATCTTATTTAACACTACTCATCCACATACGATTTTCATTCTCCCATTCTGGCTCATTCATTAAATCACCCACCATTTCCATATATGATCTCATTCACACTTTCTTTTTCTTCCCGTTTACCCTTTCTTTAATTCATTAATTTGTAATTTACACCCTTACTAATCTGTACCTATTGGTTCACAAAACTGTATGGGGTACGGAAAGGTCGGTCAGAGGTGCATACGAATTGTGGTATGTCGTATACTTTTCAATATTAACTACAGCTAAATATTTTGCATGAACTGTAACATCATGGATGATTTAAATATGGATGTTTGTATTCTGTGTGAGTGCAAGTGTGGACGTCGTGCAATAATAAACTCAAGGGGATAATTATTTCATACATTCCTGTACAATAACTTACATATGTAACATTTCTGATGTTTTCATAGATAAGAACATAAAATAGTATATATATATATATATATATATATATATATATATATATATATATATATATATATATATATGCAAGGTTAAGTCTTTAACGAAGGGACATTTTCCACTCGTTATGCTTGCAAGAAACTCGTAGAAAACAAAAGATGAGATATATTGGGAAGCTGAATGGGGATACAAATGTACACTGTTCTAGTAATAGTGCTGGGATTGCAATATTTTTTTTAGAAATATTTTGAATTCGTAATTCATAGAGAAAGATGTGACAGTCAAAGAGAAATTTATTATTTTAAATATAACAATTAATGTGAGCATAATAATCCTTGTGAATTTGTATGGTTATAATGAAACAAATCCTAGCTTTTTTGTAGAAAGTTAATGGAGGATATTTTCGTTTTTGAGACCTTATCAATTATTATGTTCGGAGACTAGAATATTGTTCAAGAATAAGATTTTGATACTTATAATAATTTATATGACAAACACCAACGGTCTAGTGCAACGATTCATGACCTGAAAAATGATATGGACTTAACTGATCCCTGGCGAAATTCCTACCAGGATTTAAAGATGTATACATCGAGGCAAAATGCCCCCTTGACTTAAAGTATATTAGGTTACTTTCTTGTACCGGATGACATTCATAGGAATACAGCTGATGCATGTATCTTACCAGGGTATAAGACTGATTATTCAGCTATTGTTTGGTGTGTAGATTTTTCAAAGTGTCCAAGTGGAAAAGGATAATAGAAATTGAATGCCCAATTGTTCGGAACATTGGGCATACTGATTGGGTCCATAAATGTAGAACTGACATTGTAAATGATTATTATGTTGGCAGAAATAACGATGACTCACTCTATATTTCTTTTTCCTATAATGAGCAAATGTTCTTTAAAATTTTGAAAATGAAAATAGGATCTGAAAATATATGTTACTCTGTTAAAAAAAGAGAAAATTGAGCAGGAAATAATAAAATGGGGATGGGGGGGGGTAATCTCGAATGAATGACAATAATGGGATACCTCTGGAACCTTTAGAGATAATAAAGCAGAATTAATAGAATGGAGAACAAAATGCATACAAGTTGTTATATTAAAATCTAAAGCCAGATGGTATGAATTTGGATAAAACGTACAAAATACTTTTAAATCTTGAAAAAGAAGCCATGTCAATAAGACAATAAGGGAAATTATTTTAAATGAGGGCACAAATACATCTAACCAAATATATATTTTAGAAACATTTTTATATGGAATGGTACAGATTTAGACTAGAATTGATCAGCTTGATGATGAGGCTACTTAAGACTCTCAAAATGTAGTTTTTAGTCACGATAATAAATTTAGTCAAGAGGATAAAGAATCATGCGAGGGTTTGCTTACAATTAAAGAATTAGGTATGTGTCTCTATAACGATGGAAAATGGAAAAAGTCCTGGCACAGATGGATTTACTATAATTTCTATAAATACGGTTGAACGTATCTTGGGGGAGTTATATGCAGATCAATAATTCACAGATATACTGTAGGAAAACGTTGAGATTTTCATACTCATGGAGTCATCACATGTCTACCAAATGAAGAGAAAGGTAATATTACAAAACTGACGATCTATATCATTTTTAAATATTGACTATATTGCTTTCGGAACCATGGTAGCTAGGATTAAAAAGGTTCTTCCATCAATAATCAATGATATTGAAGGGTAGATTTAGTACAGAAAATACCAAGCTAACATAAGATATTATGGACCAGCTTGAGAATGATAATATATAAATATATATGGTTTACTATTGGTGATAGACTTTCAAAAAGTCTTTAACTCAAATAACTGGACCATAGTGGAAATAGATTTAAAACCTTTTACCTAATGGTTTTACGTTTGTAAGTGGTTTGAACTGTATTGCAATGACTGCAAGTTGTGTTATAAACAAGGGGCATATTTCTTCTTGTTTAAACTTGAAAGAGGATATTTTCAAGAAGTTCCCCTTGCACTATTTGTTTATCATTGGGGTTGAGATTTTAGGTATAAATCTAAATAAAATGTGGATGTACGGGGACTACACTTTGACATCAGGGAGTACAAATTGGGTCAGTGTGCCGATGGTGCTTGTATTCTTGATGGATCTCAACTTTCTCTTAAAGTTACTATGAATATCTTGCAAGTTTGTTTCTGTTTTCTGGACTTCAATGTAACCTAACAAAATCAAAGGCTGTTTGGAATGGAAACAGATAATCTTCTAATGTCCCGAAATGGTCTTAAGTTGATCATCGTCTAACTTTACACTCCTTGGCATAGATCTTTCTCCAGATTTACAATAAATGGTGAAAATTTATAATATGAAGAAACGTACAAAGGCAAAACGAATACTGGCAAGCTGAAGTCAAATACATCTGCCAATAGTTGGTAAGGTAATTGTTGTAAGGACTCTTGTTCTGCCCATATTTATACGTCTTTTTTAGCACTTCAAAATCCATCATCATAAGTAAAAGCATCGCACATTATTTAAATTTTTATGGAGTGGGAAAGTAAAGAGAATAAAACGTGGCATACTAGTATTCTCATAGTACGAGAGAGGACTAGAAATGATACGCTTATCTTCATTTGTTAGGTATATTAAGATAAGAAGGTTTAATATTACTGGAAAATGAAAATAGAAAGTGTCAGAACGTAGTCAATATACCTATACTCAGAAATGCAAAAGATATTCTGAATTTAGGGAGAAAGAAATTTGAAGAATTTAGTAATCTCATTTAAACCGGTTTTGGAGAGATGTAATTTTGGTAGTATCTAGTTAGAAAGAGGAATAGCAAAGTCCAAACGAGTATCCATGAGTATTTAACTTTTTCTTCCCACTAAGTTGTTCTACCAATATAAATCCTGGACAGAGATGATCACCGTGATCTAATACATTTTGAAACAATAAAACAAAAAACTAGAAGCGATGGTTTCTTGAAATACTCCTTATTAATATCCAAACTTCCAAAAGCATAGAAAAAAGCCATACAACCATTTAGTATTTAATACATTTGATAAAAAGTATGAAACAATAACGAACTGGCAAAAACATAATTCACTCAAGTTTGTATACAAAGATCTTTTTAATACAAACGCTAAAAGACATCACACTGTTATGCATTGCATTGGATTCATGTATTTATCAAAAAAATATAAATAGTGATATAAATAGTGAGGCGTGGTCTGCAATTTATAGCCAGGTGAAATCTGTTACGAAGGATTCCAAATTATCTCTGTTTACTTTAAATTAATCGATAGCATAAGCCCTACTAGTGATTTTCTGAAAAGAATTAATATATTAGACGACAACAAATGTACTTTCTGTAAGAGTGCGAATGAACGTACTGAGCATCTCCTCTACAATCGCAATATTACTTAATAGATTTGGCACCGTTTAACTGCACATTACGCACCTTTATGCCCAAATATTGTAGATTTGTTCAAAACGAAACATTCTTAGGAAGTTAACAACTAGACAGTTGTTGTAATTTCTAGCTAATTTTAAATTTATACTTACAGATTTAATATGAAAAATAATTATATTTATGCTTTGACTCAGATAGTTGCAAATAAATAGTTGCAATCCATTGAACAATGAAAAATACACTGCTTAAACAAAAATGGACCTCACTAATGAATATATAACTTGCATCTGATTTGCTGCTAAACAGGAACAAAATACTGCAGTATTACATAGTCCATGTCACCTAGATTGTGTACCATATGCATGTGTGTGTGCATGTGTTTTCATTTTCTGTAGATTATATTTATTGTCCCTAGATTATCTGATAACCAGAAATGTTTAAGTGTAATGTAATCTTGGGATGGTTCTCCGACCCAGCGATCACCCGGTTAGGGGTTATAACAAAAAACATGTATTCTTTGCTTTTTTCCATAAAACCCTGAACCTGAACATTTTTACAATCAGTAAGGTAATATATCTTTCTCATTCCAGTCTTAAGAGCTCAAATTATTCTTTCCACTACTAGTCCCATGTTGTCTGAGTGAGTTGAAAAGTAATAAGTATTGGTTTTTGCCAATAAATCGTTGATTATTAGTCTTTAAATTTTAATTTACTTTCTTTCATATGAACTGTATATTTTCAGGTTTTATCTTCAACTCTTTATAAAAGTACATCAGACGTCTTATCATAATAAAGACTCTTCACACAGGACCTAAGTTAAGTATTGAGTGTCTAGAAACTAATGGAGTTCATCAGACACGTTTCCTAGCTTTTGATGATTGGTGACCTTCGTAGATCATTTGTTATTGTAAGTACAATCATTTGAGGTAAGGGTTAGAGGTTAAATATTAAAGAAAGGTGACATATGGTGACTGTAAAATGTCATTTGTCTCAGAATCCGCCAAAGCATTAGTTGACTCGGTATTGATAAGAAAAGCTCTAAATCGATCAGTTTTATTGTATCATGGCTGCTTTTGCTCGATGAATTAGAACAGTCTTCATTGATGACTTTTATTTAACATTTCCAATTTGCGCATCGAGGCTGTTTTGTTCTTTTGGAATGGATTTGAAAAGAGTTCTCAACAACATTGCGTTACGATTGCAGTGGAGTATTGTATTCATTAGAATGGAATATAAGGACAATGCATATAATAGAGGGTAGCCTACAATGTAGGCTTCTCTGCTAGAAATATATGGAAAGCACATGTAGGGAAATTTTCACATTGGCTTTGATACGTAACGGCGACTGCCTTACGTTTCAACTGCCTGCCCCACCCGCCGCTCTAACCACAAAACGTTTGTAGACCGGCATACCTGGGACTTGTTAGGAGTAAAAGTAGAACAAACAATTAATTCTGAGTAATCTTTTGAATTCATACCAGGGTCTGTGTTCTTTATACTCAGATACGACCTACCTGGTCACAGAGAGAAAACATATACTATAACTTGCATGCTGACAGGATAAACATACAACACCTTTTGTATGAATGCAATTGTCTTCGAATGGATAGATAATAACAAATCGAAAATGCTTAATACTCACAAATTGAATGCAGACGATAGTGCTCTATTCGATAATGATCTCGCCAGACACAATTTTCTTATATACACATGCGCAAGATAGTTGTGCGATACGGCGTGCATCCAACTGCGTTCTTACTTTGAAAGATATCCCATATTGGGTAAAATCCAATCCGAAATAAGGCGGTCTGGTTTTCCACGAATCGCGTATGGGCAATGTCGCCGTGGGCTATTGGGAATCGAAAAGACACACTTAGATGACAAGCACAACAGATCAATATCTTTACAAATTGGGTTTATTTTTTTATTATACATAACTGTTATAATGAGTTGCATGACTAACAATCTGACCAATAACGAGACGGGACGTCAGGACTTAGCTTCAATATGACTACGTCGCTAGAAGTACATCTATTAAAATATTAGTTACAGCCATTCCATGTTATTAGCAAATATTAATAGAAATTCATGTTTTTATGAAACAATTCCTTGCTGTTAAAAAAATCATATTGCTTGTGATATGAGGATACCTCCTCTTAACATATTCGCTACCAATAAGATTTCTCACTGACATACAACAGTGTGCTAAAATTAATAATGTAACTAACATATTCGCTACCAATAGGTTTTCTCGCTGACATACAACAGTGTGCTAAAATTAATAATGTAATTAGTATTAAAAACTCTTTGCGAAAAGAAGAAATATTTTTGTATCAAAGATTTATTTATTTATTTTCTATTTACGTATCATTCATTTGTTTCTTTTGTTTTTAACTTTTTTGTATTATTGCAATAGTAACTAATTGACACCAAGGGCAGCCGCCCTGCCTGACCTAGATGGGTATCAAACCGGCGACCTTGGATTACAAGTTGGGCTGCCTAGTAACTGAACTTGACGCGACGTCTTGCAAAATAGATTTATATTTTGAGATCCTGATTTTTCACCAAAATGCATGTTTCGGCCGTCTATGAGGATCTGTTAGAAGATAAGTTAATTCATGCATTATAACTATATTCTTCTCAAATCATGAAAAAGGGTCAAATTTTAACATCTATAAGTGTAAGTCGAAACTGTATGAACTCATGAAAATGGCCAAATAGGTATATGAACTTCTGTTATTGATTCTCCTTATTCTTCTCTAATTGGTTTCAATAGTTTTCTATAATTTACTTCTTTCCCTCACCAGTTATGTCATTAATTAATATATTTGTTTATTTGCTCATACATTGTGTCATATCTGACTAATCAATTCACTCACTAGCTAATCTATCATATTTAGCTCATATACACATTAATTTACACAGTCGGTTTGTCATCTTATTTAACATTACTCATCCACATCCATTCTGGCTCATTCATTAAATCACCCACCATTTCCATATATGATCTCATTCACACTTTCTTTTTCTTCCCGTTTACCCTTTCTTTAATTCATTATTTTGTAATGTATACCCTTACTAATCTGTACCTATTGGTTCACAAAACTGTATGGGGTACGGAAAGGTCGGTCAGAGGTGCATACGAATTGTGGTATGTCGTATACTTATCAATATTAACTACAGCTAAATCTTTTGCATGAACTGTAACATCATGGATGATTTAAATATGGATGTTTGTATTCTGTGTGAGTGCGAGTGTAAAAGTCGTACATATAATAAACTCAAGGGGATAATTATTTCATACATTGCTGTACAAGAACTTACATATGTAACATTTCTGATGTTTTCATAGATAATAACATAACATAGTATATATATATATATATATATATATATATATATATATATATATATATATATATATATATATATATATATATATATATATATATATATGTCAGATATCGCAAGGTTAAGTCTTTAACGAAGGGACATTTTCCACTCGTTATGCTTGCAATAAACTCGTAGCAAACATAAGATGAGATATATTGGGCAGCTGAATGGGGATACAAATGTATATTTAGACACTGTTCTAGTAATAGTGCTCGGGATGCAATTTTTTTTAGAAATATTTTGAATTCGTAATTCATAGAGAAAGATGTGACAGTCAAAGAGAAATTTTTTATTTTAAATATAACAATTAATGTGAGCATAATAATCCTTGTGAATTTGTATGGTTATAATGAAGCAAATCCTAGCTTTTTGTAGAAACTTAATGGAGGATATTTCGTTTTTGAGACCTCATCAATTATTATGTTCGGAGACTAGAATATTGTTCAAGAATTAGAGTTTGATACTTATAATAATTTATATGACAAACACCGACAGTCTAGTGCAGCGATTCATGACCTGAGAAATGGAACAGTAAAACATTCACCGAGTAATTTTTCGTCAGGGGTATATTTTCTCATTTTCTCGTGGAGGGATTCTGTTCGATAAATATCACCATTTGGTCTTACAAACATATCGGATTCATTTTCAGAATTAAACAACCACACGGATACAGGATCGTTTTTACTTGTCTTGATAATACAATCAAACATATCACCGTTATAGAATTTAACCGTCCTCGTGCGTGGAAATACTGTTACTGCATTAGTCCACGCATGCGCATTATGATCAACAATTTCGATTGAAGCTCCCTCTGATTTATGTTCGTTTCGTATAAGATCTCTCCTGTTATCGTTTTTACTGTTATAGGAAATTTTAATTTCTTTCCTAGTTCAGCAACATCTTTGATAGATGCTCCGGTATCTTTGACTATTTCTGCCCACGAATTTATTATATTACGTCGGTTATCCGTTAACTCCTTCCCACGAGTCGAAACAGTGAAATGTTCTGTTATTCTTTCGGCCACACAATTTATCTTCGAGAATTTCATCGGCTTCAGATTATCAGTGTTGAGTTTCTCAAGCGGATATATCCCATAAATAACCGCTGTTACAGAATAAGATCTTTCGTAATATAGTTTATCAATACCGGTCAACATCCCTGGTTTGGAACCTTTCTTCAGTATGGCAGTTTTTTTGTTATGATGGACGGGATCACGTTTATCACGAATAATTCAATTGTTTGTATCTCATAGTACGATAAATTTGATTTTTAAAATATATCGTCAAGGTAGTTAATGATCATCGCTGATCCTTTGTCGTTCATCGTAGCATCTATATTTTTAGTGTCACTTATAATCTTAAACGTCAACCACACATGAGATTCTTCATTTTTCTGAAATTCTTTTTTGGCGTCATGTATTTGATGGATCAAGATTGTATCTGTCGAATCAACCAGATCTCGCATCGGCACAGGGAATATTCTGTCAAGATTAAATTTTGTATTTTGAGAAAGCTCGATCTTGGATAATCTCTCGAATTCTCCCATCATTTTAATTAAAACAAGTATTTAAATTAAAAATATTACATATATATAATGATTAAAACAAGGAATCTCTGCAAGTGATGGATGATCGACTCTGTTACTCTCCTTGTAACAGATCTTGCGTAAACGAATTCTGCGGAATCCACTCGCAACGTGTCCGAGATGGAAGTCTAGGACCGAAACCATGTTTATAATTTGGTGTTGGAGTACGCTTGTGTGTGCAATGTGGTGGTAAAGGATACAGAGAACTGAAACGATATTATGGTTAAAAAAATAATGATATCGACAGGATTATAAAACGCCCAGAAGATTATCTGATTAGAATTCAAAGTAAAGATCAGGGCAAATAATTAATTGAACAAAAGATATTTATATATATTGGAGCGAAAGGAATTCATGAGACGTCTTATCATAACAAACTACGAAGCAAATCGTGATGGTGTTATCAGGAATTGTCGACTAAAAA
Source organism: Unio pictorum (assembly GCA_030141615.1). Classification (NCBI taxonomy): domain Eukaryota; kingdom Metazoa; phylum Mollusca; class Bivalvia; order Unionida; family Unionidae; genus Unio; species Unio pictorum. Next base: position 4,156,410 of record JARLTB010000061.1, read on the forward strand.
CCAGTTGGTAATGTTATTAATACTGGTTATCTCAAGTTCAGTTTCAATGAAATAAATTAAATAAGAATACATGACTGTCACAGATTCGTGTTCGAGTGTTTCCGTGGGATGATCAAAGACAGTCTTGTCATAGATGATATTGATGGAGTTAAACTCCACAACACTTTATCTAATCTTAGAGCTGTCACACCCAGTCATAATGTTTATATACGGTGATACTGCTAGATATAAAACAATAGGAAAACGGATGAAAAAATCTGTAAAAACAGTGACTGACGAAGAAATAATACTCCCATCAATAAATGAAGCTGGTAAATATTTTGATATTAACCCACGTTCGGTTCAGCACATCGCAGAAAATATTACCAAATCTTCCTTCTCTAAAAAATATAAGCAAAAAATTACATTTCAATACTGATGAAGGGAGACTGTCTCTCTGTAGTTATGTTGCTTATATTACTTTACTATTTATTTAAAATATTTATTTTTTGGGACATTTTCAGTAAAATATATTACTATAATGTTCAGTATATAAAAATGTGCTATCTCTCTCCTCTCATATACTACTGATTTGTAAATGAACTGAAAAATGGGAGACAACATATAAACTTCTAAAATATTAATGCTATAATATCTGCAGTAAAAAATAAAAAATGAAAATGTAAATATACAACTCGATCTAGAAAAAATAATTTGTGATTTCGAGTCAATCCAACAACGAAATCTTGAAGGTGGTTATATACTTTCAACGGAGTATAGGCTGATAAAGAACATACAGTCTATAATGTTCCAGTCCTTATCAATGGTAAAAGATACAGATGTAGATAAGTTCATACCACTTTCAATCGCATTAGAAAATATTAAATCAAAACTCTCTCACGAATATGAAACGAACAAAATTATCAACAAACGCGTAAGACAAAAATAAAAAGATTATAAATGAAAACGCTGTTACCGTTACCGAACTCATCCATGACTATATCAACGATGTTGAATGAAGACTGTGTAAATATTAACTTGATTGCATTTCCAAGTGCTTCCTTGTCGTGTATAAAAACCTTTACTTGCTGGTACATACGTAATATTTATCCGATTAATTCGTTAATCAAGATCGAAAACTCGTTTACGATAAAAATCTTAAGATTTTATATTGAGATTTATCAGTAATACTTCGCCACGTAAATCAATGAAGTGTCCACTCTGGTCAGTAAGTTTAAACTTTATTCTTGACAAGTATTGATTATGCGTGCGTAGATAAAAAGCATTGATTGGTTCTTGCACGATCAAGGATCCAGGAGTAATACTAAACATTTAAATCTAGGATTTGCAACTCGTAAAGCGATGTTAGATTGCAATGGGAGATTTTCATGTGTGATTCCTCTCTCTCATATATTTGGATTTTGCAGAGATGTTTAAAACGTTATCTTTGGAGCTAGTCGCGTCGTAGTTCTTATGAGAAAACCTAATGACGATGATGCAATCTGGCTATGTGTTGGTGTTCCAACGACGAAAAGTAATTCTATCAAAACTTGCATTGTGGATGCCAATAATGACTCCATCTCTCACCATAAAACAACGACTATTATCTTTTATGGATCAAGGTGGTAAATCATTGATGTCCTGGTTGGATGTTACAACAGCTGGTACATTTACATGGCAGGTCGTGCTAACAAAAAATATCTCTGCTCATAAATACATTTTTATTGCGTTGCAAAACAAAAACAGATTAGATGGAGAAGATAAATAACAGCGTTGTCATCAGTGAACTATCATTGCGAGTAAGTAATCAACAAGAACCCTCCGAAAGTATTCTGATCGATTATTCTAATAACCAAATAGCTCGTGTGTAACATCGTTTGTGGTCTTATATGGGACGTGATCAAAATATTGATACTGGCCTACAGATATCACAACTGGATTGTCAAAATTTGTATCCTATATATTACTTTTCATTGCAACATCTTGATCTATCTAGGCACTCCTTCGTCGATATAAAATTTCAAACTCGCGTAGGAGAGCTTCCTATTAAATTGGCGCCGGATGTAGATCCACCTGTACGTGGCCCATATAGAACGATCGCTGTTATTCTCAGTGATAAATCAATGACACTTGAAGGTGGTGGTGGAAAGATGAGAGTCATTGATGCCCCAGTAGAAAACATGTAACGTTTTCCAGAAACTTGTAACAATTAGATCAATCTATTATTTAAATAAAAATGTACAATCACGTTTATGTTACATTGACTTCTGGTCAAACAAAAACATTATTGTCGAAAAATGCTACCACATGTGGAGTAAAAATAACATTAATGCGAGAACAGGTTGCTAACGGTGGAACAAATAAACTATGATTGACGAAAACTCAACTTAATCATTTCAACAAAGCGCTAAAGGCAAACACAGGAATTCAGTTCGAATTTACTCCCTCCGCGGTAAAAAATATAATAAAATCAGGAGGTATATTTCTTTTCCTCGCCGCCATTCCAGCGTTACTTGCCGCTGAGGTTCCAGTGATTGCTAAAACCGCAGCGTTGGGTGCGCTTACCGGTTCTTCTGCTACCGCCGCTGGAGCTGTGGTAAAGAAAATTACTGGACAGGGATACAAAAAAGGAAAGGGTCTAAAACTACCAGGCAGTCGATACACCCGATACGGAGCGGGATTGAGACTCCCAGGAAGGGTTCGTTGATAACTCCCATATCAAATTTTGATTTAATCACCGCGGTGGAGCAATCCCCGATAGAGAATTTCAGGAGTGTTTTTACGAAAAATAAATTACCGACTCGACCATCACATTGATGATAACGCTGGACCTGGAACTCACTGGGTCGCGTATGGGATACATCCACGATCAATTATTTATTTTGACTCATATGGGCTAGCTCCACCTAAAGAATTTCTGAAATACATCCACGTAGAAAAAATCCCTGTTTGGTATTCCACGTTACCTACACAGACATTAACCGATCCTCCGATATGTGGTCCAGAAGTTATTAAAGTTCTCACAGCGATTTCAAAATCCCACCAACCACCTCATAAAACCATACATGAATATACCAGTGATAACTTTTCGAAGAGATCTTAAACGTATAATGGTAGATATTTGGGGAAGATCTCTGTCACAGGGAGAGAAAAAAGGCGGGGTTTCACTCGATGTTGTAAAACAAAACTTATCAATGATGCGTTATCTATTTTTTTACATCTCGTAGATGTATCGCCAGATGATATAGTTGTATTTCAAAACCGTCAAGGTAAATTAAAAACGAGTAATATTTCCGTCAAGGGTATTTTAGTTAAACTTGATAACGTGCTTGAAAATTCCATCGCGGTATATGATTCAACAGGTAAAATACGACCCGGAATTGCTTATTCGACCATCGATAACAGATTAACATCGTTGATAAATTAACAGCGCTGCGAGCTGAATATGATAATCATGTCCAGGGTTATAATAATTTTTTCCAAAATGATATCCAATTTAGAATCGAATTGACAGTTTTTTGAAAATATTCCATTGGAGATCCCATTAAAACTTTCTGATATAAAAACCGCCGTAGATGAACTAACGGTGTTACGATCCGAGTATGAAGATCATGTAAAACAATTTGGAAATTTTCGTACAAATATTGTCCAACAATTCTTTGTGACACCAGTAAATAGTATTTCTATAAACTTCCAGAGATTAAAAAATCTATCGATGATATTAAACAAACTCACGGAACTATCAAAGACGATTTTCTGAGCATGATAGCACGCTTGATAAGGTTAATATCCCTCATGGAAAAAACTATCAGAGTTTTATATACGATACAACGTGTATCCTTTGCTTAGACATCACAAACTGACACATTAGATATCACTGCGGAAGTCAAGCAAATCTACAGATTAACCCTAGTATCGCCATCGCAGTTTAATATATCACCGAGTTCGTCCTCCGGAGTAAACAATACGATCAGCGCGATAATATTCTAGGGATCAACTGAACGATTTACGATAACCGCCACAGATAAAAATCTAGTTCGGGTATCCATCATATGGTATGCAGAATTCGTTGTCGATTTAAGTAAACAACTTAATTAAAAATAATGACCACAACGACAACACCATCGCATCAGTACCGATATGATCAAGTCCGCGAATTACAAACTAAACTAAAATCGCTCACAGATGAGCATCAAACAAACAAAAAAATATCGAAGAAGTATTACCACCGTTGACGTAATCATATACTCGGTTTCAGGTCTTATCGCTGGAACCAGTGTGATATTATTGTCGGTGACAATTTGTATAGCCGCGGCGACAACTATCGCGGGGGTGATTTCAATTATAACAACAACAAAAATAGCATCGTGTAGTCAGCGTAAACTACATGATTACACGGTTAAATTTCATACTGTGTCAACCGCGTACTCGCAATTATCCGCAATGATATCGTCGTCGCTCGATGACGCGTTAATATCCAATAATGAATTTTCTTCCATGGTGAACATCTATGACTCCGCGATGTCGAAATTAGAAAAACATATAGAAGATAATGTCGCAGACATCGCCACAAGAATTACTTCTGCGGATAGTTGACAACACCACTCCGGCGAAAACAACGATGATATCAACCACGACAAGAAAACCTGATTTCAGTATTGAATTTCCAAATCCGATTCCAGCAAAGCAAATAGCGTTAACACAATTACGAGTATATTACAGCTGGCCTAATATCAGATCAAGTTCATTCGCTGGTAAACCACCCAATAACACCTTTGTGTTCGCAAACAAGGATAAACCAACCGTTTAACCAGATTGGCAAACAATACATCTTCCAAAAGGTGCTTACGACATCGAAGATATCAACAAGGAAATTCAGCGCAGGATAAAATCTATCACTGGGGTTGAATCTAAAATCTAGATAACTGTTCATGAACCATCGTTGTCAACCGTCTTCAAGATAACTCTCCCGCGTACCGCGTAGATATATATAACTCGTCGATGAGAACCATATTAGGATGGCCAGACCCCCCCCCCCCCCGCATTGGAAGAAATACCACCAGTGGAGAAACCACCAGTTGGAGAAATAACTCCAGTGGAGAAACCACTTTCATCTGAACCTAAATTATCTGATTATTCCTCAGATAAATAATCGTATCACGACGCCGAGATATCATACGAAAGAAACTTTCGTGTTCTGGATTTGTTTTGTGGATGGATAGAACCAGGCGGTGGGTGGTATAAAGCATATCCAATTAGAATTAACAATCACTTTATAAAAATAAAACATGATTTTATAAAATATTTTAAAGAACAACGTGCATATTACCCTGAAATAAGATTAGATGATAATTATAAAAGATATATTGGTAGATTTTTTCAAAGAGAAGAATCATAAATATATAGAAATATGTAATCAAATTATCGCCGACATGCAAATATTTAATTTACTAATTATTCAAACAGGAGTAAATTATGTAAATGCTAAAACGAGAACAGAATTTGCAAAAACATTTAATATACGCGTTGAAGATATTCCGACATTTAAATTACCAGGATATTATGTTAAACTTACACAATTATTTAATGACCACGTCAATAATCATTTTTCTTTTATACACGCATTATGGAAGGGAGAATTTCTAATTGATATCATCAAGATAACAACTGATGATATACCAACCGAGTGTTGGTTAGATATACCTCTAAATGATGCACCTATCCAACATAGATATCTCACATACAATAATTCCCCAAATGGAACTGGTAGACATGTCTCGCCGGGTAACGTTGATATAACGTCAGTGATCCCTGTAAATCTTGTGTGTGATATCGTAATTGGAAGTTATAGCGCTGTTACATAATCGTCAAATCAAGCGGCTCAAGAATGTATGCTGTACACGTTTTCCCCTAAAGTCTCCCGTGGAAGTTTAATCATACAAACACCGATTAATGCACTGTATTTGGAGTGTAGTAATTCTTGGGTAACAAAAATAAATTTTATACTCGGTGATTTAACTTGATCGATCTATCAAACGAACAATAAGAAAATACCTTTGATGTAAAATCCTATGATTTTCATCGTAGATTTCCGTCATAGACTTTTATCGTAGGCTTTCATCATGAGGATTTCAACGATTTAGATAATCTTAAGAATTTTACAATATATGAACACACGCAAGTATATATCCATGATCGAGAACGTTTCAACGATGCGATTAGAAAATCATTCACGGAGACAATCACAGAAATTTGGAACTCGTCGTTGATGAATTCGGCAACGAAGATTTTTTTGCTGACGGAACACCAACGAGAACAACTGCAACGTGATCATATTATAATAATTTCATGTAACCGCGACCAGATAATAAATTATGCTTACTCGTTTATCTCTCTTGGGCGCCTCAAAGAAATTTTATCGGGGGAAAAATCTTGGTATCATCGATGATGAGGTCGAGGTCGCCAACGAATACAAAATAGTATTGTCAAGGTTGTATAAAATATGGGCAAAGCAACCAGTTTCCGCTGTAATACAAGGTTGTGCAGAACAATTCAAACAAGCAAAACAACAATACAAGGCGAATAAACGAAAAATCCGAGAAGATATCGCCGAGCTAAAAAAAGATCAATGAATTATCCGAGACGCGTGATCAATTACGAACCACCGCGGAGAGAAATGAGAGAGAATATCAGCAAGAAATTTCCGTGTTGAAAAAATCCAACAACGAATATAGTAAACTGATATCAGAGCTTCAAACTACAAATAGCGGATTTGAAACCAAACTCACCGAGCTAAAAGAAAACAAATATGATTTATCTGATCTTCGTAACAGACTTATCACTGTGAACAACAATTTTATTTCGGAGATAAAAAATAACACGGTGATATGGAAATAAATAAAACGTTCCGGGATGAATATCAAGATATGAAAAACCCCAATCATTTCGATATACCTCTTCGTCATTGATGTCAATTTTCACACACTCAAATACTTCCTTTTGTTTTTTTTCGCGTTGGAATCTATAAGAGCTTCTTCGTTGAATATATCTCCGACGCTTTAAAGAATTTTCGATATGATCGTAGATACCGCAATTAAATTTTCTTCCGGGGGGGGTATTTTTTTTATAAATGATACGATTTCGTTCCCTGGAGATAACTTTCATTACCCGGTATACTGATTTATACTGGAAAACTTAATCGCCGCGCTGAGGAAATTTTTTTTATATTCGGCGTCGACGTAATCGCTGGTAAATGTGGTACTGTCGTGGAGATGTTGTATACGATCGAGTTCGATTTTCAATTCTGCAATATTTTCATCGTCCATGTTTTAATGGGATTATATAATATGCGTTTGGTTTAAGTGTTTATCCGCAAAGTCATTTATCGCACACGTTGCAATTTCAATAGCGGGTTTCATATCATCGCTGATATTGTTGAGAATTTTATATGACGTGATTATTTTTTTCCGCGAAATAACCTCCGATAATTGCAAATTCGCACTGTAATAAAAGTTGTTTATATATTTTTCATTGGTAAATATAATCGATTACTAAACCATTACTGGTTATCCCGTTAAAACAGTCAACGATTTATCTGTGAGCGAGATATTTTTTCTTCCAACAGAAATTCTCATACCCCGTATTACTAATCCAACCGAGTGGTATTTTTCGTTGTCGATGTCGGACGGTTCCATCACGTTAAGCTTCGTAGTTAACGTAAACAGGAATCAAAACGAACACTTTGTGGCTCATATTTGTAAATATAATTTATTTGTCTAAATTATGATTTCTGTTAACGTATAATCTTAGTGCGAGGGTTATGCGGGGTAACTTTATCATGATATCGTTTAAGTTCTCTATAGTTTTTACCTCCGCAACTAATACACAACTGTTTTTCTTTGTACTCCAACACCACACCTGATTCCGGGATTTGGTCATAGGTTCCTCGTCGTATATTTTGCATATGATTTCCACAGAACTCTTTTCTACAGTTTACCGAAACGGGTTGTAGATCCAGCTGGTAATCAATTACACTGGTTCATGATATATTTAAATATTTTATTTAAATATTTGTTTTAATTATAATAATTATGGGAATTTTCAAAATTTGCGACATAATATGATTACAATTCGTGGGGGGGAACGAAGGGTTTTTAACCTAGATCGGAGAATAAATACTCCATCGGGGATGTCAAAGATTATAAATAGCATCAAACACGCAAAATACGAATTTCTCAACGATGGCTCAGTTTATACCTGGTCGACGTATCGAACTTCTCGTATCAATTATACTATGGCGGATTTGCGTGCCGCAGAAATATTATCCAGGATAAATTTCTCCCAGGGAAAATATTTCATCCATGTAAAATTCATTAAAATTTATTTTAAAAAATTGGAAAGTTTATAATCATCGTGAACGTATACTGGATTCAACAAAGAAACCTGTGATTGTAACTGATAAAACTATACCAGATGTGTTAACCGGGATGGATAACAGATATAATAGTGGAGCGTATCCGGTAACCGCGCTAACTTACGGGATTTACCTGATAAAAAACCCAGATATTTAAAAACGTTCCCAGATGAAAATTTCAACGCGACTAAACTGCGTAACTGAACGAGATATGGAACATTTCAATAATACTCGACAAGTAAACGGATTAACCGAGTTAAGAAAATCCAAAATAGCTAAATGGGCGGAATCAGTTAAACAATCTGGAGCATCAATAAACGATGTTGCCGAGTTGGAGAAGATATTAAAATTCCCGATAACAATTAAACTATCACCGGGGAAGTTTCGTATACAGAGAAATATTTTAAAAAATGGTGCTCCGATTGAATTCATCGATCATAATTCACATGTGTGGAGTAGTTGAATATGAGTATTTCCTATGACGAGAACAATAAAATATTACTCAGGAGATATGTTTGATTGTATCTACGAGATCAACAAAACCGATTCTGTATCAGTTTGGTTATTTCAAATTGATGAAGAAGAAGAGTACGATCAATTTGTAAGATCAAACGGAGATTTATATCGAACAAAAATCCTTCAAGGGGATATGAATAACCTTGCTTCGAGGTATACAAACAACATATAAACAATTACACGAAATTATTTTACAGTTCCATTGGTCGCAGCGCATTTTGCCAGAGAAACAAACTTGTGTAAACCAACCAGACATGAATTTCTCAATGACGTACAAGCGAGCTGTATCGAATATGGTCATGGCGGGTTATGGAATACAAAATACGATCACGAAAATATGATTATAGAACACAAACTATAATTTCGGAGATATAATTTACGTTGATATGATAGCGTGTTGCACTGGAAGCTTTCTCGGGCGTGGTGAATGCAGCGAATACCTTAAACGGTTCGGTCATCCTGCACATGAAATGACCAGAGTGGCGATTAATGGACCATTACCAGACTTTGATCTGATGGAGGTTGCCCGTTTAACATCATTTAAATTTGTTGAAAATCTTCATCCGATATTTGATCTTTGGTTTGGAAAACATTTCTCAATGGAGAGATGGGCTCCGATAGCATTATTAAGATTTATGTTGGACAACAAAATGTTAACATCGTTGGTTGTTTCCTCCGCGATTATATCATATCGGAAACAATCCTCGGGTTGGTTACTAACCCCTGAAAAATGCGACGATTGGGATACAAACCGCCACGAAGAAAACAAAGCAAAGAATCTTGGAAAAAGAATAATTGGGAAATTTAATCAAGGTATATCATGCGATTATAAACGACGTTGTACACGATTGATCTTTGATGACGCTGAATTGGATTTCATAATCGCGGATACAACAAAAGATCAGATATTTACATCAACGAAAACCGCTTATTTATCCAATAAAGAAAAAATAGGAACTATCATTGAATATTTTGAAGGCGAATCACCACAATATACCCATTTAGGAAACTCGATGCTCGGTTATGCCTCGATAAATCTACTATCGATGATAAACATGTTCTCTGACATCGCGGTTAAAGTCGCAACCGACTCATTTTATTTTGATAGAAAACATTTGAAAAATGTTGAGGAGTTTACTACGCGGGAAGGCGACTGGGGAACATGGAGAATAAAACAAGAAACATTACATGGATATTGCGAATCATCTGATGTTTCAATCGAGGATAATTACCGCGAGGATACACACATGGAATTATCATCATATCCATCTGTGTACGATCCAATAACCAGGTATAATTTGGTTGTCGCGAGCAGAAAACGAATCCGAGATCTACTTCAGGTGAAATTATTTGACACACACAAAGAAACATTTCCAATGGATCCAGTTCCGTTATGCTATAGACCCACGGAACCACGAGGACAAAACATCGAAGTTGATATTCCTGGAAAATCTGACAAACAAGAACTTGTATTAAATGATATTGTGTTGGTTGATATCAACGTTGTCGAGGACGCATTGCGCGCTGATAAATCTCCAAGGCGGTTAGGATACGCTGAGACAATACATTCTTCACAGGGATTAACTATCACGGATACAATCGTTTGGATCATCGATAATTTCATCGAGTTGTCAAATTTAGTTTACTTGGCGGTATCTCGAGTACGAAGAATAAATCAACTTCGGCGAGTTACTAATGGTGCTGACAATATCACTTAAGACCACGTGGCGGTAATGGAGTATCATCAGGAATCACTTGTAATTGTTCACGATTATATCCACGTTGTGGAGCGGTTGGATCCAATCTATAGATTGCTGGTGTGTTTTTAGATGTAAACACGCTAAATATTTTATGTGATGTGATACTCCATATAGGATCAGTTGATCTCTTTTTACCGCCTTCAAGTTCACCGGGCACATACAAATATTTTTCAGCGACATTACTAGGTAATAACAGCATTGAAAAAATCACGACGAGGTAAATTTATATTTTTTTTTTGGTTTGATTGCGATAATCGGTTTCATCGATTTCATGTTTAACGTCGGAGTAATTTCATTGTTGAGTACGGTAAGTACCCCTGGTAATCTCTTGACCCATTCACGTAATCGTTTATCATCGATGAACTCTTTCGAGTACTGATAATGAAACAATTTGTCTGCAAGTGTTCTGTTAAACCGCTCAACGATTGCCTGATCACGATGTATTGCAGTATGTCCTCATCGTGTAATAGTATTATGTTGTTTCATCGTTGATGATACTTCGACTTGAAATTCCTTGTCGGGATCAATCTGGAGATTTGGCCATCGTAGAGAACATCGACGATAAATATTTTTAAACGCGGAGGCAACTTCAGATGAGGACTTTGTCGTTAACGGCTCAGCTTCTTTGTATCTACTAGCAATGTCAACAAGGGCTAGCGCTTATTTGTAAACACGTTTCTTGACAATATCATGTGGCAGAAATAATATATCAGCCTGATGAACTTAATTTGGGGCACAAACATCAAACGACGCGTATTGAATCTTCTTTGGCGGAGGTAGATAATTTTGCCATATCGCTTGTTTGAATAACCAATCCGCCGCGGTGGTATTTTTAACATTTGCCGCATTGGCAAGTTTACTAATCTCAGCCTTGCCCTTCAAGAATCCGGTTGGAGAATAATAAATCGATTCCATATAACTAAATACTAGCAACCAGCATTAATTTACCTTTCATCGCAGTTTTTATCAACCACGAAGCTAATTTTTCTTTGAATGATTTATCAGGAATAGAATTCAACGCGTGAATCAATTTTATCTCGGCAATGTGACGCTGTTGAAGAACATTACTTCGATATGCAACGTCATGAGCATGACAAGCTTTATATATAGCGTTTATCGAATATTCACCTGGTCGTGGTTGATCCTGATTATCGAGTTTGATATTGAGTCGGGTTCCCGGGACACAATAACTATACACCGGAATGTGTTTTTCTCCTGAATATTTTGCCCATAGAGCTCCTGGAAGCTTTGTTGGTGGCGATATCATCTCCCATTTTATTTTCCTGACAAAACGGAATATTTTTATACCGCATTGTGCACACTTGCCCGTGATCGCATCTCTGTTCTTTTTAGTCACGATAGGAGCTAAGTCAATTGTTGACGTACGAGTCTTACATTTCGCACAATATAAATCCATAATATATTTATGCTATATGGATATGAATGTAATTGATTATTAAGCATCACAAGAACAAGAACTTGTTACACATCATCGAATGCTACCAAACTCTATTAGAATGATTATAATTGGTCCATCCGGGAGAGGTAAAACACAATTTTTTAATTGATATGATAATGAGATGGATGAAATAGGATAAATTGCATATGATAGCGCCGAGTATATACGATCAACGATGTTATGAGGTATTAAGAGATCATAACAAAAGCGCAGCAAAGATAACCGGGGTAGATATTATTGAATTTATTACTGATATTGACGAAGCTCCTATCATCGATGATATTGACTCGAATTTAAGCAATTTAGATGTGTACGACGATATAATGTTGGACAAACAAAAGAATCCAGCTAGGATATTTTCTCGGGAAAGACGTAAAAATACTGACGTGATATATGTCACCCAACGGTATACTCAAGTACCTAGAGTGATCAGAGACAATTGTAATATCCTCGCGGTGTTTAACGGAGTTGACAAGCATACACTAAAGAAATATCCTCCAAACATGGTGCGATGGTGACATGGATTATAATAAATTCAAACATTTCTTTAGTGTTACTCAAGCAAACCCACATGGATTTATAACAATAAATTTATACGATCATCGAACACGATATGGATTAGGACTAGGTCAGATATATGGTTAATTAATCGCAGCCTACGAGGATATACTCGACACGCGGATGTAATTTTGTTCAACAAAAAGATAAACCCAAAAATAACCGTCATTTTGACAAAATAACGGCTGTAAAATGTGTATGGTTCGCCCTTTCCTGCTGCTACATTGGATTTTTGATAGGTTCAAATTACAACATGGATTAATTTAGAGCAAGTAGGATACCTACTTAAAAAGGTGTGTTTTCTTTACAATTTCATCGTGCCATTGTTGTCATAATTTCAGATGACCTTATTTTCAGCAACTTCCTAGTAAACTGCAAGTGTAAGTTCAATATTATTCCACTCCAATAAACACGCTCTTTTCTTTGACAGGGAAGATACAGTAAATGGTGGCTGTGTGTCGAAAGAATGATCCCAAAATAATAATAATTATTCTGAGCTATCATTTTTTCTAAAATATCCAACAAATTCTAAAAGTTACACCAATATTTCACTTTTGATTTTATAAACAATGTCTATTCTGGCTATATGATGAATACAGGTAATCTTAGAGATACGAGAACAGAGGATGTCAAATTCTAGATTTTGACCACTAATCCCAAATTAAATCCCGGGTAAATATTTAAATAATGGTTGGTCAGCAAGTCTTAAGTGTTTTAAGTTTATATCATAAGGAACAATCACGCAATATCTGGGTGGATTAAATAGAAACAAAGACACAAATGGAATTAATTGCTGTCTCGTATCTTACATTTGTGCTGTCAAAAAATGCTCGACATCCGGATATAAAGTATTTATAAAAGGAGTTTGTAGGATTCAAATACACACTTTTATCTTATGTGTTAATCTTAAATATGAATTATTTTGTTCACCGGCTTGTAACATTTGTAAAATATAGAAAAGCAAGTGATTGAATGTGATAATTTGAAATTTCTTTATTTCCGTATTTCCTACTAACGGCATTTATATGCAGAAAAAGTCGTATACAAGGGTGTGCGTACATGCATGTGCTCAGATGACCGACCTGTTTTGAACTTTGTATACACGTGTTCTTAAGTATCCTATTTATATATGAATGATAAAACTAGGAAGTATTAGTTAAGAATCGAACTTAAGTGTTACGTTGGCAATGGATAAAGGAGTTAGGTGAATTTACTTGACCAAAATATGTTTCTGACCTGCTATGTTTTCGTTCATAACTCATTCATAGCAAAGATTTATTATTATTTTTATTAAAAAATCTACGTTTGCAAGCAACAATTCAGAATGCGTTCTATTTGCTACAAAAACAATGTGTTTTTTTTGACAGCAAACACAATGCGTTCTATTGACAGCAAACACAATGCGTTCTATTGACAGCAAGCACAGTACGTTCTATTGACTGCAAACACATTGTGTTCCATTGACAGCAAAGACAATGCGTTCTATTGACAGCAAAAACAAGCGCAGGAAAATCTGAATACAAAGACATTTTTTTTATATACGACATTAAAAATAGAATGTTCATGTTGTTAGTTAAAACATATTTCGTTTATTTAGTACTTATTTAGATTTTTGCTATAGGAAAGGCCACACCATATTCTAGACTTTGGAGTTAAAATACATTGGAATGAGATGGACCAAAAATATTCTTGACCATTCTGTCTATCTATCTATCGATCCATCGATCTATCTATTATAACATACTTGTAATTGTTAAGCTCCAATCGTAATATTATGGAAGTTATATTAAGATAAATAGCCGCTTCTTATTTTCCAATTGTTTTATACATTGTTATTGTCATAATTTCGAGTGGATACATTGTTTTATACATTGTTATTGTCATAATTTCGAGTGGATACATTTTCGATATTTGGGTTAACACCCCATTGTAAAGGGCAATATCAATCCAATGTTATACCACTCTAATTAACACGTGTCTTTAATTATGAGAATAACAATAATGTGTGGCTCTGTGACAAACGTTTGAATCCGAGATGCTGAAATGTGATTCATCCTGAAAAATATAATTATTATGTGTTACCATTTTCAAAACGATAATGTTTTATAATAGACCTTTATTATTTTTTCATAAACAATGGCTAATACGAATATTTGAGGAATGGAGTTAAGCACAGAGATAAGAAATCAAGAAATGCCATCTTCTCTTGACCCCCACCCCTATCTACATAACTCGTTTTGTACAGTCAACAATTCATTGTTGTTCGATTGTTATCATATCATATTTCAATCCTGCAATAACTTCTTCGTGAAACAGAAATAAAATCTATAGTTAATTGAGTTGCACACTCTTTTCTGACCTTTTTGCAGTGCATACCAGCGGAAGATAACGTACTTCAAATGTGCTGCACATAAAAGGCGCTGGTGGGATTGGAATGCAGAAATTTAAATATATTTTAATATTAAATTCGTTTTATCGTTTGTTTATTTGCATTAATTTATAGCATTTTGTAAATATAAATACAGATGATTGAATGAAATATTTGGTCTTCTTTTATTTCTTTATTTCCTAGCTACTGATTTTATCGTCCAAAACTGGCGTCTATATCTGTGAGCCATGTTGACCTACCCTATTTTGAACCTTGCGTAATTTTTTTATGTATTCTTTTTACATATCAGAGATAAAAGAATGAAGTTTTAGTAGTACCCGAACTTAAGTCTCACAAAGGCAGTCATCTACAGAGATCGGTAAGATGGGGGTCGGCAACCAAACGAAGCTCATTCTGCAAATTGGAATTAAACAAAAAATAATTTAGTTTTGAAAAGCGATACATTTTACAAAATATCTTTATTTGATAATAAATCAAATAAAATGTAATATATAAATTTAAAGTGTTTTTTGTTCATGCAAAGGATATATTGATATTGACAACATCCCTTAATCCCCGGGAAAATTTGAGCTGCATATTTTGCACACTTTGCTGCAGATGTCGTCCTCGTTCTTGATATTGACAATCATGCCAAGGCACCTAGAAATAAGATAGGCGTGATAAAACCTGTCCGGAATTTCGGTTTGAAGAATAAATAAGGACAAGTTAAAGACATAAACAACGGGAAAGAGATGGACAAAGCAAAATATTTAAATATATATATATATATTAAAACTATAATGATTGTTTGTTATGCCACATTAACACTTCAAATTTTTTTGTTTTTCCAGATTAAAATTAGAAAGTTGCTGTAGTTATCTAATTATTTATTGCTACATTGTTATTATCTATGTGTTACATCGTAATTAAATATTTGTTACATTGTAATTAGCTGTATTTTACATTGTAATTATTTATTTGCTACATTGCTATTATGTAATTGTTACGCCATACTTTTTATTCCCTACCAATTGTAGTATTTTATCTTAGGCTCAAATTGCAATATGGCGGAATATACAGTTAGATACATAGCTGATTCATGTTTTTCAATTTCATCATAAAGAATTCTGGTTATAATCTTAGGCAGTCATATTGTCAATATTTGGGTCAAAAAATTTCCTTGTGAAGGCCAATGTTAAATCGAAGGTTATCTCAATCAATCGAATATAAGTCTTGTGTTGCAAGAAGGAAGACAAAATACATGGTTGCCAAAAGACCGAGCATGAAGTGACGATTCGTGGTGTAGCTAGATCTCAGATTTTCTCAAAAGATAATTATCAAATGTTATCATTCTTGAAGAGATACAATTTAAAATTAAACACATATATCACTTTTCTATATTTTTGTATTGACTAGTTTGGTATCTAAAGAATAAGGTGAAAGGTGAAACAAGATTTTTGAAAATGACAACTTCTCGATTTTGACAAGTACCCCATCATGTGACAAACCTAGGATACCACGACAACAATTACTTGTTATTCTAAATTTAGAATATACGTTTCAAACCAGCACAAACTAATCAGTTAAATCGGATCAAAGACATCCGTCATGATTAACTGCACCAGTTACGTAACCCTTGTGATTGTCAACATAGCGTTATCACTAGGAAATAAAGTACATATTTATTTGTATGATAAACACGAGAATCATGCAAACCTGACGAGGAAGGATGCATTATATGCACATTCTGTTTAAAGGTCAAGGTCTATTCATTCATTCTAAAATCGCACATCCTGTATTAAAGAGTATCCAGATTGTTTTGCAATCTTTGTACTTAAAATGAATTTAGTCTCTAATTCAACGAATTCCAAGTTCCATGCAACAAGTTAAGCATATAAATTATCTTAGGGCGTGGACAAAAGTTAAGTCATTGCATTTTAACTTAAACTTGTCAACTTTTTGTTTTTATGTTTTTGTATGATTGCTTATTTTCTTTATCATTTTGATACTTACACTTCACTAATAAAATTACTTGTGAGACTACCCCTTGCATTGTGATGACCTGATTTTATTGATACAAGTATTTCTCGATTTCAAAGATACCTTAGCATCACATGGCCATACTAAATAATACGTGATGCAAAAATAGAACACAAGTACCATGCCGTAAAATGATTTGTTGATCTATATTCATGGTTTACTCTTCTTTCGATTTCAATTTAGCCTAATTCAGAGCTGTTATCGAAGCAAAGGACAACGATTTATGCAGAAAACGTCTGGAAATGAGTTCAAGAAAGGTGTGTATTGATTTAAAATTATTTTATGCTGATTTTTTAAACAAAATCAATATATTTAAAAATACAGAATATTACTAAGAGTAGGTAGATGCATTATGCTAAATTATCTACTAATATTAGGCACTTTTACTGAACTATTTTCTAAGTAATCAGATATTTTCTTCAGTACACATAGCCCACTTCTACTCAAAGAGTATACTCAGTATGAATTAGTATTAAATTTGGTATAGTTTTGTACATTTATCTTCTAAAATTGACCCAATGAGCTTCTAGTACATGATATCTAATTTAAATGTAAAATTTTCTAAATATATATGTTTTGAGCATTACATGTGATAATGGATTTCAGATTTACATATTATGATTAGTAGATTAACTCCTAAACCAGTAGATTTTTTTATCTACTAAAACATTGTTTCAAGGGACTGAACAGTTTTATTTCTATATGTTCTCTCAGCTTAATATAATATAACAGCCAGTTTTGAACATATATTAGATTCAGATTTAGATATTCTGATGGAAAATGCTATAAAAATGAGAGTTATTGATCTTACAGTTCATTGCAAAGATTTTTTTAAAAATAATAAATTCAATACCATTTCTAGTTTTCTTCACAAGATCCCTGTCTGGTGACCACTAAAGACATTTATTTTATCCAAACAAAAGTCTGTTTACTAAGGTAACTATCATGAACTACTACAGCTAAATTTAATGGGCATTTGTTCCACAATACACCTGGTTTTGTACCAAAATATTCTTTTCAGGAAGACATATTTTCTTTTTGATGTTTTATAAAATTCAAATACATAATTTTGATCAACTTCTCTTTTTTAAATAAAGTCATGTTCAACTTGACCAGTTAATACCTCAAAATGTTTGCTCTGAAGAATCTTACACTGAAACATTTATGTTGTATTGTAACAATGCAGCTACAAAGAGTTAATGTTTAAACTAAATGTTTTGTTCCAAATTTTAGACTCATCTAAGCAAATATTTGTGTGTTCGTACATCAAAATATTTTAAAGACAGAAAAATGTAACTTATATGTAAAGATTCCCATCATTTATTCAAGAAAGAAATATTGGGAAAAAACATAGTTTCTATAGCTGTTGAAATAACTTTCAATTTTAAATATAAAAAGTTCACTTTTTTGAAAACAGTATTTAGTCAGCTAGTTTAGAAAGTTGACTTTACAAGAATTAATGAAGATCTGATGTAAAGCTCTCTTGAATCTCACATTGACTTATGATAAATATTATGCCATTTCTGTATAATGTAAGTACGATTTTTTCTGCAGTTATGCATTCACTAACTTAATTCTGAGAGTGTCACCTGGAACATTCACAAGGGAATTAGGATCTTTCATACATGGATGAAAAAGTCCATAACATCTGTGTTCAAGGGGCTAAAGCTACTGTACAAATGTCCATTTTACATATTTGACTACATTTTAACTCCTCGGGCTAGAAGGTTAAGTGACTTTACGATTTGTCCTGTATAAGCCTTCATCCTTCCATCCTTTAACAATTGCATTTTAATCACTCTATCATCCATATACTTGATTTAATTTTAAGTAAAGCATGGAACATGAGCTTATTTCAAGATTTCAGACTAATTCAAAAATGATTAAAATCAAAGTATATTAATAAGGTGATCTTGCATCCGATTAGCTGAGCTTGTTACCAATATTAAAGCTATATTTTTTAGTTGCGGTCATATTTGTACATGTTTTTAAGTTTTATTAAACTTGGAATTATAAGCTTATATTACGAGATCTCTGAAGTGGCAACTAGTTGCATGAGTTTGTAACCACTTTATTTATGATCTGATTTTGATCAATTTCGACAAAATGGACTAACATCATGAAAATGTCAAGTGAATTGTATTAAAAACAAGGTCAAATTATATAGTAATGAAGTGATCTGGCATCTGGCTAAGCTTCTTATGACTTTCAATAGAGTATTTCTAATCAAATTTGGATCTAACTTAGTAAATAGGTTTAAATCATCAAAATGTTTTATGAATTTTTGCTATAAATTAGGTGATTATATATTTCATTTTGAATGTGCTTGTTTTTATGACTTTATCAAACTTGGAAATAAGGTTATCTAATCAAGATATAATTCAAGATAGATTATGAGAAATATCCAATCATATTAAAATTGCAACTCTTATGTCTTCAGTGCGGCATTTTATAGTGATGCCTAACACTGGGGCATCATGTCGCAAACATGTAGCATGATGTCCCAGTAACATTATTCTGACAACAGGCCAACAAGTCCCAACACTAGCCTCTTAATGGTGAAAGCCAGGCAGTATCATTTTTATAAGTCTTTGGTATGACTCGGACGGGGATCAAACCAACGACCTTCTACGTCCGATGTGGATGCTCTAACCACTAGGTCACCAGAGCGGTCTACCAAAGACTTGTAGAAGTGATACAACATAGTAGTTCAAGTTAAGAAAAGAATCTTGTTTGTTAATTTTCCAACTAAATTGCAATGTAATTTGAACTTTATTTTTTAATATTGATTTCTTCTATTGTGACAGTAAAACAATTATTAAAAAGCTTGTTTAATTTAGTTTAGAAAAAATCTGGCCAACATTTTTCAGGTATTCACAAACCAACAAGCGTCAGGCAGACATCAAGCTGACCATGCATACAGAAGAAAATATAAAGTTGGGAAATATGCTGTATATCTGATAGATAAAACAATCATTCAAATCGGTTAGGTCTAAAAAGACTTATGAAAAAGAGATCTTTTATGCTAAAGTAAAAATTGTTTTATAAAAAAGAAACATTCCACAGGCATTGTTCTTTCAAATTAAACAGCAAGTCATTTTCATTTTATTTTGAAAGAATACACCCATCGGACACTATAAATATTTCAGGTGTTTTTCATATTTTCACCATTTCAGTCATATGATGTTTAATAATACATATTTTGTGTATTTAATCATTTATTTATAATTTTTCCCTGTTATTATATGCATCCGTCTTCCTTTTGGTCCATCTCCTTCTTTAAATACTTGGTATATAATTTAGTATGATTATAACACCCCCCCCACCGATTTCAATAACGAGAACAGTTGGTGTGTGTGATAAAACTGCTCAAAAATAATCATTTCATTCACTGATTTATAATTTATAACCCAGCTCTGACCAGGAATGTCCTAGCACTGTCATTATCTGTGTTTTTGTGTGCTTCATGTACTTTCCTTACTAACACTGTGTCATGTTTTGTTGAACTTCTGGAATGATGGCTGCAATCGCTTAACTGCTTGAAGGAGGCTCTTCAGTTTTTGTGCTATTTTTCATGATATATGTGCTTCTTGTCTATCTTCGTCTACATTACTGTGTTTCATCATGCATTGGCTTTCTTCATCTCCTTATTTTGGAAACGAAAACAATTATAACTTTTCTCAGCTGCTTTGTTCCTAAGTTAAGAAGTCATTACTTTTTTTTAATAAACCGCCATCACGTGATTGCCAATCCATCCGATTACGCTATGATGGACACTCATTAATTGCAATAAATGACCACACCTTGCCTCTTAATACTACATTGTGTTCAAGACTAAACTAACTGGAACTACATTCATCGTTACTTAAATGTAAATGGAAGCGAAAAAAGAAAAGTTGTTTCAAAGCTGGCCGGCGTAGAACAGGAAGAAGAATTCCAGTTATCTCCCTTTGGTCCGTAACAGATAAAGAATTTAAAAATTCGACTTTTAATTTTGATCACCTGTTTCAAATTCATCTTAAATCGTCACCCGATGTGTTAACTGTCCCAGGGATACCACTACGTATTGCATTATTCAACGCTCAATCAGTATGATCACCGGAAAAGAGCACAGACGTAGTAAATTTTATCAACGACCAATATATCAAAGTTTTCTTACAGAATAACAGGCGATGAGCAAAAGTGTGCGGATTTAACACCCACCGATTACTCAATCAAGTCATTCCCCCGCAACTCTCGAGGAGGTGGAATTGCATTAATTACAACGAATTCCATGATAAAATGTCTTAAGTACAACACAGCCTTCAATTTCTGCCACACATTGTTTGAACAAAGTCCAAACAACACTTACACTGAAACTTACACTTACACTGAAACAAAGGTCAGTCCAGTTTGTCTGTCTCTACCGCCCTCCTCCTAGTAAAAGAAACAAGCTGACAAAATCTCTCTTTTTGGAGTAGTTTCCGAATCTTCTGGAGTATGGCAATTCGATAGGTGGCAACCTAATTATTCTTCGAGTTTTCAACTTTCACGTTGACTGTCCTGGAAATCCATACACGTCAAAACTCCTAGAATCTAATCATGTTTTCAATCTTAAACAGTCGGTTAACCAACCCACCAATAAATTTGGTCACATTCTAGACTGGTTTCTTTATAGACCTGATGATAATATTCTGCATTCCATCCTTGTATCTAACGAACCTGCTTTAGATCACCTCTGCATCATATGCCGTCTTGACGTATCAGTTCCTCACCCTCCACCTTTATTTGCTACTACGAGAAACCTCCGATTGATAAATATAACCAAATTTATGCATGACATTCAAGAAAACCTAACAACTTACTTACATCCTTAAGCAGAACAACTCAATAACTGCCTGCGTTCATTGCTTGAAAAAATGCCCCAGCCACCAAATGCAGAGTATCAATTAAAAAAAAGTGTTCTGTATGGTATAGCAGTGTTAGGGACCAGCTTCGCTTTACTAAAAGATACCGCCGAAAAGAAGAGAGGCTTTGGTTTTCCACCAGATTCGCTATTAATGAACAAATCTATGAAGCCGCTCAAAAGAATGTCGCAAACATAATCCATTTAGCAAAATTATTCAACTACAGTACTAAGATCACGGAGATTTCCAGCTGCAAAGAATTCTTCGAGATAACTAACAAACTAATGTCAAGGAACAAATGTACACCACTTCCAAAAGAAAAGAAGTGGAAAGAGTACAGTCCTCACCCTCCTGGATTTGTCTGCAGAATTTGACACAAGAGACCATGATATATTAGTTTACCGTCTCCAGCATGTATTTGGCATTCATAATATAGCCTTACAGTGGTTCAAGTCTTATGTAGTCAACAGGACACAAATTGTATCTGCAAATGGAATACATTCCAGCCCAGTTGATATATGTTCTAGTGTTCCACAGGGGTCTGTTGTTGGACCTGTTCCCTTCATTCTATACACTCAGAAGTTTTAAGGGTCGTAGATCATCACCCAGTGTCTCACCAATTGTACGCTGATGACACCCAAATATACAAGTCTAGCAACCAACTGAAGTTGATGCTACCATCCTTGGAGTAGAGAGGGGAATTTCTGATGTGAAATCATGGATGACATGTAACAAACTGCAGATGAATGATGATGAAACTGAAGCTATTCTAATCACAACACAAAGACTTTCCCATTCACATTCTTTACCTCAGGCAAAAATTATCAGCAACACCGACATTAAATTCTCAGTCAGTACGAAACCTAGGTGTTACTCGGCAATGTGGAACGAATTGACCATTGACATTAGACACAAAGACACAGTGGTCTCTTTTAAGAGTGCTCTTAAAACTCACCTTTATCGAATGTAGGAACAAACATAGAGACCTAATAATGTTTTATATATTATATGTTTTCAGCATGTTTGTATGTTTTCCAATTTCATGGTTTTTGTTATTTGTTTTTCTGTAGTTTAGCCATATCACTACAAATGTTTTAAAGCGCATAGAGCAGCAGCAGAGAGGGTGAACAGACCGCCTTTGTAGGCGTCAACGAGGCTTCCTTCTCGTACATATTTAATAGAAAGGTCTATTTGACAAACTGAGGCTTCCTAGTAAATATTTAATTGATAAACTAACGCTTCCTTGTAAGGGTCCATTTGGCAAAAAAAGGACGCCATTGTCGTTGGAATTCACCCTCTCTGCTGCTATAGGTTAACAATTCTTTTACAATGAAAATCGCTACGATTTCACAAACAGACTAATTTGTAGGACCTCACCTCGTAGATCAATTATATTATTGGATTGGTCAGTAAGTTTGAAATTAATTCTCGTTAACGAATTATTATGACATCGCATATAAACTGGATTAATTGGATCCTCAATAATTAGAAATCCTGGATGAGCTGTTGGTGCAAATGAATATAGAATATATCCCTGCTGAGCTTGGTTTGATCGCTCGAGATTTATTTGATAGCTTCCTTCGATAACATCACATACTAAGTTCAATGGATATATTCTTATTTTGAGGAGCGATATGCCGCCCGCCTCCGTCTGGGTCATTATTATATGTCAAGATAGTTGTTTGTGGTTGTGGTGCTGTTTTTTTCCATGCGTCGTGGATTTTTTTAAAACCTTCATCGATGGCGTCATTGAGAGATTTTTGTAGTTCTGAGATATTATACCCGTGTAGTTTGAACGCAGGAATATCTTCTACGTGTATATTATACACTATCGGAAACTCAGTTTTCGTTTTAGAATTAATGTCACCTAATACCTCTTGAATAATTTGCGAATGAAATGTTTCCATATCATTGATGATTTGGTTACATGTTTGTACGACGCTGATAAATTCATCTCGGGTGAGAGTACCAGATTTAAGAGATATTAACAACAGCGAAATATCGTTATTGAACGCTGTGAAATTTTCAGTGATTTTATCTCGTCGAGTTGTGAAGTATCTTCGGTTGCGGTCGTCTATCATTCCAGTGAAAAATTTCAACCTATTGTAACCGCTATAGCTTTTTACTGGATTATCGGGTTTTATCCTGTCGGTGATATAATCAGATTTTTGTGGTTCAGGTGGTATATTAACTTGTCGAGGTGGTATCTCAGGCCATCCCAGTATAGTTCTTATAGAACTCTGATAGATATCTACGACATAACTGGGCGAGTTTATCTCGATCGCAGATGATAGTGCTGGTTCATGAACTGTTATAGCGATTTTCGATTCTGTTCCGGTAATGGATTTTATTCTACGCTGAAATTCAGCATTGATTTGTTCGATTTGGCATGACCCAGATGGCAGCGAAACAACGTTCCAGTATGGAGTTTCATCGGGTTTATTCTTTTTCGCAAATACCAAGGAATTATTAGGCCAACTGTGATACACTCGTAGTTTTGCTAACGCGATCTCCTTCACGGGAACCGGAATAGGGAAATTGACACTGAATTCAGGAGTGATTGAGGTTATTGAGATCATGCTGGTTTTCATCGGGTGTGTGTTCTCCACTATTTGTTGAAGTAATTCTTGCGGTGTTGTCATTATTATTATTGTCCTGCTCTAATTTCGATACCGTGACATCATACAATTGAACCATTTTCGAAAACTCATCATCGGATATAAATGTATCATAGAGCGACGACGATATCAACGAGGATAATTGCGAGTATGCGGTTGACACAACATGAAATTTAACTACATAATCCTGCAGTTAAGCTGGCTGCATGATGATATTTTTTTGTTATTATCGAAAGAATTGCCGCGATTGTTGTCGCTGCTGATATACAAATTGGAACAGCTATCGGAGCAATCATTGTCACCGAGGATAGTATTATACCAGCTCCGGCGATTACACCACTCACAGAGTACACAGTAACATCAACTACGGTGATTCTTCGTCGGTATTTTTTTATTTTTGTTTGGTACTCCTCGGTGAGCGCTTTGAGTTTAGTTTGAAATTCTCTGACCTGATCATAGCGATACTGTGATGATGAAATCATAAATGATGACATTATATTTTCAAATCGTTTACGATTTCAATTTAGTTGTTTACATAAATCCGCTACGAATTCCACATACCATGTTACTGAAACCTTAGCCAAATTTTTATCAGTGGATGTTATCATGAATCGTTCAGTTGTATCCTTGTCGATGATCGTTGATATTATGTTGTTGACCCCAGATGAACTCGACGATGATATATTAAATTGAGTCGGCGTCACTAGTGTTAATCGATAAATACCCTTGACAGCTGCAGTGATGCTCAATATATTGTCTGTAGGTGTCCACGCAAATGATCCGTGTTGAATTGTGTATACTACGTTGTTGGTTCTCTCATGAGGAATATTTGTTTTTTCAAGTATTTGTATCATCTTCGGTATATCATCCTTGATAATATCATTGGCCGTTTTAATATCGGTGTTGATAGTTTCTATTTGCCGATTAATCGCGGCTATTTCATCTAGAAATTTTATTTATATCCGCTAGTCTCATTGTGACCGTCGGTGGAGTTCCAAAAAATTCTCTAACAATTTTATTTCGAAGTGTGTTAAAATCCTTTTCATGTTTCTCATACTTGTTTTCAAATTGATCAATTTTATAATCAAGCTCAATTAATCTATCCATGGATTTTTTTATTGATGGTAAATTCGGTGATATTACCGCTGGTTCGCCGAAGAAAACCATAATCGATTTTAATTCGTCATTGACAGTCTTTATATTGTCCATAGAGGTTTTTATTAATGATAAATTCGGTGATGTTGTCGCTGGATCACCAAAAAAACTTAGTATGAAATTTAACTCATCGTTTAGAGTTTTTAATTTATCTGTAATCGTCGAAACGAGTACGCCCGGTTTTAGTTTACCCTGATTAGAAAATAACGCAACGGTGTTCTCGGTTACGCCGCTTTGATTAACTAAAATATCATCCAGAGAAACATTACTGGTTTTCAATTTACCCTGACGATCTTGAAATACAACTATTTCATTAGGATCAACACTTACTAAGTTCAATATCTCAACTATTTCATCTTCGATTATTTTTTTATATCACCGGTTGCAACGCCATCAGGTTCGGGTTTCTTCAGCGCTGATAAAGATCTCCCCCAAATATCAATCATGTTATTCTATATAATCTCTCCCTCTAAAATCTTTTCGATTTTCAGCGACTGCTAGTATATTCATTTACGACCTGATGAGTTGTTTTTCCAGACGTTGAAATAGCGTCAAGGACATTCAATACTTCGTTGCCGCATATTGGTGGGTCATTCATTTTTTGTGTTGATAGATGAAAAAAAATACCAACGAGGGGTGTTTAAGCGGTTATATAACGCATAAATTACTTTGGCGGCGGTAATCCATATGAATCGAAATAAACGATTACACGTGGATCAATCGCGTATGCAACCCAGTGGGTTCCGGGTCCGGTGCTGTTGTCGAGATTAATGATGCCGGTTTCAGCTCTGTTTGGTTGTGTCGGCAACTGATCTTTCATAAAGACACCTCTGAAGTTTTTAATCGATAGTTTTTTTTAGCAGCATCAAGTAAATCAAAATTGGACATAGGAGTCAAAGATGCCTCAACTAGTAAACCGGTCCTAGTCTCAGGCCTTTTCCGCTGTACCATGAATACGGGGTTCCTGGTAGTCTTAGACCCTTTCCCTTCTTTTTTTATATCCTTTTCCAGTTGCTTTCTTTAGTACCATTCCTGCCGCGGTACCAA
Organism: Unio pictorum; assembly: GCA_030141615.1. Lineage (NCBI taxonomy): Eukaryota > Metazoa > Mollusca > Bivalvia > Unionida > Unionidae > Unio > Unio pictorum. The sequence continues at coordinate 4,183,209 of JARLTB010000061.1, forward strand.
CGGCTCCTAACGCCGCCGCTTTAGCCAACGCTGGGGCCGCTGCCTTAATCAACGCTGGTAACGCAGCTAACAATGGAAATATACCGCCGGTCTTTTTCATATTGGCAATTGCAGCCGCAGAGAGTTTAATTCGAATTCCTTTTTTATCTTTGAGCGCGTCCTTGAAACGTTTTGTTTGATTAGGTTTCAACGATAATTTATTCGCCCCGCCGGTCATCTGATTAGGTTTCAACGTGATTGTAGTTCCACATTTTTCAGTTGCTGATGATTGTAGTTTCTTAATTTGATTTGTAGTTAGCGTAACACTAATAACATCATATGGCGTTTTATTAATAACATATTGATCTAATTGTTACATGTTTTCCACTGGTGCATCTATCACTCTCATTCTTCCACCAACACCTTCGAGTAGCATTGATTTATCGCTGAGAATGACAGCAACCGCTCTGTAGTTGAGAATAGCATCAGGACCAATAATACCGCGGTTTACATTAGCTCTAAAGTGTATATCAACGACTGACTGTCTTGTTAAATCAAGATGTTCCAACGAAAAGTAGTAGATCGGATATATATTCTTAAAATCCAGCTGTGATATTTGTAAACCAGTATCAACATTTTGATCACGCGCCATATATGACAACAACCTGTGATACACGCGGGCAATATGGTTTTCACCGTAATTAAGTTGTATATCCTCGGATGGTTCTTGCTGGCCGTTTATTCTCAGTGAGACGTCACTAATACCAAGTTGATCAAATATCATATGGCTGCGTAATTGTAAACCAACTCTCGCAATATCCTGTAACGCAATAAATATATGACGTGGGGCTGAAACGCCTTGTTTCGATGTCTAGTTCCATGTAAATAACCCATTAATAGCTGATTGAACGACATCTGTAGTCGTTGTTAGCCAACTTAATAGTGATTTTCCTCATTGGTCCATAAATGATAGTAATCGTTCTTCTGTGGTGATTGATGGAGTCAACACTGGCATCCACAGTGATAGTTTTGTTAAATTGACTTTACAGGGATCATTTTCCGGATGTGCTGGATCTGCTGGAATCCTCCAAATTGAGTCATCATCAGTACCTTTTCGCACGAGTGCTTCTGCGTGCTTTACTCCATAAATAACTTTTCGAACATCTCTGCAGAATCCAAATATATGATGCAGTGGAATCGCGCATGAAAATGATCTACGCACACCACTCAACATTGACATACGTGTTGCAGCTCCTAAGTTGAAATCAGGCTCATGGTTTATAATCATATCCTAGACATCATCATTATTAACAGGATTAGTAGCACGATTCTTTGGTTGTCTGAAAATAAATGGGTTTTTTCTAGCTTTATTCCTACCATCCTTTGTAAACATCATAGAAGGGCCTGCCGATCTTGTATAATCGTCGGAATATCTTGCTAACCCGATTATTAGTGTGGCCACATCAACATCACGATCTATCGACTCGATCACTTTTCGATCGATGAGATATCTCGCACTCTCAAATAACGCCATGATCCCATTATTGACAAAACCGACTTGGGTATTCTCTGGATATGGTGTATTAGCGTCAACATTTGTTACAAGTTCTCCTTCGACTTCGATAAATGCTTCACACGGTAAAAAGTATTTACTGGTATCATTAACTTGAAGTTCAATTCCTGTTCGACTATTTGGTTGTATTGAGTGATAGGCATAGTATTGATAATCACGTACAGAATCATCCTTGCGCACTGGGGCGTCCATATCAAACGCTGGATCAGGTGACCTTTTGAACAATTCATTATATATTCGTTGATCTAAATCATCGTCGTGATCGTTGACGACCACGTCGTGGTTTTTTTAAGCCACTTCCCGCTATCATATTTGCGATGTTGCTTTGGTCGTTGGTCACCAGCGACGCTAATTTATGATCTACTGCGTAATTATTTTACTAACACTTGCGGTCAGTTCCGCTGTAGATGGCAGTGGTCCCGGTTTCCTTTGCGCTATTAGTTTATCCTTCGCGGCTGCAAACGCTTTTCCGGCAGCATCTCCAACAGCGCTAATACCCTTATCACGAATAACATCAATAGCCTTCATTGATAACTGTTTTGCTAGCGGCGCCACTTTTGGAGTAATTCTTGCAAATAACCCTGCAATGGTATCACCGAGACCATCACCATATTATGCTCTATAAACTGAAAACCGCGAGTTTACTACATAGACGCTGGTTGGTTTATCATGGTTGTAGTGTATGATCATCTTATTTAAATGATATTTATCTAATGCAATGACTTCGTCATCAGATTAGTCGCTGTGGTAACCATAATGGTGAAAATCCGTAGGAGTTTCCACTAACTCGTTAATGAAATCTCGATATATATCAATATTCATGATACCACCTTGAAATAACCGCCTACAGATATCATCTGCTTCATTAATTATTTCCGGTGGGTTATTTCCAGCACGTTTTCCTCCTATGAGAACTTCTAATCGTGCTATATCACTAAGAATATTACCAGGACAATGAATAAAACCACTACCTGATATCCCACTGGAATCTCTTCGAGATTTAGAAAATCCCTTCCCGGATGATTTTTTAGTGATACCAGTTGCACCTTTTTCAGAATCAGCTTCTACCATTACTTGTATTTCACCTGGGACTGGGTCTGCTGTATATATTGGTGGTGGTTGTGTGACACCACTTATCATAGCCTTAAATTTAGCAAAATCAGAACTTATTTCTTTTGTTATTTTAATTTTACCGCGGTTTGCTAAAAATACTTTATTCGTCCAGGTGCCGCTGTCTTTCATAAAATCTCTAGACACGTCGTCTTTTAAATACGTATCTCTTATTTTTTTTTTTTTTTAAATTTTTCTTTAGTAAATTTAACTAATTCGGAGTCTGTTTTGATTTCTCTAATTATATTTAACGCATCAGCCGTAAATATCCTTTCAGGTGGATAGTCTTCTTTTGCAACAGCGCCTTGTTGTTCTTCTTGTTCAGGTGGTGTGATAAGTGGTGGTCTACTAGCAAGTTCTTCTTCAAGTTCTTCAAGAAGTTCTCGTTCTTGTTGTTCTCGTTCTTGTTGTTCTTGTCATTTTACGGCAGTTACTATATCACCAGGAAGTGTTTTTAAAGATTTTTTTGGATCTTGTTGCCATTTTTTCAAGTTCACCAATAAGAGGCTTTTCTTTTCTTGGTTCGTCCTTGGGAACATCCCCCCATATAGCTCGCTCAGTGGCTGATATTACCCCTTTCGTTGCTTTGGTAATTGGTCTAAACAAATCTTCAGTTCCGGCTGAAAAGTCAGTCTGAAGACTCTGTCTATTTTGTAATTTACTTCTGACAGAGTCGCGTATTGGTAAGAATTTCCTAATTGCAGACAATCTCTCTCGCTAGTCTTGTAGTTAATGCTTCGTTTACCATTATTAAAACAGTAAAGCAATTTCCAATAACTGTACGATGTAATGATTTTGTTATCATCAAATGATTACGTTTTAACCCGACTCAGATAGAACAAAACACTCACTAAAATATTTTTCAGTTAATTTACTTCCTCGTAGCAACGTGTTTATTGATCAAAGCCGGTATTGATTATATACCTTTCCATTGTATTTGCAACATCTGTCCATGTAGTGATGTATTTATAGCGAGAATTTTACTAACGCGCTATACATGTCAATTCGTTAGTTATACAAACAGAGGTATCCAGCGGTTTTTTTTTCATTTTCTTGAATTAACGCCCGTATATTTCTAATCTTAAAATTAACCTCCTTGTTCAATTCATAATAACGGCCCAATTCTTTTCGTTTTCCTTCCACAATAGTAAATAACGGGACAAACACACTTACGTCACTACAGAATGCAAGAGAGTCCCGAATAGAATTCTGGATTTTTTTATCAGCGTATACTTCTTTAGCAGCATATATTTGTTAGTTATAATACCGTATTCTATATCTTGAAAGTCAGATATAATTTGGTCAGGGTTTAAATTATGTGATAATTTAATCTCTTGGTTTTTCAATTTTGAAATCTCGGATATAATCCTTTTCATATTTTTAGAATTCATATATAATAATACATATTTCTAATACAAAAAAACAAAAAAATGTGGGTCAATTTTGACCCGTTTTTTAGACAGCACAATGCCGTTACTACGGTTTTAGGGTAGTTTCTAGGCATACATAAAGGATGGATATATACAATGAATGATGTCAATGAATGATTATACAATTCCATTCGAGTGTTTTGGCAATTGTATAGGGACAGCACAAACATGTTAAGAACAGCACAATGCCATTACTACGGTTTTAGGGTAGTTTCTAGGCATACATAAAGGATGGATATATACAATGAATGATGTCAATGAATGATTATACAATTCCATTCGAGTGTTTTGGCAATTGTATAGGGACAGCACATTTATCACGAAGCATATTCCCCTAAGAGTGAATCTAACCCGTCAAATAACGGATTAGAATCACAATAGGGGATGTTTAGTGAATGGACAGCACAAACAATAGATTATATAACATTAAATGAATGATGTCAATGAATGATTATACAATTACATTCGAGTGTTATGGCAATTGTATAGGGACAGCACAAGACAATACTACATATAACATTAAATGAATGATGTCAATGAATGATTATACAATTCCCAATTCGAGTTTATGGCGAATTATATAGGGACAGCACAAGATAATACTACATATAACATTAAATGAATGATGTCAATGAATGATTATACAATTCCCAATTCGAGTTTATGGCGAACTGTATAGGGACAGTACAAGACAATACTACATATAACATTAAATGAATGTCAATGAATGATGACACTCCTACATTCAAATTGCAACCGCATACCCCGCACAAAATCACCCTGGGTTGAATGAAAAATCATTCACACCACGGCGTGGTGTGGTTGGTATATACGGTTTCAATTTGAATTTGGGCGGTACCCACCCCCCAATTAAAACCATCTGTCGGCACCATTGACAATAATGCTGTTACGGGTTTCGAACCATGACCGCCAGTATGGCACCGCGACACGTTACCGATTGAGCTAACGGTTATTATATACAGTATGTTTTTGAATATAATATATAGGCAGGCTAATACAATCAATATCGAACAGGTGTGATGTACAATGAATGACGTCAATGGATCGATCACAAGCCACAACTGACTGAATGAACGAATCCATATACCTTTGTGTATGAAACAAAACCGAATACTTAAAAGATAAAAAGGAAAAAAATACAATTATTTGTAAAACACTACATATTTTATTCGTTTCCTTACAAAATAATTGTATTTCCGCTGAGCTAACGGTTATTATATACGGTATATAATATATAGGTAAGCTAATACAATCAATAGCGAACAGGTGTGATGTACAATGAATGACGTCAATGTTCGATCACAAGCCAAAACTGACTGAATGAATAAATCCATATACCATTCGTGTATGAAACAAAACCGAATACTTGAAAAAAACGCAAAAAAAAAATACAATTATTTGTAAAACACTACATATTTTATTCGTTTTCTTACAAAATATATTATATTTCCACTGAGAAATAATCGGAAAAACCCATTGAGATCCATAACTCTTTCTTAGGCCGTAAAGATACTTAAACGAGTTATCTCCCTTGGTGTTATATAGAATGATGCAAAAACATGATTAGACAAACGAAAATTGAATCTTTGTCCAGTCCTTTTTGAAATAGCTGATCGGGTTATTTCCTCTGCAACATATCGTACTGAGGGTACACAAATATCAAAATACCTACTAGCCTCACCCATTGATTTGAATACAATTTGTTCGTTAGTTGTTGTATTAAAAGATTTTACGGATCTTTTCCCCATTGATTTACAAGTACCAGTTTTCCCGTATGTAGTATTCTCATTCTGTGGAACAGCTCGTAAATTATCCAATTTGTTATTCCGAGGATTGGAATCAATGTGACCGATAACAAGACCATCATTGATCAATCCATTAAACACCTCGAAGACGAATCTGTGACAGTAATATTTCTTCTTTCCAACACTAAACATCAAATACCCCACACCATTATCCCACCCAACTAGTTTCTTCAGTCTATGGTTTTTGATAATGCCATCACGGTACGCCTCATAGATTGCAATCAGGTGGTGTGGTCGGAATTCTTGGTTCATTTATATACTATACTATTTTTTGTCTAATTCATTTTTTGGTTGAATTATTACTTTGGAATCTTTCAATGTAGTCTTGGGGTGTTCTTATGATTTTGTCGTTGACGCTGTCAGGGTTAGAGTCATTGATGGAATTCTTAGTTCGTTTATCATAATAACGCTTCAGCGCTCTGTATCGCTTACCACCACAACCGAGACACAACTGTGATTTTCCTCGCACCCGTACCCCACATCTTATACATGGATTTGGGCCAAGGCTTCCACGCCGAAAGCTTTGCATATGATATCCACAGAACTCCTTTCTGCATGATTTGTTACACGGAGTTACTGATCCGATCATAAGCCATTTGCAATGATTCATTATATAATATATTCTCTATTTAAATACTTGTTTTAATTATAATATGAAGGAGTTCGAGAGATTATCAAAAATAACACCTTCGAAAAATTCTAAATTCTATCTCGATATAGTCTCCGTAGCAGCAAAGAATCTAATAGGTGATAGAACCATGATAGGTAAAATCCGTGATTGTTTTAATGAATTCAAGCACAATGGAGCATTTCACTGTTGGTCAACATTTCGAATTGATGGTAACGTTGATACTACCATGACTGACGAAAGAGCAGCCAAGATAATCTCACATCTTGGGCGAAAAGGTATTTTTTTAGAATAAAATTCTTTATCCGTTCAGACACTGGAGATTGGATTATTCGGGATAAATACGAACCTATCTTGAAGGATAAAAGAGCTGTCACTGTGAGTCAAGATTCCAAACCAGGAATTCTGACTGGAATTGACAGACCGTACTATGAGATCTTATCCTGTAACAGCAGTTGTTTATGGGATATATCCGCTAAATGATAAACCGAGTATTGAAAACTAAAACCCATGAAATATTTGTCAAGAATGAATTGTGTAGCAGAACGAATAATTGAACACTTCACAAATGCGCTGCGTGGAAATAAATTGACTGATCTAAGACGCAAAAAATAACCGAGTGGGGTTTAACAGTTAGGAATGGAGCAACAATTCAAAATGTGGCAGCGTTAGAACGAATACTAAAATTCCCAATATCAGTAATGACGATAACAGGCGAGATGTTATACGAACCGAAATATAAATCGAGAGGAGCTCCAATCAAAATTATTGATCATAATGAACACGCATGGACATCTGCAGTAACAATATTTCCGCGGGATAGAACCATAAAATATAAACCCTCAGAACTCTCCGGAGAAGAGAAATTATTTGATTTTATTTACCAGTTGAGTAAAAAGGATCCTGTGTCAGTGTGGTTACTTCACAGTTTTGAAAACGAGGAGGGTAGATTAGATCAATTTGTAAGACCCAATGGAGAATTATACCGCACTGAAGCCCTCCATGAGGCGATGAAAAAACTAGCTAGTAGTTTCTCGAAGAGTTTCGACGACGAACAATTACTAACAAACTGTTTTACAATTTCGTCGGTTGCAGCTCATTTTGCGAGAAAGAGAAACACATGGAAACCAACAAGAGCTGAATGTCTCACAGACATCAAATCAAATTGTATAGAATTTAATCACGGTTGATTATGGAATACAAAATACACCGCTGAAACTATTATTTCAGTTGACATAGTCGCGTGTTATCCGGCGAGTTTTCTCGGGTATGGTTAATGCGCTGAATACTTCAAGCGATTTGGACATCCCACACACGAGATGGCCCGTGTTGCGATTAATGGGCCACTGCCTGATTTTGATTTAACTGGATTCGCTCGTGTGGTATCATTTGAATTAGCTACAGGACTTCATCCGTGCTGTTATGTTTGGATTGGTAGACATATATCTGAAAAACACTGGATGCCAATAGTGCTGTTACGGTATATGATTGATTGTAGAACGCTAATATCGCTGATTGTCAGTGAAGCGATTATATCCTATCGAGCTCTGACTGAAGTCTGGTTACCACAACCCAATCTAGATAGTATAATCAGCGAACAACGAAAACAGTTTTCCGATCTTGACGAAGAAAATATCGTGAAATGGTCCAAACAGTTATTTGAAGTTAGAAATAAAGACGCAAAGGATCTTGGTATAAGAATAATTGGTAAATTTACTCAAGGTGGAAAATACGACAATAAACGATATTCTTCACGGTTGATTATAGATAGCGTTGAGTACGATTTTATAATCGCGGATATAATATCTAAGGGTATATACGTCGATCGTAAAGACGCTTTCTTGTCCGATGGAACAAAATTTGCTACAATTGTTACTTACGCAGACGGAGAAAATCTTCAGTATACACATTTGAGGGCGTCTATGCTAGCTTATGCTTCTATCAATTTATTTTCCATGATATATTTCCTGACACCGCAGTTAGAGTAGCCACTGATTCATTTTATATAGACGCGAAACACAGGGAAGTAGTGGCCAAATTCACTAATTCTGACGAGAGTTGGGGATCATGGACAATTAGGCGGGAAATACTGCGTGACTATTCCAAATCAGCAGATGTTACGATTGAATATAAATATTTGAAAAATAATCAGTTATCAGAACTATCTAATGCACCGCAGATATCTGATCCAATATGTAGATATACCAGCTACCTAAATGGCTGTGGCGGGTCAAGAAAGACGACTCGTGCGATTTAATTATTTCGTGGGAAATCAAATATGATTTTACTAACACCAACACACAGACTCGCCAGAAAGATGAAACAACGAGGGGTAAATGCTTGTACTTATCACAGTTTCTTTCAATGGAAAGACGATGAAAGGACTCCTGAACGAATGGGTGAGAAATTTATTCCTGAAGTCATTATTTGGGATGAGATATGCACAGTGTCATTAGATGTATTACAAAAATTTCTCGACTGGTTATTGTTAGAGAATACAAAAGTAATGATGTGCGGCGATCATGGCCAACCACCACCATTTGTCGGTTTATCGCCACATGATTGGCTGAAGAATTTTGTAGACTATTATAAAGAAATTAACACCGATCATAGAGCACTTGATGAACAAAAAACTAATCAGATTACAACCTGATAGAATTCAATGTGAGATAGCGCGTGAAATAATTTCAGAAACACCATTAAAAGATTTCTAGGAAGCGTGGAGACCAAACGATTTGATAGTAGCAAGTAGAAAAATAGTCAGAGACACACTTCAGATGAAGTTATTTCAATTGCATAAAGACAAATTTGCAACACTTCCAACACCGCTGTGTTATAGGCCTTCGGATACACGAAAACAGAATATTGAAGTTGATATTCCAGGACAGCGTGAAAAGCAGAATTTAGTGTTAAATGATATTGTGTTGGTTGATATCAGCGTCGTCGAAGATGCATTGCGTGCTGATAAATCCCCATGGACTCTAGGTTACGCAGCGACGATACAGTCTTCACAGGGATTGACTATATCAGATACAATTGTTTGGATGGTGGATAATCACATCGAGTGGTCAAATTTAGTTTATCTCGCAGTATCCAGAGTGCGAAGAATAAATCAACTTCGAAGAGTTGTTTTAGATGATAATGACACTACAATAAGTGATATACGCGATGATATAATCAGAAAAAAACTTTCTGGTTATAAAGAACAGGATAAAAAAAATAACAGAGAATTTAATATTGATGCCGAATTAATAATTACGCTGAAGCAACAACAGAATAATCTCTGCGCGAGTTGCAATTGTATAATGCGTTGGTGTTGGTAGGATAAAGATCCTCGACAACTTACCGTAGACAGACAAGATAGCAGTATTGGTCATACCAAAGATAATGTGATGCTGACTTGTCTTGAGTGCAACAGACGAAGAGGTATCACTTGTAGTTGTTCACGAGTAAATCCTCGCTGAGGAGCGGTCAAATCCAGTCTATAGATTGCTGGTCTACCTGTATATCGTGTTATGCTAGATATTTTATGTGCAGTAACACTCCAAATAGAATCAGTAGCCCTTTTTGTGCCATCTTCAAGTTCTCCTGGTTCATATAAATACCTAACAGTGACATTGCCGAGTATTGGTTGTTTTGAAAAATCTTTTTATGGTTTTACAGGAATATACTTCCTTTTAATCGAGTTGTTAAGTTTAATATTAATCGTTCGAGTAAACTCATTATTCAGCGCGGTAATTACGCCTGGTAATCTCTTGACCCATTTACGAGATCGTTTATCCTGAAGAAATTCCTTCGCGTATTGATATCCAAATAACCGCTCACCAAGCGTCCGATTAAATCGTTCAACAATTGCCTGGTCGCGATGTAGTGCAGTATGTCCTCGTCTGATAGTGACACTATGATCCTTCATTGTTGATAACACCGCACCCTGAAATTCCTTGCCAGGATCAACTTGTAATAGATTCGGCCAGCGCAGAGGACCCCGCCGATAAATCCTTTCAAATGCAGAAGCCACTTCAGTTGATGATTTTGTCTTTAGCGGTTCTGCCTGTTTGTATCGTCTCGCAACATCAACTACAGTTAACGCGTATTTGTAACTACCATCATGCGGCAAAAAAAATATATCAGCTTGATGAACTTCATTAGGGACGGTCACATCAATATGCGAGTAGTTAATTTGTTTAGGCGGCGGTAAATAAATCTGCCATATTGCCTGTTTGGATAACCAATCCGCTGCAGTGGTATATTTTACCTTCGCGGCGCTAGCGAGTTTACCGATTGCTGCTTTACCCCTCCAGTATCCTCTTGGAGAATAATAAATAGATTCCGTGTTGTTATTAATTACCAGCACCTAACATCAATTTACCTTTCATAGCCGATTTTACTAACCATGAAGCCAACTTTTCTTTGAAGGATTTATCAGTGATAGAATCCAACGCATGAATTAATTTCACATCTGCGAGAGGTCTGTGTTGCAGATTACTGCTTTTATAAGCAACATCATGAGCATGACACGCCTTATCAATGGCGTTTATTGGATATTCACAGGGCCAGGGTTGGTTTTGAATATCGAGTCTGATATCGAGTCTCCTCCCGGGTCCACAATAACTATACCCTGGAAGATGTTTTTCTCCTGGATACTTCGCCCATGGTGTTCCCGGGAGTTCAGTTAGCTTGGCTGCAATATCACCTCCTCGTTTTCTTTAAAATCCTTGGAAACAAATCTAAATTTCTTTGTACTACATTGTACACACTCACCAGAAAGTACTGATCTGTTATTGCTAGTTGTAATCGTCGTCAAGTCATCTGTGTCAGTACGCTTCTTACATTTCACACAATATAGATCCATGATATATTTATAATACCATGAATGTAATTGAAAATTCAGGTACCTGACGACGAGAACCTATTAAACACCATGCGATGTTGCCGAATTCAATTAAAATGATTATAATCGGAACATCTGGAAGTGGCAAGACACAATTGTTACTTAATTTAATAACGAGATGGATGAAATGGGACAAGTTGTATTTGATAGCTCCAAGTCTAGATGATTAACGATGTTACAATGTGTTAAAAGATTTTAACGACAAAGCGGTAGAAGAATCCGGCGAGGGTATTATAGAGCTTATAACCGATATCGATGAAGCACCGAGCATTGATGATATTGATGGAGATATTAACAATTTAGTCGTATATGATGATATCATGTTAGACAATGAAAAGAATCCCGCTAGGATATTTTCCAGAGGTAGGCATAAAAAACTGACGTGATATATGTCATTCAACGATACACACAAATACCAAAAGTGATCAGAGATAACTGCAATATTCTTGCTGTATTCAACGGAGTTGATACACATACACTTAGAAATATTTGGCAAACTTGGTGCGGCGGTGATATGGATCATAATCAATTTAGAAATTTCTTTAGTCGCGCTCAGTCAATCCCACATGGATTTGTGACGATAAATTTATCAGATCCTCGGACGCGATATCGTGTCGGACTTGATAAAATATTCGGTTAAAATCGTTTACTGAATCTCGTAAAGAATTCTTAACCCATAGCAGCAGAGAGGGTGAATTCCAACGACAATGTCGTCTTTTTTTGTCAAATGGACACTTACGAGGAAGCGTTAGTTTACCAAATAGACTTTTCTTATAAATATTTACTAGGAAACCGCAGTTTGTCAAAAAGACCTTTCTATTAAATATTTACGAGAAGGATGCCTCGTTGACGCCTACCCTCTCTGCTGCTAGAGCTTCTAAAGATTAGCACTAAACAAATTCCTCATTATTATTATTATTATTATTATTATTATTATTATTATTATTATTATTATTATTATTATTATTATATTTATTTTCCATTGAGAGCAGAATGACAATAGTTCACTTTGTTTAGTAACTGCCAGATAATTCCACAAATTACATAGAGGTTAAGAGTTATAGCACTTTGTACACATGTACATAGAAATGAAACCACTTGTTTAATCCATGTAAAATGCAAATTTGTAGTTGTCGTTCTTTTCCATGAATTAACATTTTAAATACCAGAGGTAGATTGACATAGTATCTACATTCTATGTATTTACACACGTAGTTGTGCATCGACCCCTTTGCTGAAAATAGATTTGTCCAGGAGTTGTAAGTAACTAACAAGCAATGTAGTCTGAAAAGTTCTGTTTGAGATGAAACATGCAGTTCCCCTGGTGATAATACGATTGGAAATTATAAATCAATAAATCAAGTGCCCAAGTTTTAAATTTTTTAATTTAATGTATGGTCGTTTTTAAAGATAATTGGAATGAAGGTACAAACAAATGGGGATGTATATTCAGACGATAGGAAGAGCTATATAAAGGGAAATAAATCAGTTTAGGAGCTTTTGCCTCCAATATATTTATAAAATATTTACCAGCAGTCCAACATACCAGTCTTCATTACAACATAACAATTTAGAGGTAATATTTCATCTGTTTTAAAATGTGTCAGTTTCATTTACTTTGCCCTGGTTTAGCTGTGATTGCTATGACAAAAATGAATGTTTGCATTTGCTCATTTTTCAAAACTATTTTGATCATTCAAATATAGTATACTAGATTTTGTTTTGAAACCATCCATGGTGACGATGACCAGTGACACGACATGCATTTTCCAAACTTTCTTCAAGTACATATTTAGGCAATACCGCATTTACTCCCTATTTGTGATTTACCCATACATTTAGCCAAATTTGGATTTATAAGAGTTATTACTGTTGGTTATACAAATGAAACATTGTTGGCAATGGCCCAGAATGTTTTAAGCTTACATTTGCACAACAGTACGGAATGAAACACTGAGGAGATTGGCCAGATATGTTTAACTACTGAGCTTTTAAATTCTTACAGCCATAAGTATTAAGGTAGGATACCGTGGCGTCAAGGGAAAATACAGTCAAAAAGGTCTTGGGACACTATGACGTCAGCCATTTGGTACTGTATGGCGTGAGCCAGGTGGGACTGTATAGCGTCTACAGGTGGGACTGTATAGCGTCTACAGGTGGGACTGTATAGCGTCAAGGGAAATTTACCATGGGGAATATTATTTTTATTTGGGACTGCCTAGCAACAAGAGAAATAGAGGCAAAGAAAGCAAATATCTTTTCGAGATATATGAGTGGCCCTGAAAACAAACCACACAATCTCCTATCAAAACAGAAGGAAAGGGAAACAAAACAAGGATAATTAAGAACATCATACATTCTATGTGAAATGTGTTCATTGTTTTCATTCATTCATCATTTAATAAAAAGGTAGTATGATATTTATTGTTGACTGACTTCTTAACATATCTCAAATTTAAAGGATGTCCTGTGTTTCTCAGCACACGCTACAAACAATGTTGAGAAGTTGTAACAAATCTAAGTCAAAGGGTAAAAAAGCAGCACCAAAATATGCTTTGTTCTATCGACAGTCTAAGATGTGTATTTTGATTTGAAATTCAAAGTTAACCATATGAAGGGTCAGAAAGTATAATGACACTCGCTTCAATCATTGTTACATTGTTACAATTCTTCCGAACGTGTGTTTTTGTTCTGGTATTTTTATTTTAAAGTTAGCCATAAGCAGGTTTATACAGTGCAAGATCACTCGCGTCATTCTTGAAATAATTTTGTATTTGTTTCCTTTCTAAAAAACGGTAGATCTCATGCTTAAAAATAATTCCGTGACACATTGCAGTGTCAAAAATAAAGATAAAGCTCTGATAACTGAATTGTATAAGTTTGTCAGCTCAAGATTTTTTTTCATCCAACGATTTACTGATTGACTATTTGTAAGGGTGTAGCGTTTGAAAAACAAATTACATGACAAACGAAAATTATGGTGCCTACTGATTAAAATTTTGGAGAGGTATCTTCAAACGGGAACATCTACCACTAGAATTTCAATCAAACGTATTACGAGAGAGAGAGAGAGAGAGAGAGAGAGAGAGAGAGAGAGAGACTATGTTATGTCTACTTTTAAAAAGAAACATGACACTTACGCTTGTTTTTGTGGTATATTTTCCCTTAGAAAAATTCAAAAAAGACACACATCCCACTTAGAAAATCAAAGGAAAGGTCCACGATTTTAAAATATCACCAGAGTGAACCGATGACAAATACGACTAAAATGTTCTCACAAAATAGGTAATCCAAAATATGCTGTGATGTATTTGACTCTAAAATTGACGTAATTTCTGTGGAATCACCCAGGGTATGATTGTTCTTGCTTTAGTTTTACTTCTTTTTTATATATATATAATCTAGCGGTGAAACACGAATTATCTCGAAACTAGGTGAAGAGCTACTGAAGTCAATTCGAAGTGAACGCGGTAAGAAAATTAGTCTAGCCTATGAAATTGTTTATGATGAGAGATGCAATGTTTTGTACGAAGGTAGTATGGCAAAATAATAAATACGCTCTCAAGTTGTTCCCATTGCAGTGCAAACTGGAATGTGAACTTAAATCCCTCCGTTGTGTATTGTAACATTTCTTCTTACCACATCATCTACTGAATGGTCACCAGTCCCGGATTACCCATTAGGCAGAGTAGGCAACTGCCTATGGGCCCCGCGACTTTTATGGGCTCCATCAGGGGCCCCCAGGGGCACCCATGAGACCGTGACCGTGGGTCTGGGGCCCCAAAAGTTTGCCTATGGGCCTCCACGGTGCTTAATCCGGCGCTGATGGTCACAGTACTCGTACCATTTCTTTTAACCACATCAGCTACTGAACGGTCACAGTACTGGTTCGCATTTTGAAACTGACAATTTATTTGTATCTCACTTAAACATTTTGTCGTACACACTCACATCGGTATAGTCAGGAATGACGCAGTATTAAGTGGCATGCTGTTTTGTTTCTTTTTCTTACTACTTTTCAAACTTGTGAACCTGGGATTTGTACGAATTAACGAAGCAAGTTCAGTGAACCTCAAGGATACAAACCCAAGTTGTCTGTCTATTGATGTGAATATTTACATCAAAAACAATATGACCTACAAAACACAAAGATATACGACAGGCATGATTAGAATAAACAGAACAACACCTAACTGTAGTAACAAAGAGATGTTTTTCTTCACGTCCGCGTAACTTAGAGTTTCAATCCTCTTTCGAGACAAACTCGGTATCCTTTTGTGAGCGTGAAATTAAAATACTGAAGAAACTTAAGCGCTTTGCTATAAACTATAGTATAGATAATTTCAGCAACAAACTAAACATCATAAATACCATTACAACAATAGAAATCCGGAAATCGTCCATTAAAAACAAAATGCGTTTAAACAAATAATTAAAGATTAACGATGGCTAAGCAATAAAACAGAATTTAAGAAATATAATGACATTTGTATATAGCCCTTTCACTTTGATATTGTATGCGGATGTAATCTGCTATGTTTTAATAGCTTGAAAAAAGGTATACGCAAAAAGAAACCTCAATTCAGGGAAAATACACATATCAAAACAAAACATTCAATTTACTATCCACACACGGGGAAGCAGCTACAACAAACCACATAATTTACTATCCAATATATCACCATCTACCATCAACACACACGGGGAAGCAGCCAAAACAAAACATACAATTTACTATCCACACAAGGGTAATCAGCTAAAACAAACCAAATAATTTACTATCTAATATCACACCATCTACCATCCACACACACGGGGAAGCAGCTAAAACAAACCAAATAATTTACTATCCAATATCACACCATCTGCCATCCACACACACGGGGAAGCAGCTAAAACAAACCACACAATTTACTATCCAATATCACACCATCTACCATCCACACACACACGGGGAAGCAGCCAAACAAACCACATAATCTACAATCTTATATCATATAATCTTCCATCCAAACACTGGTAAGCAGCCAAAACAAACCACTTAATCTACTATCCAAAATCACACCATCTACCATCCACATACGGGAAGCAACCAAAACTAACCACATAATCTACAATCCAATATGATGCAATCTTCCATCCATACACCGGTAAACAGCCAAAACAAACCACTTAATCTACTATCCAAAATAACACAATCTACCATTAAGACACGGAAAGCAGCCAAAACAAACCACATAATTTACTATCCAATATCATACAATCTTCCACCCACAAACGGGGAAGCAGCCAAAATAAAACATATAATTTACTATCCACACAAGGGAAGCAGACAAAACAAACCGCATAATCTATTATCCAATATTACACAATCTATCATCCACACACGGGAAGCAGCCAAAATAAAACATATCAACACAAGAGAAGCAGCCAAAATAAAACATACAAATTACTATTCACACACCGGTAAGCAGCCAAAACAAACTATATAATCTACTATCCAATATCACACAATCGATCATCCACACACGGGAAGCAGCCGAAATAAACATAATTTACTATCCACACACGGGAAGCAGCCAAAATAAAACATACAATTTACTATCCACACACGGGAAGCAGCCAAAACAAACCATATAATCTACAATCCAATATCATCCACACACGGGAAAGAGCCAAAACAAACCACATAATCTACTATCCAATATCATACAATCTATCCTCCACACACGGGAAGCAGCCAAAATAAAACATACAATTTACTATCCACACACAAGAAGCAGCCAAAAAAAAAACAACACATAATATACTATCCAATATCATACAATCTACTATCCACACAGCGGTAAGCAGCCAAAATAAAACATACAATTTACTGACCCCACACGGGGAAGCAGCCAAAAAAACCCAATATAATTTACTATCCAAATTCACACAATCTACCATCCACACACACGGGCAAGAAGCCAAAACAAAACATTCAATGTACTATCCACACACGGCTAGCACCCGAAGCAAAACGGTTTAGTGTTGGAAATGGTTGGGTAGTTTCATGTGATGGATAGAAAGAAGTCAAAGAGCATCTATAGTTTAAAAAACTGTAAAACAAACGACAGACGCATTGGTTTCAAAAGACAGTCTTTATTCAAATAAGAACTATTAAATCACAATTTTTTTCAACTAACAAACATTGATTCCAAGAAGCAGTGTACGTACTACGGTTTAAAAGGTAATAAAGTTCCCAAGTATCCATTTTTTGTGTGGCTTTTTTTTTTCTTCACCGGTGATGATAAGTCATCAATTCGATCCAGAATTTTTGCTTGAAAATGTCTGTTAAGTAACTGTTTGTTTGCTTCGTCTCCTTAATCGTGGCCAAGAAAGCGTCGATGTGATCAATTTCTCTAGCAAACAATGGAGGAGAGGAATGATCACGCAAGTCTTTATACCACTGAAGTAACACGGTTTCTTCTGAGATGAGACTCCAAGCTTCGTTCAGATAATCGTCTAATTTATCTTCTTGATTCATCATTATACATTTATCGTGTTGAATTCGACTGGGATGATCGTTTTGACATCCATAACAATCTTTTTTAATTATGTCCCTCATTTTATCCTCCAAGTGTTTGGCAAAACAGGTGACTAAATGTTGTTCCTGTTCTGGCCATCTGGACGGCATTATCACCACTTCTTCATTTTGGTCTTGGAGATTTGCTTTCTCTGTAACCTCACATTCCATTTCCATTGATTCTCCACTGTTCAAAGAAGGACAAGGGGCTTCCATAGTTTCTAATAGTCTAGAATGGCGTCTCTCAAACTGTTGATTTCTATGGTATTATCAAATTCAGCATACAGAATGACATTCACCGTTTCTTCAAGAGCCCCTGCAAACTGAAGTTCCACACGCAGTTACCCAGATTTTAAAGGGTGGAAATGTCCCTCGTCGCTGCCTTGGTCAGGAGTGAAATCAAAAGCCCACAAAGTGTAACCTCCTGCATTGTCGTCGTAGGAAATATCGTGACTGGTGTTGGCTCCTAACTGTCATGTGGATTCGTACAGCGACAAATACGATCTCTAGTAATTCTTCTGGGCAAAGTCGGGTTCCAAGGGTCGGGTACACAAAGTTTTGCCATCGCGACTGACTTCGATTTTGGATACTTTGCAGTGCTTAAACTGGAAAGGATTTTGATCGTGGGTACCGTTGAGGGCTGCATTGCTGACGATACCAATGAATAAACATTTGGGTAACTGTCCTTGGAACAGATGATCTTCGATCTTAGATCTGAGTCCAGTGGCAATGGTGAAAGTTTTTACTTCCACGTGTCGTATCGGATACTTGGCTGTCGTTCTGCTCAAAGTGTGACTGGTATCATTTCCCACTTTAGGTAACACTTCCACACGACTTACGTATAACCTGGCTTCTTGGATAATGGTTTTGTATTCGTTGGCATGAGCAATCAAATAGAAAGCAGTACTGCTACGATTCAGTCTCAAGCGAATATCCACACCGTTCAACAAATACTTCTCTTGAAACCACATGTCCGAATGGAAACGATCGAGCAGTTCTAAACTACGTCCTTGCAGAATTTTCTTTCAACGTTCGTTAAAACCCACATTGTGAGGATCGTCATCTACGATCAAGGCTGTGTCGTTAAACTTATCTGCGGTATCAGGTTTCCATACCACGCAAGCATCTAAATAAGTATTCTTGGCTTCTTTTCCGTACGTCGAGATTTTCGAGGTACGCTTGGTAAGGGTAAGTATCCAGGATACTGCTCACCGGTTTGTTATTCATGTACAAATCCACATCGCTGAACAGGGAATGCATGAAATTGTTGACGGGAGCTACTCGGGCATCGGCTCCTGGAACGGAGTTGTCCGTTTTAATCACTTTCACTTTCAAATACAAGTAACTTCTGTTCAGATCGATGTAATCTTCGGGTTGCCCTTTGATTTCAAACTCGATGGGAGCTGAATCCGCGGAGACGGGATGAAATTCAACCCATTGGGCTTCTTGCATGGTCATCATAGTGGGTGGCATGGCAAAGAGATACAGTTCCGACTTGGAACAGGCACAACATTCTTGGTGCATCATTTTTTCTCAGTCTCTATGGTTTGCTTTTAATAATAAAAAATTGTCTAAGTCTTGAACGGTTCTTTTTTTCTTAGTGTTTCTAACTTTAGAGGTATTTAGACTTTTGGAAGGATGTCTTCGTCGTCGCTTTCTGCCTTGTCCTTGCTGTGTCCTCAGGGAAGCAGGAATGCCAGACTCGGTACCGTTCAGGGCATTTATAGGACTTTCTCGTTGACCCAAAATTTCTTTACCCGTTTGAAGCAAGACATTTTTGCCTGCTCTCAAGAAAGCTTCTTTAGGGTTTTGTTTGTCAATGAGAACATTTTGAAGAAATTCTTTGTCGTAAGTCAATGCGGCATCTTGTAAGGCGTGCAATCCTCAATGGCTGATTTAAACATATCTCCTAAACCATGTCCTCCTTGTCGAGCAACTCATCGGTACACAGGATACATCAATTTTCAGTTTTTAGAGAATCGTTTTTGAAAATGGAGTTTCACTGTGACTTTCCCTTTGGTAAATGGAATTTTTTGTCCTTGATCTCCTTTAATACTAAGGTTGACACTGTCAATATACGACTTACTGACAGGCAAATAATGAGAATGTACAAATTCGCGGTGAACATGATAGGTATTTTCACCTTCCTCCTCAGGGGGTGCGGCAGAATCCACTTTGAAAGGAATGACACGCAGTAACGGTACAGAGATGTGTCTCACGACGTTGTACTCCACCACATCGGAGTACACAAACATCAAGTTGAGTCCTTGGTTCATTTCTACAGGGAATCGAAAATATTTAGCAAAATCCAAGTTACTGGTTATGGTTGGTATTTCTTTTTTCTGGAGCAACCACCCAAAATATGATACAATTCAGGACAAAAGGTAATGACATGCATTTTACCTACTTTATGGGTTCTTCGTTCGAGAATGCTTTCAATGTCGTACACGTCGTCTTTTATTTTGGTGACACATTGGAACTCAGGCAAATAAAACGTTCCTTTTAATACTTCTCCGTTCATGTCTTCCAATTTATAGACGGTAGGATAACGATCACGCACTCGTCCAGTAACACGAAACAATTCGGTGGTCCAGTTCGGTAAGTAACCTTTGTCGAAAGTGCGTTTGGTTTTACCAATGCGAACCCAATCTCCAGGGGTTAACACTCCACCTTTTCTGGGGACAGCCGTCGTCTGGGACGTACCAAACAGACGCTCAAAAACAATCATTTCGTTGTTGGGTGTCACATCTTGTGGGGCAATTCCAATGCTTCTTTGGTAAGATTGATTGTAGGCTTGGACTAAATGCGGTAAGACGTCGATGCACTTGAGAATGTGTTGATGCGTAAAATATTTCCACATGGGTTCTTTCAAGGAACGTTGAAAACGTTCCACGATACTAGCTTTGGTTTCAGGATTTTCGGTGGTAAAAAAAATGAATGTCACGTTTCTTTAATTCTTGTTGGAAAGCTTGGTTCAGAAATTCGGTGCCTTTGTCGGTTTGCCATCGACGAGGGTGACGAACCACATTGTTTCAACACCAGTTGCAAAGCTCGTACGAGCTCTCCGCTCGATTTGGAAGTCAATGGTACGACCCACGCAAATTTAGAAAAGACGTCAATGACACAAAACAAATATTTGTAGTCGCGATTGTAGGTGGCTAAATGAGAGACATCAGCTAAATCGGCTTGCCATTGATGATCGATGCCGTCCACTTGAGTGCGACTTCTGTGAAATTTTCGTCGAATGGGTTTGCGTAAAGTGCACGTAGATTGTTCTTGTAACCATCGTTGTACTTCAGGTAAACGGAGCTTTTTCAGGCGAGTTTTAGCAGCACGATTTAATTTCTGAACACCTCCGTAACCTGCAGGGTGGGCTGGATCGTAGTAAACGCTGGCTAACACCTTCTCCATGGTTTTGTTAATAAGGTACCCACTCTTCGATGATACTGCTTTGGGTGGGGCGAAATGAGGATTGTTTGGAAACGGTGTTACGTGTCCGATGTGCCACAGGAGTAAATGTCGAGGGTACTGGTGGTGGTGGTGGTAGTGGAAGTAATGGGATATCTTTGGTCTTCTTTTCTTTTCTCACTTCTGGTTTCCTTTCTTTCTTTTTCACTTCTGTTGAAGGAGGAGTGGTCATCATCTTTTTAACCCAAGTTTTAAGTTCTTCTCGTTGGGGAGTGGGGGAAGTGGTCAACAAGGAAGCTGCAATCTTTCTCGGAATGGGAGTGGCAGTGTGTGTTTGAAATATATCATGGGGTTCTTCTTCCATGGGTAATGGTAGGGTTACGTCTGTCTTGTCCGCTGTAGAAAGTGATGGCATCGGACTATTCATTAGAGCCTTAAAATCCGCCAGAGTGGGTTGAGCAGTTTGTTCCACAGCTTTTTCGATGAAAGAGTTGCAGTCGTTTCAAAAGTTGGCCGTACTTTTGCGATTTTTCGGTTTCGGACAAATCGTTGCGATGCATCAAGGATTGCAATTTGTGTTGTAATTGGGATATCTCGCTCAAATGAGGATTGGGTGGTAAATGGGGGGTACGTTGTTTTTGCCAAGGTAAGGTACCAAAGTCAGTTTTCGTCCTTCCATGGGCTTCCAAAGGCTATGTCTGAGATCGGTGTTCTCCATAGGGCCCTTTTATCTTCTGGAAGGATCATTCATATTTTTACCCATTCCTTGGGGTATCCCTTGGGACATCCCTTGTATTACCCTTGTATTAAACCTGGTAATAAGCCTGTCAACAAAGGAGCAAGAAAGGGTAAAAATCCACCGCGTTGCACCAGCATCTTTTTCTTTTGACGGCTGGATATTTTCTTTTGGACATGGTATCGATGACATCTTTGGAGGCCGTTTTAATGATTTGTTTTCGCATGGTCGGAGAGACTTTGGACAGGACGGACAACATGTCTCCGTTTTTGGCTAAACGAGGAGGTAGTCCTTTCCTTTTCGTTCCCTTGTGGGGTGAATAAGAATGTTTTCTGCGAAGTGACCTCTTTGCTTGTTCGTTCCAGCAATACACTGACGTCAAAGACTTGGTACGCACACTCTATTATCTTCTTTTCTAGCGCTTCGTCAAAAATGTAACGATGTGTTTCCCAAAATCGCCAAAGTAACCTCCTTTTTTGGTGACTCTTCTTCTTCTTTAAACGACTGCGTCTTTTTAGGGGATGACGTCGATGTTTGGTTTTTAAGCGTTTTATAGGATGACGAGATTGCCTTTTTCCTTTTCCTCTTCGGACAGCAGAACGCCGAGGGTGTGGTGTGCATGTTTTTGAGGAGACACCATTGGGTGTTCAGCAGTAGCACAGAAAATACTGATTCACGTCGTTGTCCTCGTGTGATTTTTTTTATACTGAAATGCGACGCCACTTATTATCTTTCCGTCGTATCAAGTTCATGACATGTAACACACGTCGCGAAGGGGTTCACAACGGACTAAATCTGGACAGTTCTTGTTTGGACAAATCCAGTAAACTCTTTAACATGCCAGATCTTTCTCGGACTTTGACTTTGGGAGGCAGGTACTTTGTGAGCAGCTGCTACTGCCGCTAATGAGGAAGAGGGTGACAGCAGTGGAGAAGACGTTTTGGGAGACGCAGATTTTCAATGTTTCATCAAATTAGGCAGAACGGTTGTCAAATTGGATTTAGGTGGCATCACCAGCAACGGAGAAGTGCAAGCACCTGAGGCTACTGAAAACGCAGTCACTGGTGCTGCAGGTCGTGGTTTACGATGGTAAGGTTGCGTTCTGGCCGAAGTGCCTCTTTTGCGGGTGACAGCTTTTCCCTGTGGACTTTCCTTTTTCTGTGTTTTGGTCTTGACACCATTGTTTTTTTTTTTAGGGGTTCGTTTGTTTTTTTTTTCTTGGGGTGAACTTTGGGAGCATTGGGATCCCATTTTAAAAGGGAACGAATGATGACACCTCCTAGAGAACCACTACCTTCAGGTTTCAATACGATTTACTTTTTGATTTGAGTGTCGATGCGAGGATTGGCAAGTTGCGTCAAGGCTACTTTGTTTCTGTCAAAAAAAACGTTTGGTTTGATGTAGAATGTGAATGATACCTTGCAGTATTTGACGTGCTGTCACCGTAAACCATCGTAAGACTTCTTTGAGAATGGCTTCTAAGACGTGAGCACGTATTTGTAGATTTTTTTCGCAACTGATACCGTACAAGGCACGAATCTATTTGATGGGAAGATGAGACTGAAGGGACGTCATGTTGACGTCAAAGTGACCGAGGTTTTTATCGATTTTTTTAGTGGTTCATATTGTTATGTCGACGACGAGGACGTGTACACGACAGGTCCCCCGTCTTGACACCAGTCGTGAAACAAATCGGTACGAAATCGCAAATAATCGGGGGTGGGTGGGTTTTAAATCCACGAGTAAATAGGCGTGTGGCGTTTGAGTGGCATCATGTGGATTCTGCTACTAGATCCTGATTGTTTGATCACTGAATTTTCAGTTTTACTGAATGTAATTTTGCATTTTCTTAGAAGAAATCCTATTATGGCCAAGAACTTTACTTTTTTTGCCTTTCATGAATCTCTCAGAATCACAGCTGTAAAATACATATAGAGTACAGTCTCTGTATTTTAAACATACCTGTCTCATTTTTGTCATGTTCCTTGACTGTCCTTTATATGCAAGAATCGCTGTACTGTATGTTATAGTTTAATTTGATGAGACTGATTCATGGTGGTCAATTACAAACATGGAAATGTGTATAAATCATGATCAGTTATAAACAAGAAATTAAAACATTCAGCAATAACAATTAAAGTTTATTTATCCAAAATGAAAATAAAATGCAGTTGAAACTGATATAAAAGTATTATTGTGCTTTATAATTTCAAAAGTCCTGATTTAAAATATTATTAACACTGTTACATTACCTATCAAAATAAAACTTGACATAGGATTTTGTACTTCAGTTTTTTTCTACACTCACAAAAAGAGTTAAATCCTAGCAAATGGGTGGTATCATATTAAAGTAGATAGATTTAGCTCAACAATAATACCAAATAATCTGGATGTTTTATTTGCACTACAAAAAAAGAGGGAAAAACCTAATTTTTTTCATCCAAAGTTAGGTTGTGGTCGGAATCCAATTATGTGTCCAGATTTTAAACTTCTTGGCCCCAGATCTGAGCTAGGCTGGGGTGAACCACACACAGACAGGTAAACCTGTGTAAAAATTAGGATAAAGTGGGCATTTGGAATAAAGAGTAATCTAGATATGAAGCAAAAACAAAACAAAACAAAAAACCTCCAACTTTTCCCCTTCTGCTTATGCTCGAGTAAAATAACCAATGGAAAACAATGTTTTTAACACAACTAGGGAGCAGGCAAATAGAAAATTGCTTGGAAGTCGATGTATTAGGATGTATTCTGAAATAGCCCCCAAAGTGTGTTTCCTACTTGCATTTCTTGAGGAAACAACAAAAAACCTCCAGGGTTAATGTGCTAAAAGTTGTTAAAAAAATGGCATTGACTATGAATTACTATCACTTGCAAGAGTTTTGGCAGTCAAAGCAAAAGAAGAAATTGTGTTCAATGCATATGTAGTACATGATCCCTGTATCAATATTCCTGACTTTACTAAATCATCACAGCATAGAATAATGTTACGAGGTAGCATTGGCTATTAAAACTCAATGACTCCCTGTGTTCTCTATGGCTGATGAGCTCTTATTAGAGTAAAGGCCCCGTTGAGCTTAGACCTTAACTCGAAGAGGTCTCCGATAGAGAATCTTATTGTAAACATTCCCAACTTCATCCCTAGTCCCATTCTTATTGTAAGCATTCCCCACTTCATGTCTCTGATGAAGTGGGGAATCCTTACAATAAGAATTGGACTAGTGATGAAGTGAGGAATCCTTACAATAAGAATGGGACTAGGGATGAAATGGGGAATCCTTACAATATGAATGGGACTAGTGATGAAGTGGGGAATCCTTACAATAAGAATGGGACTAGTGATGAAGTGGATAATCCTTACAATAAAAATGGGACTAGTGATGAAATGCAGACAGATTTAAGTTTCATTGATTTATTAAGTCACAGACTTGTCTGGTATTAAAAAGTTTAAGACTCTATCACCAGGTACATCACTTCAAATAATAACTCATTAATTTTTACATCAGTGGTAGTGCGCAGTTGGACAAACATAAGAAAATTAAGCAACAGCTTTCGTGGCAGAAGTTGATATTTACATTTATCAATGTCAATGTTTAGTGTTCAAATGTTATTGAAAATAATGGTTTACTTATAGACTTTGAAACATTGTCTAACTTTACAGTAAATTCATAAAGGTTAATTTCAAACAGAGCCTTGAGAAACGCAGCAGCTTAGCAATTTAACAAAAGCTATTTTTTCTATCTCTTGAAACATGCACAAATTATTCTTCTTATTGTTAATAATGTTATTATTATTATTATTATTTTTT
The DNA here is from genome assembly GCA_030141615.1 of Unio pictorum. Classification (NCBI taxonomy): domain Eukaryota; kingdom Metazoa; phylum Mollusca; class Bivalvia; order Unionida; family Unionidae; genus Unio; species Unio pictorum. Next base: position 4,209,160 of record JARLTB010000061.1, read on the forward strand.
TATATCCAGTTCCTATTGAATTATAACAAACATCATTATTCAAACAAGGTCTGCAAGAAACCCTTGATTTGATCTCACAGGATCATAAAAATACTGTCTGAATACTATTTAACTGATAAGCAGATATGTAAGATGAAGTTGCTGATTTTAACCATGACAATGAATGAATAAATATCCATAAACTTGGTATTTTGTACACAGATGTAGATTTCAGATGAAGATTTCAGAACATAAAATGTTCTATAAAAGAAACATTATTTTCTTTGAATTTATTTAATAGGTAGAGATTGTGAAATAACTATGAATTCTGATTCATGGAAAATAATAAACAAAAGAGTTACCTTATCTTTGCATACTTCCTTATATGGAATTCATAGTAAAGTAATAGTAAAAAATTTTCCCATGCTCTTTCTGAACGTAACTAGCTCCTAACTTAACCCTCGGAAACCCCAACAGGTCCTAGTGGAGATGCTGACAAGCCTTTTATATCTCCCATGGAATTCTGCCGAATTCTGCACTTGGCAGGGAAAATTCTGCCGTTCGCTGGGTAGCAACCGCAAGGAAATATTCTGCGAAAACTTATATAACCCAGAGTGTTAGTAAAGTGTGCATACAGCTAATTTATTCCTCAGTGGTCAAAACTTGCAGTATGAATAAATGTTTTAGTTTTATAAATTAGTGATGCTATAAGTGACCTCTGACTATGATTTGACGTAATGATGAGAGCACTCCAAATGTGCCAAAATTGGAAACAAGGCTAATACCTAGGAAAGTTATACATGCATTCCTGGCATAATAACATCGTGAAATGAAAGAGTTAATGGATGATTTATTAACAATTTGTATGGTAATATGAAATATACCCGAGAATCATACAAATTGTCGTTTGGTATTGAATAACAATAGATATTATTTAATAAATTAATATTGTCCATCAATGTTGACAACACCACCCACCTAGCTGCAATGTCATTACCCATTCTACGAAGTAGAGGCACTAGTATTAGTACAGCCACTGATGCTGCTTTACCACCGAAAGCTTTATGATGAATCGATTTGTAACTTTTTAAATGAAAATTAGAGGCTAGATTTCCTGCCCATTACATTACCCTCTGCTTTTTCTGTGTAGTGTCCCCACAAACAGTAAATAGAAAGAATCCTTGCAAACATTTAGTACACTTCATTTAGCATGGTTGTTTAACAAAATGTACAAAATTGAAAGTAGCTTCAATATAAATATAACATTAAAACAGCTTAAAGTGACTCAGTCCAAGTTAAAGTTGTCCTAACATATGATGTACAATGCATCTTCATTTACATGGTCATTTTCTAACAAACACAATAATACAGCATTTTTCAAATTTACTCATTTCATTTGTTTTCATCACTATAATTTACATTTACCAGAGTTGTACATGATTATTATTATCTAAAACCTTCCTCCCTGGTATAGTGAGTGTCGGTGTTTGTAATGCCTTGGCAACCATTCTCTTCTGTTCTTTCTTTGGTTATCCCTTATAGCTTCACTTTCCTTTTGTCACGGTCTCTTCTGTCTTGATGGCTTCCCCTGTCACTGACCTGCCAATGGTTTCCTCTAACCTCTTGTTTTGAATTATACTCTCCTCTCCGTTTCAGTTCCTGCACCCCTCTTCCGTTTGATTTCTTTGCCTCTCAAATTTTTCTTGGTCTTCAGACGATCTCACATGCTGTTCCCCATCTCAGTGAGGTGTTCTATCATTTTTGTTATATTACTGTTTAGTGCTCTATAGGTCTTGGTTTGCTCCTGGATTGCGTCTGTCAGTTTCATTATTAAAACGGTTGACTGGGTGTTGTTTTCCTTTAGCATCTCCCCTTGTTTTTCCATAATATCTCTCAATGCCAATAACTAATTTACTTAATTCTTCCTTTGTGTCTCAGCTACACCTACTAGAGAAAAATTATATCTTTTTTGGTGAATTTTCGCTGGTGCATCTCTACAGCAGTCACTTTTGTTTGTTCAACAAACTTAAATACCTCTTTTGGTTTTGCGTTCCTTGGATGTTGATTGTGATGGGCCTCCCCTTGCTGTACAGAAGTGGAATTAAGCATTATGGTGTTTAGTGGGACTGATGTCTGTTGGCTGATCACTGGTTGGGGCAAATGCATGACAGAAAAATTCATTGGTGAACCACAATCCAAGAGTTCATCCAGAAATTTCACTTCTGACTGTGCCGATGATTGTTTGTGTACCACTTCTTTCTGCCTCAGCAAGTATCAATAGTCAGCTGGGTGTGCCAGTGTAATTACAGGACCAAGTTCTGTATCTTCCTGTACAGTCTCATTCATGGATTAAAACTGGCTTCCTGGCTCTCCTTGGCATGATCTTTCCCTCAAAATCTGTTCTGAGTCTTCTCTGCCAAGCACCTCCATGTCAATGTCCCCAGGAATGTACGGATGCAAATTCTGAAACATTTTAGCCTCCTCATTCACAGGGCATCCTAATTCTCTCAACTGATTAACCTTCTCCCTGTGTGCTGGGTAGTACTGTACATGTCACTCCAGGTCAATCTGATATTGATATCTGAAGGTACACAAGTAAAATGGTGCTTGATCTATTGGTATGTGTTTCTTGCAAATGTGGCTCACCACCTTGCTCTTCTCTCCAATGACTGCAACTTCTGCAGGACATTTGTGGCAACGATAAGCTCTACCTCTTTTGTTGGTGAGGGACTCGACAGTAATCAGTCTTGTTGCCATCTTAATCTGAAATTTTATTAGTCAATACCCTGGTCATTTCCGATGTTGTAAAACCATTTGACTTCAGTGCCTTTCATATAATTATCATTTTACACTACACTTCCTATAAACATATAGCTATTTACTTGTCTATTTATTATTAACCAAGTTACTTGTGTCTGGAGCACCTCCACTGTGATTGAAGAAAAAAATCCTGACAAATTATCTAAATGGTTGAAGGATGCCTTTAGTTAGGTAATATGTTTCTCTGCATTCTTGTTTTTGGTGCACCCCTCTCCAACCATACTATTTTCTTCTGCATTGTTGGCCTATTATGGTGGATTTTCTCTAACACAAGGCTTGATTTTGTTATGATGCAGCGGCTACTCACGTCCATTTCATCTAGTAGAATGCCATAAGATCATTTATCTTCTTCTTGACTATAAATGGACCATCACCTTCTTTAGCTTGGGTGAAATACCCTTGTATCTGGATTCATTTAGGATCCAGACCAAATCCCCAGGGATGTAACTGAACTGACACAATTTCACATCGTACAAATCCCATTGGCGCTTTGCTGCTGTTGCAAAATGTTTCCTGGCTACATCACGAGCATGCTGCATTCTATCCCTTAAGATACAGATTTCCAATAAGTGGTAACTTCCATCATTTCTCTCAACTCTCCCATACAATGTCTCCGCTGGCAATCTAACTTCACGGCCTAGCATCAGTAAGTTTGGTGTCATAGATTCATATGGTGTGGCTCGATAGGCTGCAGCTAAACACCCTAAGTGTAGATCCCAATCTGAAAACCCTAAATGTAGATCCCAATCTAAACCCCCTAAATGTAAATCCCAATCTAAACCCCCTAAATGTAAATCCCAATCTAAACCCCCTAAATGTAAATCCCAATCTAAACCCCCTAAATGTAAATCCCAATCTAAACCCCCTAAATGTAAATCCCAATCTAAACACCCTAAGTGTAGATCCCAATCTAAACACCCTAAGTGTAGATCCCAATCTAAACACCCTAAGTGTAGATCCCAATCTGAACACCTTAAATGTAGATCCCAATCTAAACCCCCTAAATGTAAATCCCAATCTAAACCACCTAAATGTAATTCCAATCTAAACCCCTAAATGTAAATCCCAATCTAAACCCCCTAAATGTAAACCACAATCTAAACCCCCTAAATGTAAATCTCAATCTAAACCCCTAAATGTAAATCCCAATCTAAACCCCCTAAATGTAAATCCCAATCTAAACCCCCTAAATGGAAATCCCAATCTAAACCCCCTAAATGTAAATCCCAATCTAAACCCCCTAAATGTAAATCACAATCTAAACCCCCTAAATGTAAATCACAATCTAAACCCCCTAAATGTAAATTCCAATCTAAACCCCCTAAATGTAAATCCCAATATAAACCCCCTAAATGTAGATCCCAATCTAAATCCCCTAAATGTAAATCTCAATCTAAACCCCCTAAATGTAAATCCCAATTTAAACCACCTAAATGTAAATCACAATCTAAACCCCCTAAATGTAGATCCCAATCTAAACCCCCTAAATGTAGATCCCAATCTAAACCCCCAATATGTAAATCACAAACTAAACCCCCTAAATGTAAATCACAATCTAAACCTCCTAAATGTTAATCCCAATCTTAACACCCTAAATGTAAATCCCAATCTTAACACCCTAAATGTAAATCCCAATCTAAACCCCTAAATGTAGATCCCAATCTAAACCCCCTAAATGTAAATCCCAATCTAAACCCCTAAATGTAAATCCCAATCTAAACCCCCTAAATGTAGATCATAATCTAAACCCCCTAAATGTAAATCACAATCTAAACCCCCTAAATGTAAATTCCAATCTAAACCCCCTAAATGTAAATCCCAATCTAAACCCCCTAAATGTAAATCCCAATCTAAACCACCTAAATGTAAATCACAATCTAAACCTCCTAAATGTAAATCTCAATCTAAACCCCCTAAATGTAAATCACAATCTTAACACCCTAAATGTAAATCCCAATCTTAACACCCTAAATGTAAATCCCAATATAAACCCCCTAAATGTAAATCTCAATCTAAACCCCCTAAATGTAAATCCCAATCTTAACACCCTAAATGTAAATCCCAATCTTCTAGTTCATCCTTAAGGTAGGCTTTTATCATCCTCAGCAATGTGCGATTAAACCGTTTGGCTTGGCCATTGCATCTTGGGGTTTCTAGGACTGGTTCTTGTTTTACGAACTTCTAACATAATGCAAAGCTCAGAAAGTAGGATATTTTTAATAGTTTCTTCCATAATCATATGCAGTGATAATGGGTAGCCATATGTACTGATAACTTCATCTAGAAACTTTCGAGCACATGTTTCTGCAGTTTGATTTGGTATAGGGAAAATCTCCACCCGCTTGGAAAAAATGATCAGTGATCAGCAATATATACCTGTTCCCCCTTGGAGATTTTGGCAATGGACCCAATACATCTGAAGCTAGTCTATCTAAACGACTTCCCACACCCATGGATCCCAAAGATGATTTTGGTTTCCTGTTGAGCCCCTTGTTGGCGGCACAGATGTCACACCTCTTGATCCAGGTATTAATGTCCTCCCTCATTTTAAACCAGTAAAACTTTGAAGGGTTTTCTCACATCTTAAGTGACCTGATAGAACTGTATTGTGCATTTGATCTCCCCCCTTTAATACTCTGGGAACAATAAATTGTAAATGTTCTCCTGTTCGAGCTCGTTTGAAAAATTTCTTGAATAACACTGCTTGTGAACCTCACAGTAACCAGTAGTGTCACAAAATGGGCTGGTGGTCGCCATTGATGTGCTTGTTGGGTGTGTATTCTTCACTTTTTTGGTTTAGATTGGACCTTTGTCTTCATCTGCCTCTTGTAACTTCCTCAACTTTTGTATATCATAGTTTCCGCATGCAACCCTTGACTATTATTCGAGATAATGACCAGAGTACTCCAAATGTGCCAAAATTGGAAACAAGGCTAATACCTAGGAAAGTTAGACATGCATTCCTGGCATAATAACATTGTGAAATGAATGATTCATTAACAATTTGTATGTAATATGAAATATACCCAAGAATCATACCAATCGTCGTTTGGTATTGAATAACAGTAGGTATTAATGAATAAATTAATATTGTCCATCAATGTTGACAACACCCGCCCACCTAGCTGCGATGTTGCAACCCCGTCTACAAAGCAGAGGCACTAGTATTAGTACAACCACTCATACTGCTTTACCATCGAAAGCTTTATGATGAATGAACTTCATTTTTAACCGTTTTAAAAAAAAACTAGAGGCTAGATTTCCTGCCCATTACAATATTGATAAATCTCATTACTACTGTAAAATTCGGGCTTTCTTTAGGCCAAGCCATATGAGATGACAAGTTGCTGTGAATTTGTGCTTCTTTTAGGCCAACCCATCTGAGATGACAAGTTGCTGTGAACTTGTGCTTCTCTTAGGCCAACCCATCTGAGATGACAAATTGGCATCCTTGCATGAGGGTGATAAAAAAAATAAATGTGCACATTTGGCAAGATTAGATAGTGTGTGGCAAGGATATATATTCTTGTGTGCAGGTTAAACCATGCATTACAGATCTCCATGTAAGCAATCTTTTCAAACTGTACATGGCTTATCAGGCATGTGCTGTTAACAACTGCTACCATTTTGAATAAAGCTGTGAAATATATTGTTCACAGCCACTTGGAATAATTTCCTGATCAACCACTAAGAACTTTATTGTTTGATAATGCAATTGTACTACATCAGATGTTATAAATAGTGTCTTTTTGTTTGTATGGGTGACTGACAATGTAGAACAGGAAAACTCGCATTTCATAGAAGATTTTGTGTATCCTGACATTTTCACAAGTTTGAAATAAAAATATTAAATATATGTAATTACCAATTTATTTTGTCTTCCATGAATTATTGAATTTTGAACCGTCCCTGAGTTTATCTAGAAAGACAGTATAGGTATGGTCATTCTTTCTTTTAGGCGATTTCTTAAATCTGTCTTTAACTGTTCTGAGGGAACACTGTACCATTCGTAGTTAATATTTGTAGGTGTCTCTAGAAAGTCCTGTTCAGGTTTCTCAACTTGGACAAGGGTTGTGTAGCACATCCCATCATGCTCTTCTGCAGGTATTCCACAGTGTTCAAGAGAAAGTAATCCACATATAGTGGGACTCACAGACTCTGAGCTTCTTCCAAAAGCATCCTGTAAATACAAAAACTAATCAGCATTATTTGAACTCGATGTCATAGTTTTTTTAAATGCATCAAATTATTGATAAGTGAGATTGAGTGTTAGTCATGGTCATCAGTTGTGAAATGTACAACGCTTAAAAAACATTTCAAAGAACAGAATTCTCAAACAACAAGAGGCCCAAGTGAGGGTGTGTCATGTACAGATGCTGCCACTTGAAAAATAATGTACAATATCATGCAGTGATTTCCACTGTCACATTTTGTTCCAGGATGTTTTATTTTCAAATTTGGTCAAATTTTGACAATTTTAATATTATGCATACCCATACAACCATTATGCTTTGGCATAATATCTATGCCTTTTTTCACCAAATTATGTTTTATGTTGTCTTTATGTAGATTAGGCTAATTTGTTATTAAAAAATAAAAAAAAAGCAACAGAAAGTTGTTTTGTCATTTTATTATCATTTCTTTAATTCCACTCAATAAATTTGAGAATATTCTTCAAAAGATGACTGATGAGTATGAGCAGCATAAAATTACTTGTTTGCTATTTATAGAAACTGTATATGACCCATTTCCATGAAAATAAATGAGTTTCTTCAAATTTGAACTTACATATTCTTTATACTAATGAGCTAGGTAGTCAGCAGACCAGTCTAAGAAAAATGGCACCAGATGTTAATTGAAACACTTTTAGGTGTGAGTTGTGGATGTTATATGACAGAAAATGTTAAAGCAGATGAATCCTTTCAAACTTCAAAATATTTCAGAAAAAAGGACAAATCAACACCACTTTACAAAAATCACAGCTTAATGTGATACAGCTTTCTCAGTGCCTGATCATGCCCATTGAGGAATTCCAATTCATGATCATTCAGTGAAAGTTATACATGCAGACTAGTTAAAGTGAGTGCTGAATATAAATCATTTTTGAGTATATTTTATGTCTGTAGTCTGGAACTAATCCATATAAATTTTGCCCTTTGTGACAAGAATTTTTAAAACAAAAGCATTTGGTTTCAGATTTTATACTTGAAGGTGATGGCGGCAATATGTGATGGAGAATTGGTGCCATTTAAACAAAACTGAAGAGGTCCTGGGTGACCAAGTGGTCTGAAGTTCATCGTTACAGATCTCATCATCAGGCTTGGCTAGCATGGGTACATGAGAAAGCTTGCTAGTAGCTTCTCTTGGGTCGGTGGTTCTTTCTGGGATTTGCCTGGGTTCTTTCTCCAGCTTTTATACTGGTTGCAATGAAATGCCTATATTGTGCTGAAAAATGGCGTTAAACCCTAAAACAACAACAAAACTGAAGGGCCCTTAAGCTATGTGTTCCCTGTCAGGTTTACTTGAATTTGGTCCAATGTTTTTGAGAAGATAAAAGCAATTATTGATGGTCTCACATTGGACAATGTACAACACTTATGTGGTTATTCTATAAGTTCACATGGTCTAACAGTCAATGTTACAGCCACATATGTGGTTATTCTATATGTTCACATGGTCTAACTGATCAGAGTTGACTTCTTGTACTGTTCCTTTTAATTTCTGTCCAAATCACACTGTGAACCAGAAAGTATGTCCATATGCAATAGTTGTTCAAGCGCCAATATATATAAAGTTGTTCTATTATTTATTATACTGGCACTCCACATAAGGTCATGAATAGGTCTGTTACTCAGAAGTACAAATAATGTTTAATACAACAAAAAAAATTAATAATTTGAAATTGGAATTACACAAAAATACCAGCTGCTTCAGGTGGCCTAAATGGTTAAAGCATTCGCCATGCATACAGGAGCTCGCAGGTTTGATCACCAACTAAGTCGTATCAAAGACATAAAAATGGTACTAGCAGATAAGAATTAAGAGGTTAGTGTTAGGACTGATCAGCATGGTGTCAGGGTAATGTCACTGGGTGGGACATGGCACAAAGTGTATGTGGCATGTGGCATGATGCTCCAGTGCTAGACATCACTATAAACTGCCCCACTGCATATATCATAGCAATATGACTAAAATTGTTAAAGCTATCATAAATGTAAAATACACAAGCACAAACACAAAACATACAAACATGAATCAGATTTTAGCCAAATTCTTCCACTACACCTGAGAGGTTGCAATGATCAGCTGATTGCATTGTGCATAGTTAATTTGATCATATGTTTTGTTCATATATGGAATGATGACATTATCCACATAAGACAATCATCAATTATCAGCATATGCCGCTTTCATGCAACTTTATGGACAGTGATTTAATTAAAAGACCAGACAGATTATGTTTCAATAACCTGGAGTTGCTTCACTTTGATGGTTCCATTTTACGTTGCCTAATTTGTGTTCGTGCTGTTGGTAGTATTGTTTGAACTATTCAAACCACTACAGTTTCTTATCTGCATATTCTTGTTCTGATGTGTTCATTAATTTGGTGTTTGTTGAGGTTAATTAATGAAATAAAATGCCTAAAATTATGCAAGCACTAACACATGCAAATTCACTAATTTGAGTAATGTATAAATATTGTATTTACAAAACCGCTGAAAATTTATACCCACAAAAATATATGAAAACACAGCATTTCAGAAATGTTTCATAATAAATGGAGCTGGAAGATATTAATTCAATGAAGCAATCTTATAACAGACTAGTTTTTGAAACTGTTTTTCAAAGAATGATTATATTTCAATTAAGTGTGAGCTAGAATTCTATGGTGAAAAGAACTGATTAATTTGGTATTTTATGGCACAGCAACACAAATAGGCTATCAAGCACAAAGTCATTCGAAGAGAAGTGCCTTGCCTAAGTGCGCTCCATGGGTTCCTTATTTTCTGGGTTCCTTATTTTCTGGGTTCATTAAATGGCATGTTCACCACTATATTGGCTATATCATGCTGAGGAAATTGGAGATAAGTGATCTAGGACACACAATGTAGCCCATACAATCTAACCTGGGTGGGTGCTGAACCCACAACCCTTGGATTACAAGTATGACACTATACCAACTAAGCTATTACTAATGTACCTAATGAAAGTTGATCCAATGGCAGGATCTGAACCCACATCCTTTTCGTCACAAGCCTGGAACATGAACCAATGCAGTACCATAAATTCTGCTTCAAGTAATCATGTCTTATGTGAGGGACGTGTGTTGGACCTATTCAAAATCCTAGAGCATGTAGGGCTTACACATAATGAACACATACTAATGAATGCATAATTTATATAAATAGTTGAAACTTTCTCATATTTCCACATTGGCCAAACCCGAGACTCAAACCAATGCAGACAGAGGTTAGCGGGCAATGATCCAAAATGGTGAGTGTTTTAGACCACTTGGTCACTACTGGGCCACGGAAAACCGAGATCATCAGTGATATGCAGTGAGAAGCTTTAATGTTGTTGTAGGGTTTAATGCCATTCTTAAGCACATGATAGGCTATACATGGCAGCCAGTATTATTGGTGGAGGAAGAACCCTGGGAAAACCCCCGGAAAGAACCACCAACCCACGAGAAGCTACTGGCAAGCTTTCTCACATAACTACATTAGCCGAATCTTAGACTCGAACTCACACAGACAGAGGTGAGGTGGCAGTGATCCATAACGGAAAGTGCTTTAGACCACTCGGCCACTCGGGGCCCCAACAAGCTTTAATTTAAAATAAACCTGTTAACAAACAAATGCATCACAATAGTGATGACATGCAACACAAAAATGATTATATACATCATAATGATGATGACAAGCATCACAATAATGATGACATGCATCACGATAATGATGACATGCATCAGAATGATGATGACATACATCACAATGATGATTTAATGCATCAATATGATGATGACATACATCACAATAATGATTATATACATCACAATGATGATGACATGCATCACGATAATGATGACATGCATCAGAATGATGATGACATACCGGTACATCACAATGATGATTTAATACATCACAATGATGATTTAATACATCAATATGATGATGACATACATCACAATTATGATTATATACTAATGATTATATACATCACAATGACGATTTAATGCATCACAATGATGATGACATATATCACAATGATGACATACATCACAATGATGACGAGATACATCATAATGATGCCATGGTTTTTAATTTTGGATCCGTTTGTGCATAAGTGAGAAGTGTAAGTTGTAGTTACAAATGATAACTACCTGCACAATTTTGAACACACTGACCAAAAGCGGAGAGTGGTCACAACTGTCTATTACACAGCTAGGCACATGAGGCTCTTGATCCTTGTAAACTAACACGTCTATTGTTCTGCAATGGAATGATGGATTCATTATAATGTGAAAAACATACAGTAGTCCATTGCTATAACAAATGATATGGGGATCTTAAGATTCCTTCATTATATTATAAATGTTTAGATGTGCTGATACTGAGGTCATTATGAACACAAACAGTAAACTATACTGAGGGCATAATGAACACAACCAATTAACTATACTGAGGGCATAATGAACTCAACCAATTAACTATACTGAGGCCATAATGAACACAACCAATAAACTATACTGAGGTCAATATGAACAAAACCAGTAAACTATACTGAAGGCAATATGAACACAACCAGTAAACTATACTGAGGGCATAATCAACACAACCAATTAACTATACTGAGGGCATAATGAACACAACCAATTAACTATACTGAGGGCTTAATGAACACAACCACTCAACCCAACTGAGGGCATAATGTAAACAACCATTAAATAATATTGAGGCATAATAAACACAGATAGTAAATGATGAGGGCATAATGAAAACAACCAGTAAATGATAATGAAGGCATAATGAACACAACCAGTAAATGATAATGAGGGCATAATGAACACAACATCCAGTAAATTATACTGAACACAATCAGTAAACCATAATGAGGGCATAGCGAACACAATGTCCAGTAAAAGATATTGATCCATAATTAACACAAACACTAAATGAAAATGAAGGCATAATGAATGCAACCAGTAAACTATTCCTAGGCATAATGAATACAACCAGTAAACCATACTGAGCAATCATTTAATTTTCTAAGAGGTGGTAGCGGTGGTGGTAATGCCTGATAACAATTGCTTTATTCTGATTTGTAGTACATAACATATGTTATTACATTCCTAATTTCTCTTTAAACAAAGAGTCAGTTCCATTCTATCACCTGGCCTTCAGATTGAAACATTTGCAGTTATTAGGTCAGTAATGCCTTCTGTGATGCAAAATGTGACAAATACACAACAACTGTATATCACATATATGGGTCTGTTTGAAGAACATGTGTTATACACAGTGACAGTAGCAAAATTGAGTGACAGTTGCTACTCATGCTTCATACATAAAATTGACATTCATGTCCATATCAACTTTTCAAAACAATGAAATTTGGATTATGATTTAAGATGAAATTTGTATCTGACATGCTGAAATATCAAGAAATTTTTTTTTTCAGTTTTGTTTTGGGATTTTATTAATTTATCTGATAATTCATAGATATATAAAAAATATTATTATGATAGTAAGTCAATTCTGATTCCAAGATCACAGTTTGTTTTGAGCATCAGAAAATTGTCCAGTAATGATCCATATTGTCTGATGCTGATAACTCGGTATGATCTAGCAATCAAGATCACATTACTGTGATTATATATAAGGGTAATAAATCTGTCTGCAAACAGTCAAATAAAGAAACCCTCAAAATAAATAACTTCAAGAAACAACATATACTACAAAACAGATGCTTGCTAAGATTTTCAGGTAAAAGCTGTTCCCCACCCCCTTCATGAATACTTAAATTGTCCGTAAATTTAACGAATTCCGTCCTTAAAAGATCAGCAGGCAAAAGTAATATGATCTGTTTTCGATGAGTATAATGAAAAAAGCTTAAAACAATCATTAATATTAACACAAGTTTATCTCATCATGTAAGTACTTGACTTGTAAATCAACAGCAAAAGAAAACCCCAAGCACATATTGAGCAACTTAATGACATGTTCTCATTATATTGTTTCTAAAATCATCTAACCAACCACTGTTGATAAGGTTCGTACAATGGCAGTTCTGATATTCATTGGTAATGTCTCATTAATTAACTATAATTCTAATGCATATGACATAGTGCCATCGTCAAACAACACATTCAATGTCACTGTATTTACCTCGAAAACAAAACAACTGTAAGTTTATCTTTATGCATCAGAAGTTATTTAATTAACCAAGATTGAATCAAACTATAAGGAATATATTAATAGATTCTGTTCTCATATAAAAAAATAATAATAATAATAATAATAATGAGGACTTTGTATGGCGCCTAATATTACGAAGCTCTAAGCACTTTATGCCATCAATAATGATATGACTACACTACAGAACAACAAATGACAAAAAACAATGAAATTGGAAAACATAAAAAACATGCTGAAAACATAAGATACAAAACATGATTAGGTCGTTAAGTTTGTCCCTGCAGTCGAAACAGGTGAGTCTTAAGAGCACTCTTAAAAGGGACCACTGTGTCTTTGTGTCTAATTTCAATGGGCAATTCGTTCCACGTCGCCGGGCCCTGGTGTGCAAATGAACGTTGTCCATATGATTTTGTTTTCACCTTGGGAATAATGAGTATACGATTATCAGAAGAAGAGCGTAAGGATCTAGCTGGTGTATACACATGGATGAGGCTGGATAGGTATGTTGGACTGGAGTCTGTCATTGAAACATAGCACAGAGAACAAATTTTGTGTTGATTTTGTATCGAATTGATAGCCAATGTAGGGTACAGAACAGTGGTGAGGTGTGCTCTGATCGAGGTACTCTAAAGATGATCAGTGCAGCTGTGTTTTGAACTTTTTGAAGTTTCTGGAGTAAATATTGTGACGAACCAGACAGAATTGAGTTACAATAGTCCAGTCTTAAACACACAAGTGTTTTAGTGGCATCAACTGAAAGATATTTACGAATGGAACTGATGCATCTCAATTCAAGATATGCAGCCTTGCATATGCTCATAACATGTTGGTGCAATGTGAGAGTACTGTCTAGAGTAACGCCTAGGTTCCGTACTGACTGTGAGAATTTAATGTTGGTGTTGCTGATATTTATTGTCTGAGGTAAAGGATGTGAATGAGAAAGTCTTTGTGTTGTGATCAGAATAGCCTTAGTTTTATCATCATTCATCTGCAGCTTGTTATATGTCATCCATGATTTCACATCAGAAATGCACTTCTCTACTCCATGGATGGTAGCATCAACTTCAGTTGGGTGGCTAGACTTGTATATTTGGGTGTCATCAGCATACAATTGGTGCGACACTGGGTGATGATCTATGACACTTGAGAGCGACTGAGTATACAGAATGAAGAGAACAGGTCCAAGAACAGATCCCTGTGGAACACCACAACATACGTCAACTGGGCTGGAGTGTATTCGTTTTGAAGATATAATTAGTGTCCTGTTTACTAAGTAGGACTTGAACCACTGTAAGGCTATATTCTGAATGCCAAATACATGCTGGAGATGGTGAAGTAATATATCATGGTCTATTGTGTCAAATGCTGTAGATAAATCCAGGAGAGTGAGGACTGTAATCTTTCCACTATAAAAACTGCCCCACTCAACCTAAAAATTTAAAATCCACCCACATCTCTGCGAAAATGTAAGGGTGGAAATCCCTCCACTGTCTGAAAATTCCAGACAAATCACTGCACAGATGCCAATGGACAGGCATACAACATACAAATGGACACACTGAAACATGGTACTAGAATCATACATCTCTTTTCAAGGCCCTATATGCAGTATTTACAACAGCTCAGCCTGTAGTAAAACACATGCTAAAACCTGTCATTGTACAACCATTATGACTAATAAATCAAATACCTATAACTAATAAAAGACATCATCTAGTCAGATTATGATGAACTGTTATTAGATTGATATTAAGAACAAGGAATACCAGTACATTACCCATCCTTTCTTTCCCTGACAATAAGAGGTCTGTGAATAAGATGTTTGTGAGGTGCTTTAGCTGGAAGGCAGTTGGGATGTGTGCCTTTTGAGCTGTGATGCTTGACTCCAATATAAATTGTCTGCAAAATGTCAGTGACTCTGCAACAGTAAATTTATATAAAGTTTGAGCTTTCTGGAAGAAACAATGTAACACGAGTTCAAAGAAGTTATACAAAGTGCTTTTAACTGGTCATGTATGGGTTTAATGAATAATTCAATAGCTGATCACTTTGCCTTCCACTGTCCAAGATGGAGTCTAGGACCACAGAGGTGTACAGCAAAGCTTATTTTCATAATTCAGAATCTCATCTAGTATTGGTTGAAATAGTTGACTAAATCATTTTGAAAGGCAGATTTCATCTTTTCTTCCACCCCTTTCAACACACACATGCCCACCCACTAGTTTTACTGATATCAACTGTTTTTACACCACTAATAATTTGTACCCAATTCAATGTGTTAACTACCGAATTTTTTAAAATACCTAATCATGTGTTTTTATTACAACACCAACCACCCCACCCCAGCAACATATTTCTGGTTTCTTGAGTAGACTAATAAACAAGGCTGAAAACTCAGCTCACCTGAGGGGCATTTCATGATTTTGTATCTGCTGGGGACTGAACCATTGTGCTTGTAAAGACTCAGTATCCTTCTCTAACACTGTCTTCAGTTTTCCTCCTGAAACAGTCCGGAGAATTTCTATTATACACATATCGCACACTGGAAATAGATTATAGACTAAAAAACCCTTTCAATGTTATAGACTAATAAAGCATTTAGATTGTAGCTGGTTTGGAGATGAATCAGCAAGAGTTTTACAATCCAATGAAAAAACTCAGCTGTGTCTTCATTTTGACCTCTTGAATCTGCATGTACAACCTGGCTTGATTACTACATAGCAGATGTTTAAGTTGACCTAATTATTATAAAGCAGAGTATTTTTGTTTCAAATCTTAGGATGTTTACACCATGTCTTCAGTACAAATTAAACGGCCTGACACCCAGAATTGGTCAATTACTCCCCCATAAGAATTGCCATATGGCAAGAGTTTTGACTCAGTCAAGTACTGATACAACTTATCAAAAGCAACAGTATCAGCTCTCTTTAATTTTTTCCATTGCAATAATTTCTTCTCTTGGACCAGCATTTATGATTGTTATTATTAGAATGAAGTCCCAAACTGAATCTCAGTATAAATAAATAAATATACTTGTTTTGTCTTTTGAAAATTAAAGATGTGCATCCAAGGTAAGATTTTCTCTAAACTCCTGGTAGTATAACAAATTGATGATTAGTTGGTTTATTTCAAATAGTGGAATGCTATTTTAAAAAATCTATTGAATAATTTTTGTTTCTTCCCTAATTCTGAAAATGCTCTGTTCTTATAATGAAGACATTTCTGAATTTTCAAAAGAGTTCAAAGTCCTAAGGAAATATGAACCATTAATTAATTCATTAATTAATAATAATAATAACAATAATGAGGACTTTGTATAGTGCCTAATCTTTAGAAGCTCTAAGCACTTTACAACATCTATAATGATATGAATACAAACAACAACAACAAAAACCAGAAACAAACACCATGAATATGGAAAACCAAAAATGCTGAAAATATTTAAGGTAGGAAACATTATTAGGTTTCTAAGTTTGTTCTTGCAGTCAAAAAAGGTGAGTTTTAAGAGCACTCTTGAAAGGGATCTCTGGGTCTTTGTGTCTAATTTCAATGGGCAATTCGTTCCCTGCTAATTACTCATGATATAATGAATACATACACTAAACTGCACATAATGATTCTTTTGAGTTGGCAAAAAGAACAAGTTTAAGATGGTGTTTTCATATTCTCTAACTATTCATGTATTAGTATTTAGTATCCTCAATTTTTCATATTTCCTAGTTTTTTCTACCCATTCTCTAATTTTTCCATACTCCCTTAGTTTTCTGTACCCATTTGTCACAGAATTAGGCGACAATTGAATTTATTTCTTCTTGAATTACAAACTAATTTCACCATTTTTTTTGTTTTGTCGTACATGCGTTACCTGGGGTGAAAAAGTGTTTTTTTCAAGGTAAGTGACGTGTAATGATTTGCATGTGCCTGACTACAAATCACTTGAAGTCAGGAACATTAGAATCACGGGTTGCACGGGAATTTTGCCGTGAATTCTGCTCACCTATTTGAGGATATATAAGGCAGAATAATTCTGATAAGATTACGGGTCCAAAAGTATCTTATCACAGGAGAGATAGCTCGTCATTCTTTCTCCAGCCAAAGGGGTGAGTGTTAAATTTATATTTCGTTTTATTGTGAATTTTATTCAGTTTATCATTTCATGTAATGATGCCTTCATTACAATGCAGATTTAAAACGTGGAATATTTGGAATTACTAGTCAATATTAGACTTTAAATGCAATAGCGTAATCTAAGTTTTAGATTGTTTTAGAAACAACTATTATTAGTTTGGTTTCTTTATTGTAGCTGAATTGTTGCTGATTTGTAGCGGAACGTCTCTGATTTGTAGCGGAACGTCTCTGAATGTCTCTGAATTGTAGCTGAATGTGATTGATTGTGCCGTGATTATGCTGTTTAATTGTGCGATCAAATTGAGGTATCTGACTGTCTGTCTGTCAGATTGTCTGTCTGTCTACGTCTGTCGAGATGTGTAAATATCCGGAAATCTAGAAGTCTAAATGTCCGAGTGTCAGAGCTGTCTAGAGGTGTAAACATCCGGGATAGTATCTAGTGTTTGGGACCGGTGGTTCTAGTAGATGCTGTATGCTGTCTGTACGTATAACTGTGGTGGATCCGTGAAGGGTAAGTGACCGATAAAAGTATTGAGTCAACCCTAGGTATTCGGGGAAGCTGGGCGGCGATTCAATAGTTGGTGAATCGTACGGTTGTACAGGGTTGAGACACATGTGCGTGTTGCAATTGTAGTACAATTGAATACATTGTTATATTTACACATAGTTACTTTGAATCACAATAGTATTTCAAGGGATTACATGAATCTCAATAAAAGTTAGCAACTTGATTAAATACATGTATATGTTTGTCGCAATCCATACGTGCGATAGTATAGTTTGATGTTTGTATTTGTTATCACAATTTATACTTGCGTTAATATAACTTTTGTAAAGGTTCCTTGGATCTGTGTATAGTCCAGGAGATTCCTTGGATCTGTGTTTATTTTGTATTAATATTTAATTTATTTTTGAATCGTGAATGGTTGTGGAATGTGATTGTGGGTTGAATGCACGAGTTATTGTGTTGATACATCATTATTTTTCATTAATAATTTATTTCATAAATTTACATTATCTTTCACATATTGTGTTTGTGTTGTTCATTTAATCCACCATCCACTCGATAACAATTCTGTTACACCATTCTCTAATTTTTCATACTCCCTAGTTTTTTGTACCCATTCTCTAATTTTTCATACTCCCTAGTTTTTTGTACCCATTCTCTAATTTTTCATACTCCCTAGTTTTTTGTATCCATTCTCTAATTTTTCATACTCCCTAGTTTTTTGTACCCATTCTCTAATTTTTCATACTCCCTAATTTTTTGTACCCATTCTCTAATTTTTCATACTCCCTAGTTTTTTGTACCCATTCTCTAATTTTTCATACTCCCTAGTTTTTTGTACCCATTCTCTAATTTTTCCATACTCCCTAGTTTTTTGTACCCATTTCCTAATTTTTCTAACTCCTTAGTTTTTTATACCCATTCTCTAATTTTTCATACTCCCTAGCTTTTTGTACCCATTCTCTAATTTTTCATACTCCCTAGTTTTTTGTACCCATTCTCTATTTTTTCCATACTCCCTAGTTTTTTGTACCCATTCTCTAATTTTTCAAACCATTTGAGTTTTCATATACTTTAACCTGTGACACACTAATGATCCACAGATTCATAATTAATTTGTGTTCCTAACTTTTTGTATAGAGAACTTTTCTAATGAAAATTTCTACAAAATATATATATGTACAAAGATGGCAATTTTATTCTCATAATTATTTGTATATCAACAAAATATAATGAAGATAAAGTGAAAACAAATAGTAAAGACAATACAACATTTACATTCCAGTAGTCTAATTTTACAAAACACCTGTAATTTTTCCTGTGAAGGTGAATCGGTGCCACATAGCCCCATTCATTTCGACACATATGAGCGTGATTGGTTCAAATTCCAGTCCAGACTCCTCTAAAACCTCTCTTTTCACTCCATCCTACAACAAGCAAATCAAGTCTTTTAAATGAAATAAGGCCTGGAACTAATCAAACATTTCAAGCACATGTTTTAGTGTCAAACATGGAATTCCCATTTTTATGTAGTATACAGTAAAACCTGTCTTGAGAGATCACTGCTATGAGAGACCACCTCTTTTGGGAGACCACTGTTTATTTATTTGGCAGAATGGGTGGTCTTTCAAGACAGGTTCTGCTACACTTTCATTCAAAAACTTGTCTATTCAATGAATGTTCAGTAAATTCAATATTCTGTGACATTCTTAGAATGAGCTTTTCTTGATATTTCAGTCCAAATATTCTAAGTCCGAGATTTGAAGAAAACACTACTCTATAGCAAATATTATCACAATGTCAGCAAGCCATTATTTGCAAAGAACATTGGTACATTAGCCATTATTTGCATAATACATTGGTTCTTTAGCCATTATTTGAATAGTAAAGTGGTGCCTTAGTTACTATTTTTAAAGTACAATGTACATTAGTCACTGTTTGCAATGCACAGTAGTACCTTAGTCATTATATGCAAAGTACAGTAGTACCTTCGTCATTATATGCAAAGTACAGTAGTACCTTAGTTATTATATACAAAGTAAAGTAGTGCCTTAGTCATTATATGCAAAGTACAGTAGTACCTTAGTCATTATATGCAAACTACAATAGTACCTTATTCATTATATGCAAAGTAAAGTAGTACCTTCATCATTATATGCAAAGTAAAGTAGTACCTTAGTCATTATATACAAAGTAAAGTATTACCTTCATCATTATATGCAAAGTACAGTAGTACCTTCGTCATTATATGCAAAGTACAGTAGTACCTTAGTCATTATATGCAAAGTACAATAGTACCTTAGTCATTATATGCAAAGTGTTATGGCTATTGGATTTAATTTTATTTATTTTTAATTATTAAATCCAAATTTGTCATTTAGGGTTTATTATTATTTAAATGGGAAATTTTTCTAGAAAATTCACTTGACCTGGACTTTTCTGGTAAACAGGCTGACCTTGGCTTGGTTACCTCAATATCTGACCTTGCTTTAGACATTGTCAACAAGTCTTCAATTCTATTGGTTGGTTTCGGGGACAGCATTTTATCAGTGGCTGATTTATTCTTCTAGTTCATTCTTTAAGCATGTGACTTGGTGAAGGTAGCTCTTTCCATGACCTTCCAGACTCACATGATTCCTCTTGTTTACTTCAGAAAAACAATATATATAGCTGTGTTTTAGAAGCTAACTTTAGTAGTAGAAATATTGGGCTGTAAGTTATTGGTTGTGTATTTATGTTTGAGTGTTAATATTATTCTGGACTTGTGTCAATTCGTTGGAAAAGAAGAATTATTCTATTTATCTGGAAAAGGACATATGTTTCATAATTTCATCTGGATGATTTAAAAACAAGAACTGCATCACGTGACATTGTCAGCCATTTTGGATTATTACATCGTCAAGATTCGAACCTGGAACTATTAGAACATTTATTTATCAGGACTTGAAATTCCATTAGTGGATTATTTTGTGAATTCTATATTTGTTGGATTTGATTCTCTAAAACCGTAAGTTTAATTATTTTATGAAAATAATTGTACTTAATAAAATCTTTGTTAAAGTTATACAAGCTTGTTAGTTTTCACTCTTTCTGTGTTGCTGCTTATTCGAGCCTAAGCACGTAACAAAAGTACAATAGTACCTTAGTCATATGCAAAGTACAGTAGTACCTTATTCATTATATGCAAAGTACAGTAGTACCTTAGTCATTATATGCAAAGTACAGTAGTACCTTAGTCATTATATGCAAAGTACTGCAAAGTACAATAGTACCTTAATCATTATATGCAAAGTACAGTAGTACCTTCGTCATTATATGCAAAGTACAGTAGTACCTTAGTCATTATATGCAAAGTACAGTAGTACCTTAGTCATTATATGCAAAGTACAATAGTACCTTAGTCATTATATGCAAAGTACAATAGTACCTTAATCATTATATACAAAGTAAAATAGTACCTTAGTCATTATATGCAAAGTACAATAGTACCTTAGTCATTATATGCAAAGTACAGTGTAACTTTAGCCATTAAGTACATTGGTCCCTTACATAACAAAGTCTCTCAGTATACTGCTGTTTCTCTCAGTATGGTCCAATCCAAATTAAGCTGCTATGATTTTATTAGTTTTACTTATTTCAGTTAATTATAATTCTTGGCTGATCAGAACCAAGTCATAATTTGGTTTAGTATGAATAAAGAACAGATGGCTTTTTCAGGAATGGAGAAATTGAGACAATTGTATTAAAAAAATATGGTCAAAATTTACTATCCACCAAAATAGATTTGACCACACACATTGTTTTTATTGTGTTAAAATCTACAAAACAATGCCATTAAATGGTTCTCTATTTTATTCAATGAGAAAGCTTCATGGTTCTGATGGCAACAAGCTCGATAACTACCAACAGTATCTTAAGTTAATATTAGTTACTAAGTGCAAATTACCAATCATTTATAAAAAATAAAAAATTGAACAATAAAATAACTCCATGCTCATTAAGGGGGCGCTCACCAGTTAATATGTACTTTTCAGATAGTGACGTATGTGAGGTGAAGTTGTTTGCATTTGTAACATGCACAATGGAGATAATGTTGGCATATCTCAATGCTACTTTGATGCAATGTGGCTGATATTTCTTTGGATACTGCACTTGTGGAAATTGTAAATGATCTAAGTGCATGGTATAACAAAATGGATGCTCCCATGTGCTTGAAAAATTAGCCAGAATTAATCAAAAGTACACTAACTTTAGCAGTTATTAAACTAGGGAAAACGAATTTTGCTGAAGTAGGCAATAGCAGCTTCTGAAAGTGCAATGAACAAATTACAAAATATCTGAAAAGTAAAAAAAGTTATCGTACCATTTTTCTACAATTTACCTCTGAAGTCCAGGGAGTGAAAATGACCATGCGGAGCTAGCAGTTTGTTTACATGAGCACATCTTGTGTTAGCCCAAGCTGTATACTCTAGAACCTAAAGTACACCCATCAATCATACATCAAAATAAAGGGAATTGAAAGTTCTTCTCCCAACACCTAAGATATACAAAGTCTTTATTATATTGCCAGTATAACCAGTGAAGAAATCCCAGAAAATTATTTTTCTTTAAAATTCTAACCCTATGCAAAGTACGAAACTGTAGAGCGCCACCTTAAAGAACCACTGAAGATGTGTTTTTAACTTATTGAAAAACTTGTCATATTCTGCAGTCAATTTCAAACATATTGATATATCATACATGGTATTTACTTCCAAAATTACAAACACATAGTTAATTTACTATACCCCTCTGAAGTAACTTAAATGTAGCTTCATGACGTCAAAACTGTATTTTAACGTCACTGGGAAATGCTATTATTTTGACATTAAAGAAAGACATTCAAGAATAAATGCATATGAAGTATTTGTTTTATTTTTCAATCCAAACATCAAATAATGTATTTAGATCATTTCTAAAGTTGCAAACTATACTTGGGTCATGTATACATGTAAATCAAGTGAGAAAAGTGAGGAAAATTCCATAAAGTTTGAGGTAATAGTGCAAAAATTGTCCAGCATTGGATTAAGAAAAAAAGTCCTTGATGCTATAAATTCATAACAGTAGACATAAATATATATTTTGTTTGTAAATAATTACTTTTCCCCCCCCCCACTAGTAATCTAATTTGAATCTGCACTAATGCTTGTATGTCAAAGAATTGAAATGAAAAGTCAAGGGGAATTAACTCCTGGTGAGACCATTCCATGGACCAGGAATGTGATTGATGATTACATACATAATTGATTACAATGAAAATCAAATATGTTGACTGCTTTATATGGTAAAATTAATTATAAAACCAAAACATGCAGACGTGTATGCCAAAAAAGGGGGTAGGTGTGTTTCCCAACAATTTCAAGCCCCAGCCTGATTATGTTACATACTGTCTAAGATACATCACAACCAGGAACAACTGGTAACCATGATGTCACTAATACTACATCAACCCACATTAGCCACTATCTAAGAAAACATGGCTAAAGGAAGAGCTAAGAAAATAGCTATTTGTCCACAAGAGTTCATACAACACAGTCAACCATAGGACTATGGATTACGAGTATCCAAGAGTGACCAACCTATTCAGGTTGCAATCTGGTTCTACATCTCCACAAATAAAGCGCCCAAGAATTGATGTATATGAAGAATCACTATCTTCCTGTGGCCCAAATAAAGTGCACCCAAGCTTTGCCCTGAATTGGAGAAAGAAAGAAATGAAGAAAACTTAATTGTTGGGTCACATGTTGCAGCGTGTTGTCAACATCAATGGAAATGTAATTATGAACATACCAAAACTAACTAGGATATTGGGAACATTGTGCATAATGTATGACTGAGCTGGAAATTGCAAGCGATATAATCCACCGATGTATAAAAGCAAAACTCAAGGACTGTGTGCCTTTTTAACAGTTAAATGTACAAACTGCAATCTGCAGGAAGCAGAACAGGCTGCCTGTCCAGAAAAGTGCCAAGGACATAGAAAGTGAGGCCCAGGCACAGGAAATTTAAATGCGATGTTGGCACTTTCTTGCTACAAGGCCAAAGTTGGAGTGACTGACTTGCCCATTTAGCATCCTATTACTCAAAATTTCTGCCATATGGGAAACATTTAAATCTTTCTTATATTAAAAAGCTTGAATATTAACTAAGAAATTTTGTCTTAGATGTCAAGCTAAGTAAAATTTCACACTTTCTAAACACAAATAAGTGCGAGAGCTTGCACAATATCATTTTTACCTATACACCTAAAATATCAGTATGGAGCAGACATTTTGATGCATTATGTTATTCATTCCCTCATAGCTCTGAGTATGGTACAGGAAACTTTACACTCCCACTGACCAAGTCTCATGGAATTGTTCTACTCAGTTTGATCCAGTATTTCAGCTCATAGCAGAATGAGATCATAGAACAGTAAAAGATAGGGAGAGGAAATCAAGTCTTCAGTACAAGTACATATGCTACATCAAACGCAAACAAAAAAGCAACAGAAAACTTGTACAAAATTCAATGTTTGCTAATTCAATAAATAATTTTGTACCCAGTGAACATCCATACACTTTAAATCCTTTAAATGAATGCATGTAACAATTATTAAATGTACCTGACTATCACAGTATACACCACTCCCCCTAGCCCATATTGCCTTGGCATATGCCATAGGCTTTACATGATTTTTCTAGCCAAATTTTCTCTTTTTTGGTACAAGTGATAAATGATCATGTTTTTGTATGGCATCTATGTGATACGTCACACTGATATGGTAATGAATTTACCATAGTTTCAACATAGAACCTTAGTCGGTGAGCCAAAGCAATCTTTCTTTTCCCACGAAAGGTTACATAAGTTATTCCATAACCATGTTGTTCATGTGAGCCTGTCCAAATGTGACACTTGCTGCAGACTTGTGTATGTTGAGCTGAAGCTCTTTTATATGTCATGTTAATTTAGTTTGAAATATTTCTGACTTAGCTTAATAAACCATGACCATATAATACTATAGAATTTTTTTTATATGTCAATACAAAATTATTTAATACCAAGAAAATAAATTTTGTTAATAGTTTAATTTGACAATGAAAAAACAGGGAAAAATATCCAAATTATTACCAGTTCAAAGAAGAACTGATGGCATCTTCCTTGAGAAATGTGAAATTAATGAAACATTTTTAAAAACAATGACACACAGAGGTTTCTAATTGCCACTAGTCTATGTCGTATTGTGTACAATAGCAAGGGACATAACTCTTCTCAAGCCCACCTGCAGCCGCTTAATTAAAGCAGAATTTGGAATGTAAAGACATTTAAGTTCTAAACTGCAGTGAATTTAAACTAAATGAGCCAATATTAATACAAACAGCAATAAATATAACTCCATGGGTATACACCCAAATGCTCTTTATGGGGGCGCTCACCAGTTAATATGTACTTTTCAGATAGTGACGTATGTGAGGTGAAGTTGTTTGCATTTGTAACATGCACAATGGAGATAATGTTGGCATATCTCAATGCTACTTTGATGCAATGTGGCTGATATTTCTTTGGATACTGCACTTGTGGAAATTGTAAATGATCTAAGTGCATGGTATAACAAAATGGATGCTCCCATGTGCTTGAAAAATTAGCCAGAATTAATCAAAAGTACACTAACTTTAGCAGTTATTAAACTAGGGAAAACGAATTTTGCTGAAGTAGGCAATAGCAGCTTCTGAAAGTGCAATGAACAAATTACAAAATATCTGAAAAGTAAAAAAAGTTATCGTACCATTTTTCTACAATTTACCTCTGAAGTCCAGGGAGTGAAAATGACCATGCGGAGCTAGCAGTTTGTTTACATGAGCACATCTTGTGTTAGCCCAAGCTGTATACTCTAGAACCTAAAGTACACCCATCAATCATACATCAAAATAAAGGGAATTGAAAGTTCTTCTCCCAACACCTAAGATATACAAAGTCTTTATTATATTGCCAGTATAACCAGTGAAGAAATCCCAGAAAATTATTTTTCTTTAAAATTCTAACCCTATGCAAAGTACGAAACTGTAGAGCGCCACCTAAGTAGAATACATTAATCATTGCTATTGATGTAATAAATAAAGACTTTTATCTTTAATGGACTGCAACTAGCATTCCATCTCACTTTTGAGTTGGGATTACATGTATCTCAAAGCCAAGTGTACCTGGTTATGCTATGGGGGGTACAGTGGTTTGTAAACCAAATCTGTGGTAAAGAGTTGTGTTAAGAACATATCAATCAGCATGCAATATATATAAATTACGTCAATCATGATGTAATATGTATAAATTGTGTCAATCATGATGTAATATGTATAATTGTGTCAATCATGATGTAATAAGTATAATTTGTGTCAATCATGATGTAATATGTATAATTTGTGTCAATCATTATGTAATATGTATAATTTGTGTTAATCCGCATGCAGTAATATAATTTGCATCAATCATCATGTAAAATGTATAATTTGTGTCAATCATGATGTAATATGTATAATTTGTGTCAATCATTATGTAATATGTATAATTTGTGTTAATCCGCATGCAGTATTATAATTTGCATTAATCATCATGTAAAATGTATAATTTGTGTCAATCATGATGTAATATGTATAATTTGTGTCAATCATCATGTAATATGTATAATTTGTGTTAATCCGCATGCAGTATTATAATTTGCATCAATCATTATGTAATATGTATAATTTGTGTTAATCATCATGTAATATGTATAATTTGTGTTAATCATCAAGTATAATGTATAATTTGTGTCAATCATCATGTAATATGTATAATTTGTGTCAATCATAATGTAATATGTACAATTTGTGTCAATCATTATGTAATATGTATAATTTGTGTTAATCCGCATGCAGTATTATAATTTGCATCAATCATAATGTAATATGTATAATTTGTGTTAATCATCATGTAATATGTATAATTTGTGTTAATCATCAAGTATAATGTATAATTTGTGTCAATCATCATGTAATATGTACAATTTGTGTCAATCATTATGTAATATGTATAATTTGTGTTAATCCGCATGCAGTATTATAATTTGCATCAATCATCATGTAAAATGTATAATTTGTGTCAATCATGATGTAATATGTATAATTTGTGTCAATCATGATGTAATATGTATAATTTGTGTCAATCATCATGCAAAATGGTTAATTTGTGGAAATCATGATGCAATATGTATAATTTGTGTCAATCATGATGTAATATGTATAATTTGTGTCAATCATCATGCAAAATGGTTAATTTGTGGAAATCATGATGCAATATGTATAATTTGTGTCAATCATTATGCAATATGTATAATTTGTGTTAATCTGCATGCAGTATTATAATTTGCATCAATCATCATGTAAAATGTATAATTTGTGTCAATCATGATGTAATATGTATAACTTGTGTCAATCATTATGTAATATGTATAATTTGTGTTAATCCGAATGCAGTATTATAATTTGCATCAATCATCATATAATATGTAAAATTTGCGTCAATAATCATGTAATTTGTATAATTTGTGTCAATCATTATGTAATATGTATAATTTGTGTCAATCATGATGTAATATGTATAATTTGTGTCAATCATCATGCAAAATGGTTAATTTGTGGAAATCATGATGCAATATGTATAATTTGTGTCAATCATTATGTAATATGTATAATTTGTGTTAATCTGCATGCAGTATTATAATTTGCATCAATCGTCATGTAAAATGTATAATTTGTGTCAATCATGATGTAATATGTGCAATTTGTGTCAATCATTATGTAATATGTATAATTTGTGTTATTCCGCATGCAGTATTATAATTTGCATCAATCATGTAATATGTATAATTTGTGTCAATCATCATGCAAAATGTATAAGTTGTGTCAATCATCATGTAATGTATATAATTTCTGTCAATCATGATGTAATATTTATGATTTATGTCAATCATTATGTAATATGCATAATTTGTGTCAATCAGCATGCAATATGTATAATTTGTGTGAATCATCATGTAATATGAATAATTTGTTTCACTCATTATGTAAAATGTACAATTTGTGTCAATCAGCCATGTAATATGTATAATTTGTGTCAATCATCATGCACTATGTATAATTTGTGTCAATCATGATATAATATGTATAATATGTGTCAATCATCATGTAATATGTACAATTTGTGTCAATCAGCATCCAATATTTATAATTTGTGTCAATCATCATGTAATAGGTATAATTTGTGTCAATCATGATGTAAAATGTATAATTTGTGTCAATCATCAGGCAATATGTATAATTTGTGTCAATCATCATGTAATATGTATAATTTGTGTCAATCAGCCATGTAATATGTATAATTTGTGTCAATCATCGTGTACTATGCATAATTTGTGTCAATCATGATGTAAAATGTATAATTTGTGTCAATCATCAGGTAATATGTATAATTTGTGTCAATCATAATGTAATATGTATAATTTGTGTCAATCAGCCATGTAATATGTATAATTTGTGTCAATCATACTGTACTATGTATAATTTGTGTCAATCAACCATGCAATATGTATAATTTGTGTCAATCAACCATGCAATATGTATAATTTGTGTCAATCAGCATGTACTTTATATGTATCAATCATCATGTAATATGTATAATTTGCATCAATCACCAAGTAAAATTTATAATTTGTCTCACTAAAGCTATTCATTTATATTGTCTTTAGGTCACAGACACTTGTGGATGGAGTAGTCAAATCAATAAACCTTAGTTGTAGGAGTTGTTTCCCTTACCAGCATTGTATGAATTAGGTAAATCAAAATCAGCTAATCCATAATATGTAAAGGTGTCATATTTAATCCTCTGGTACTGATCCATAGAAGCCATTATGAAATTTCCATATAAGTGTTGATATGTATTGTACATTAAAAAAAAACGCAAGGTGGAAAACAAGAACTGTATGGTACCAATATATGTGGTCTTCTGCGACAATTTATGCCTAAACAACATAACACAGGCCAACAAGCAACCATCCTGTCATAAATGAACTTCCCTTGTATCAACCCTTAATAGTGCAAATGATATTTATGCATGATAACTTTCTTGAGACAGAGTGGAGGTCAAACATTCATGTAACTTTAAAGCCTGAATGGCAGTTTGATAAACTAATAAAAATTGTGCTAAGCATAATCTGATACAGAAGCTATCATTTATTCAAACTCCAATTCATTGGTAATTCTATGCGAATAAAGAATATGAACCGTTAATTAATTTAGTCATAATTATTTCTGATGTCTTTAATGTGACTGTGTTCTGACCATAATTGCATTTCACAAATTGAAACTAGTATGTTCTTGTAATCAATACACTGCATTGTGTGACCTATGCTTGTTTGGTAAGCCATTAAAACTTTCACATAATACCAAACATTTTTGGTAACTCATTAAACTTTACACTTAATACCATTCTTTCAGCATGCATGCAGATGACTTTGAACTATTAGGAGGAGGTTTATTAATATGGATTACCTTTGTCTTCAGTTTACAAAAAAAAATCATCATGACAGGCAATATATATCATTATGGCAGTCAAAATGGATAAAAGATTAGCACCATGTTCACTTTGGACAAGATATATTAAGAAAACGTTTGGTCTAAATGCCATTTTGATATGATGATAGGAATAAAAAGATTTTCAAAATGATTACCAAAGTGACCATATGGATCAGTATCACTTTGATTACAGGCCAACTAGGCATCATAATAACCCAATGTTAATATGAACATTCATTAGGAGAGGTAATGACAAGATTTTTACAATGGCCTCTGTGGAGACTATATAGGATGGCTGGCACCATTATCATTTAGAATCAACCAAACCATGGAATTTTTTATTTTGTTTGGTCATGAGCAGCACAAATAATGGCAGCTGTAAAAGCTAAGACCCATCTGGAGAGAAAAGAATATGTCTGAAAACTAAATCAGACTATTGAGAGCACTAGTCATCTCAACTCTTGTTGTATTCATGTGAGGCCTGGACCCTGACAGCAGAATTACAATGAAGAATCCAGGCACTTGAAATGAGATGCTACATAACCATCCTTGGCGTCTCTTCTTCACAATGAAGAAATGCATAACACCATCAGGCACAAAGTAGGCCAATATGAAGACCTCCTCACTACCACAAAAAGAAAAAGCCATGTCACTTGAGCCAACAGTTTATCCACAACAGCACTGCAGGGCAGCGTCCAGGGTGTGGTAGAAGGAGAAGGTAAACTGAGAAAAGAGTGGACTGACAACATCACAGAATGGACTAGAAAATGTTTTGCGGAGACACAGGCATTGGCACAAGATAAAAACAAGTGGAGGGAACTGGTCAGATGTTAAGCAGCACAGCACCTCGATGACCACACAAGGTCAAGAGACTGATGATGATGATTAAACCATGGAATGAAAGTGTGTGCAAAGTTTTAAGGCAATACTCAAAGTAGTTTATGAAATTGAGCTAGTGAATGGATGGATGTCATAACATGCTATCCCAACACCTCCTCTGGTCTTTGACCATTAGAGGTAAAAACAAACAATACCAAATCTGGACTGCAAGTTCTCACCATATGCAACAATGTTCATGCGTGGGAGACACAAAGGCCAATCATGTGAAATCAAGTCACACACAAAGTATGGTCGAATAAGGTGAGAAAGAACTGAAGATATTAGGCAGAAACAATTCTTCATATTAGAGTCACTGTAACTGTGAGCATATATAAAAAGGAAAGAGTGACAAATGGAATTTTTATACATGCATATTTGATGTGTCAACAAAAATAAAGCCTTGTCATGGTAGAAAGCATAGAATACAGTAAAGAACTAATACTGACAACAATGTCCTCGCCACTTTCCAATCTTCCAGCTGGAAGGTACCACTTTCCATAGCAGGATCGTTTGGCCTCCTGAATAAATAACACCTTCCCCTCATCATTTATTACCACGGCCATAACAATGTAGCATATGGTCTGCTTAGTGATTGGCACATAACGATCTTCTGAAGAACAAAAAGGAACAAATGGTACAGTTATATGAAAATAGTCCACTATTTGACTCTAAATAATTTAAGCTTAAAAAAACCCAAAAAATATAATTTAAAAAACCCCAAAAATTTGTCAATCTTATTAATCTCACACATTTGCTGTAAATGTTAATGGATATTAACATAACTTTTAAAAATACTGTTGGAGAATGGTATAGAATCTTAACAAGAATATTTCAGATGAGGAGGCATTGAGGATTATGATATTGCTATTCTGTGGACAGTTGTGATCTATGAACCGCCATGTTCATCCTGGTTTGTTTTCAACCTGCACAATCTGGATTTTTCTGGTTTGAACCAGTTCTTTAATTACCTATCAAACTATGCTAAAGCCACGATACAACCTACATGGAAAATTTCAGTGACCATTTCAAATTCTATGCTGCCAAGCTCTAATAATTTGGTCTTCTTTAACAATGAGAGCAGATAGATATCCGATGATTACGAAATGAATGGTAGGTGAAGACAAAAAGTGAAGGCATTGTTCAAGGCAAATTAAAAAATTAATAAACAGGCTTAAAATTTCAAGAGATTTTCTTTTTAGACATCAGGACAAGTAGATTGTGAAATTGACTAGTCCTGTTAAATCTTCATGAGTCCTTCATAGGAAACAATGTCAAGATTTAATAGCCATGGGACTAGTAAAATCATGAAAACAACAAGCCCAACAAGAAATTTACAAGCCCCAGGCTAAGAGACTACTGTTAATTCTGAGTCCCTACTAATAAACCAACAAAAAGTTATTTTAATAATACATGCTTAAGCGGTTCTGTTGGACAAAACTATCAAGGGTCATCATCTACTTGAACTCAAACAAGTCTTTAAGTATTTGGAGTTATCTAAAGCATTTCTCTACGTCTGACTTCAAATTCATTGATTGAGGCTTAATTTTCTGATGATGTTAGTTTAAATCAATAATGACAACCATATTTATGTCAGGGCCAGATGTGTGAACAGGAAATCCAAATTAACCTCCAAACAGCTATTTAGGCTGTCAATTGGTTGATGAAAATACGCTCATGCAATAAATTGTTTTATCATAAACCCACGCTATGTTTTGATTTTCTACTTATGAATAACCTCAACAACCAATCTAACATGTAATCTATGCCCAATTAATTATTCACAATATCTAGAGAATCTGGCTTTTATCTGGATATTTGTAGGCCTGAGCTTATATTTTAGTTAGGATTATTAACACAGATTTAACAATTTTTCAGTTATATTGCTACGATGTCTGCAGTGAGGCAGTTTATAGTGATGTCTAGCACTGGGGCATCATGCCGCAGACATGTAGCATGATGTCCCACCCAGTCACATTATACTGACACCAGGCCGACCAGTACTAAGACTAACCTCTCAATGCTGAGCGCCAAGCGAGGCAGCTGTTAGTACCATTTTTGTAAGTCTTCAGTGACGGACGTTCAAACCACTTGGCCACCGGAGCGGTTCATGAGATTATATAGGATACTGTATATTTTAAACTATATTGTAAGCCAGACTAAGTCGCACATAAAGATGGCTACTTAATCAGTAGTCTCACAATAAAAATGATTTAAGATATGAACTAAATTTCATTTTCAGAATACTTTACAATAAACATAGTACAGTATATACTGTACTTGCAATTAGAATGTGCTGATATCAATTTCTAGTTACCATGTTATGATTCTGAATGTCACCTGAGGGCAACCAGTCAATCATATTAACCTGCCAGTTCTGAATGAGTTACAAATACTACCATGATTTTAGCTATGAACTCAACATTCAATAATTACCCAACACCTGCAATGGAATTTTGAATTTATTATTGTACATTAGAGTACCAAATTTTGAATATTATGTTGCTGCTACAAGCCTTGAATTTAAAAACACAAAAAGAAAGATTAAAGCACGAAGAATGCATCATCCCTAAAACTGGACCAACCATTTACATTTCTGAGGAGTTCTTGGATTTTATTTCAACCAGGCAAATTTTTATTTCTTTTAACTCAGGATAATTTGTTTTGCAACTAATTTAATGGATGTTACAGGTTTTTAGATCACTATAAATCAGAGCAAGAATATTTTTTGAAGCTATTTGAGACCCAAAAATTAAAAATGGTTGATATATAAATACAACACAAGATCCCCTTATTGTTGAAACCAACTTTTATTTTGTAAAGCAAATAAAATTTAAAATTCAGGTTAATCTAGAACAGACAGATGCCTAGGTGTAGAACTCTGCCACAGCTGGCTCAACCAGTACTAAAACGATCATGAAAATTTCACTCCCCCCAAAAAGTACTAGTAAAAATGGAATTTTTGGTTTCTAGATAAACTACATTTGCGATATCTGTATAATATCTTAACTGGTCTTTGGATAAATTCATAATAAAATACTATAACATGCATTACCACCTACTAAAGTCTTTGCTGAGGCTGACATCCACATTCTTAATTACTACAGCCTGTCCATGAAGTAGTTTTTGTATAACATTCTCTATATCAGCCATGACAGCCTGAAGAAAGAAAAAAAAATAATTTAGAATTTTTAATGTCTTTTTCAGTGAGAAAGTAAAATTAGTGTTCATAACTAAATATGACCTAACACATTGTTATGTACAAGCAAATATGACTTATATTGAAAACCCTTTGAGCTTACCTTTATACTAATAGTTAATTGTACAACTTAATAACTGTGTATTAGTTCTTTCTGTACTCATTTCCTTATAACAGTCGCTGCATCTCACACACTAAAAATCTGCTTGAAAGACTTTTGATATACACGCATTAAAATAGAGAGAACATTAAGAGGTGCTGGAATTAATGGCTTATTAATGATTAATAACAATATTTAATTTACTATTAAATGTCAGAATAAAACTCTTCTAAAGCTGCAACTCCACAGCTATGACGAGAAGCTGATGAAAAGTCAAAATCATCATTACTTTTTTACTAATTTATTACCAAGTGAGCTTCATGTATGGTAAACCAGTACAAGTGTGACTTTATTCATGTGCCATGCAGGTGGCTGATGTAGTCCTACAACATAAGATATCAGTTGATGACCAAAATATAAATAACATGTGATACACTTTACATTTACTTTACAATTACCTGATGGTAAAAGTTCCTACCGATTGACAAAATTTTCTCAGATGACCTGTTCTGATCCTGTTCTGAGTGTATTTTACACTATGATATGCTGGTTTCAGTGTCACAGATCATAGGCGTTATCATATGATTAATTAGTTACCCTACCCCACCCCACCCCTTCAGTTTATAATACCCTTTCCAAGTATTTTTTACAGTGATATACAGCCTGTATTACAGGGTCCGGTCTCAGAATAGATCATAGGAGCAATCAGGAATTTCTATCACACGGTATGTTTTATTTCCCATCAGGCTTTTTTCAAAAAGCTTGCATGAGTATCATCTATTGTGCAACACGTCAAGTTTCATGTCTAATTTGCATATAAAAATGTCTGCATCTGCAAGTAACATAGTAAGGAAAAGAAAATCAAAATTACAATCTGTGATACTCCTTTTCATGTACTAAAGGATTTAGACAACTGTAGTCAAAAACAACAATACTGCGTCAACAATTTATCAAAGCCGACTAAATTCAACATTAGGTTAACGTTACTCAACTGTAGTTTTATGCTCACGAACAATTGAACAATACCTCATCACCAATTTATCAAAGTAGCTAGTGTTGTTCTGATTATCGATTATAATCGATCATCAATTGGTTGAGCAAACCAATAAGATAATCGATCGTGAACTCCATAATCGATTCTGTGTAAAGGGAGACTACTTTTTAGGTGTATGCAAAGCGCAAAGGTTAGTAAAACTGACAGCCACTAAAGTTGACCTGAAATTTATTAATTCCCTTCACAACTACAAATATGAAACCTTATGATTCATAATTAGGAACATATAGTCATTATTACATGGTCATGTTGTTAAATTGTTGATTTGTTTCAGTTAAATTGCAACATCTTTTGTAGTATTTAAAAACAATGACAAACAAGAAAAACGTGTCCTTCTATACCTTAAATTATGGACACATCAAATGTGAACAAAAGAATTTCAGGGGATTGTAGCAGTATTTCAGTTACATATGACTGATCAGTCATAAAAAGTTGCATTCATTAACAAAGTTGTAGAACAAAAGTAACACAATGTAATATTATTGTCAGGTTAAAGTATATATGTCATCAAAAGAGATTACTCCTGTACATTTATAAATATATTGAACTCTTGATCAATGATAAAACTGATTAAGAAAAATTAAAATTTGCTCTTAGTAACAGATTATAATCGATAATCAGTTGGTTAAGGGGAACCGATTATCGTTTATGAATATCTGACCGATTCCCATCACTAAAAGTAGCAACAGGGGATGATTTTTTCATGATTACAGAATATATAAAAACAATAAGTTTTCTGCATAATTTGAGTGTGCAGATTTAAAAAATGAACCCATCTGTATGATATCTTTTCAAATAAATTCACAGGAAGCATTCAAACACATGTACCGTCCACCATTTTTAATATTGGTCTTTGTCAGTTTTTGAACATTCCTGACCTCATGTTATTTCAAGCTTAAATTTGCATATTTCTTACATATATTTTATATAGAAATGTTTTGTGAACATTCAACTTTAAGAATAAATTGACTTTTCTATGTTCCAGGTAATTCAGAAGCCCACATGTGCCTTTTTATCACACCCCCCCCCCAAACATTTTTGCATTAAATACTATATTTTTTAATCATACACAAGTTCAAATTATATCTTGCTTTAAAATGGAATGTTTTCTGCTTAATTTAAGTGTGCAGATTTCAAAAATGAACCAAACTTTATGATATATTTTCAAATAAATTTACAGGAAGCATTCAAACACATGTACTGTCCACCATTTTTAATATTGGTATTTAGTTACTTTTTGAAAATTCTTCACCTCATGTTATTTCATACTAAAAGTTGCATATTTTTTTCATATGGTTATATAAATGTGTTGTGAACATTCAGCTTCAAGAATAAATTCACTTTTTTTATTTTCTAGGTACTTCTGAAGGCTTTATGTGCCTTGTTATCAACCCCCCCCCCCTCAACATTTTTGCATATAATAAAATAATCATGAGTCATACCAAGTTGAAATTGTATCTTACTCTTACAACCAATAGTGCATATTCATTAGCGTTCTTATACAGATAATTAAACTGAAAGCACAATTTAGTACATAACAAATGCTATTTTAGAATTTAGTTATCATAAGATATACTTGGTCAGTTTTCATATCTATGAAATAAAATCTATGACAAAAGAAAAAACACAAATGTGTATCAGAGATAGAAAAGAAACTGACAACAAGTTGGTTCTCAAGAAATATTTATGATTATTTGTTTAAATGGAGAGATACTACAGTTTGATTTTCTATTCATTGGCTTATGATGACAACATTCATATTGATATTCACAAAAAATGGCATTAAAATTTTAAATGCATTTGTTTTCATTCTTCTAAATTCTGAAAAATTATTTAACTTTGTTTTATTACTTCTTTCCGTCTCTACTAAACATGAACATTTTCATTTTAATACCAGTGTCTCTGATAATATCTCAGTGATCACAATCGCATACATATTATCAATAGTATCACTGAATCAGTGGGTGATACTCCCGTCGGAGTGTCTAACATCGAAAATATATTACACAACATACATCGTACAAATATTTTGTAATAAGTTTGGTATCGTGAATGACAGACAGTACGTCTCTATAATTCTATTCCTTGCTATAAACGTCTGCCTTTTCATACAATCAAGTTTTCGTGTGTTTTTTAATCCAAATTATGTCGTATTGTTGTAATTGTTTACATTTTGTACGTAAAGAGTTATCGTTCTTGCTGGCATGGGTGACCTTTGAAAAAGACGTAATTTGTGGGTTTTCCGCAAATATTCACACATATTTTACCATTATTCTCGTAAAAAGAACTCCAAAGTATTTAAAAAGAAGGCGTAAGTAAGCGTATATGTTCGTTTATTTAGTTTTTCAGCGTTTTGAAGCATTTGGTTTTCGTTTTTTACCGCTGAATAAGTTGTTGAAATTGCCCAATGTCATATACGCTAATTATATACATTTGACCTTTCAACCATGAATAGATTCGGAAGTAATAATGTCGGCTTTTTACATATTAAAGCAGAGAAAGTACCAGGTGTAATGAGGTTGACATTTTGAGAAAACGTTAATCTTGATCGCCAGTGCCCTCTAGCAGCGTCCCCTGTTGCTAATCAAAGCCTACTAAATTCAACATTAGGTTACTCAACTGTAGCTCTAAAAAAAACAAAAACAATACCAAGTCTTCAATTTATCAAAGCCGTCTAAATTCAACATTAGGTTTTACTCGTCAGCGTTTTTCAGGAGTCAATTAGTCATGTTGTTTCTGGTTGAATCGAAACTAGGGATTATACTAACTATACAGAACTTGGAGTTCGACACGGACTAAGACTAATACAAGGAGCCTTTTTTAAGAGGTGTTTCAATAAACACCCCAAGACTCTCCAAGAACATCTTAAATTTTACATAATACCGACTTTAATTTTCAAATACAGCACAAAACCTCCCAAAAGAAACACACAGAAACTGCGAATATTTAGCGATATTTTATGTAACAAGAAAATTATTGAGGTCAGCAGTTGCCAAGGGAAATAACTCCCGTTTTGATGAAGAGTATTCCGGTATAGCAACGTGAAAATGTATCAACATTTATGAATAATTAGCAGTATCACAGATAAGTCGTTAAATAAGTTTTAAAAAATAGCAAATTTATTGTATATAAATTATTTATTTATTTTAATAACAATTTAACAATTTCTCTATTCCTTTATTTTGACAGTTATTGACATAAGGGACGACCATTAATTATGTCAACAATTTTTAGGCAATTTTATTACCCACCCACCCATTGTCAACTACTGTCAAACTTTCGGTGACCCCCGCCCCCCCCCCCCCAATAAAATTGTCCAATTTTTATACCCTCTTATCCCCCCCCCCCCTTACAAACTAATAATATTTTATATGGCTGGCTTTTATTCTAAAAATAGAATTATGGAAAATAAAAGGTCTACAAATAAATGTTAATACTTTTTTAAAACTTGTTTAACAGATTTCAAATTGACTATAACACTTTGAATTCATGAAAAAAATCAAGACTTTGTATTCTAGCTTCTATCATCTTCCCATGGGAAAGCCAAATGTTCATCAGTTGTTATAATGGGCATAGTGGCTGATTCATTAATTTCTTGTGGAACCGATACACCCGACAAGTCAACATCATCTTCATCTAACCATTCTGCGCTTAACATCTCTCCAAGAGCAATAATTAGCATCACCTCTCTCTCTCTCTCTCTCTCTCTCTCTCTCTCTCTCTCTCTCTCTCTCTCTCTCTCTCTCTTCAGAGTAATACCATATGTGGTTAATCTGTATACAGTCTACAATCTACATTGAATAAAAACAAAATATGATGATGCAAGACTATGACTTTCTTGGCAAGAGCTCAACTGGTTTAGGATTATACTTGTGGGCTGTTGACGGGTTAGCGAGTGTGTGTCATACCAACGCACCTACTAATTTCCTATTTTTTTTATATTTATTAAATTTATTGTAAAAAGAAATAACATTGTTGACGTCAATTTATCTTGATCTGCCCCCTTCCAAATGTAAACAATTGTCAAACTTCTTCAAACCCTCTCCCTATTTTGTTGACATAATTAATGGACGTCCCCAGAGAGAGAGAGAGAGAGAGAGAGAGAGAGAGAGAGAGAGAGAGAGAGAGAGAGAGAGAGACGGGGGAAGGGGTGATTCAGATGAAAAAGAACATATTCTGGAAAATAAATGCAAAGCAGGAAATGCTTAACAACATGGGAAAAACGGACGTTTGTTATTTGTTTGAAATATGTTCTGATTTTTATTACCGAGAATATTGCAAACAGAAGGGCGTCAGTGTCCTAAATTTCTTTTGTTCAAGATATCGACAAGCAAACAGTTTCATCGTAGAGGGGATGCTATTTGTCTTGTTTCTGATTCGGCAATACTTAGTATCTCTTTTCTCAGAGATATCATTGACGCTGACAAGAACCGTAGATTCAACAAAGAAAATAATGGGCTTATCAACAGGAATTGCAACTTCTTTAAAACTTTTCTCTGTCCAAGTTATACTGCTGTGGTGGTAGTGATTGCTGCAGCTGCTAACGTCTCGCTCGTAGTTGGTTTAGTAGCAGTAATGAAATATTTAAATTCTTTGGTTGTCAAAGTCTCGTTCTCATGGGTTTTATCAAGAAGGCTTCATAGTTAGTTATATCAGGTTTTTTTTTATTTTCAACTCACTTAATCCTATTTACCACTCGTTGCTTTTATATCTTGTTTTTTATATATCTTTTCGCTTTTGTACCAAAATATGTTCTTTTGTTTGACGTTATAGAAAAGTTTCTATCTCTTTCAACTATTTCTTTTTGAAATCGCAATATTTTGCCTGTGATGGTAGTAATACAGTAGAAAAAGTAGGCGATGAAACCGTCAATAGTTCCTCTGATTATGTAAAATAGCAGTGCAATTGGTATCGTTTTTGGGGATATTCTGCTAAATAAACATTGAACAACATCACCAAGCCCATCACCGTAGATTGCTTTATAAGTAGGCAATCGCGAAATTATCACTCTGATCATAATCGGTCCACGTTGGGCAGTATGTACGATCATCTTATTTGTTCTTTATTTATTTAAATCACTGTGATAATAATCAGCGATTTCATCAATAAGAGACCGATAAGCATTATTATACATGATACTTCCTGTAAATATCAGCTACTTCATTAAAAAATTCTGGAGAATTATTACCGATCTGTTGCAATAAAATATAAATTTTAATATTTCACAAGTGAAATGTATCAAAGTTCCAATTATCATGACCTGACAGGCATTTTTCTACATTTAATTTTCACAAAATCACTGATAACATCATCGAAATTTATACTTCTCAGAATGTCTGCTTCAATTGTTAATATACAGTGATTCGAGTTTTTCTTGAAGCATAACTGATTTATTTGTTTGGTATTGTTTACACGTTTCAGTTGTGAGAAAAACCTCTCTGTTGTGCAGTTGCTGACCATTAAAAATATTCTTAAGGCAATGTCAACATTTGGAAAGGCACTCTCTAGTTTGTCTTCTGTAATTGTGTTGTAAAGTTCCAAGTGAGTGAAAGATGTTTTTTTGGTCGTTTTAATCTTATGAAGAACATATGAATGGAACTGCTGAAGCTCTGTAGACAAAGTGTTTGTTCATGTTATCTTTCACTTTCTGATAATTGGGAATTAGCACCTTGTTGGGTGGAATTAGGAACATCTGTCAGACAAGAGAATATGTCTGCTATTTCAGTGTACACCTTTCGCCTCCTCATTTCCTATTCTAACTTTTCAACAATTACATAAAAAGTGGAGATACAGAATTTGTCTCTGGCACTGAGAATGGCCTCTGATGCATTTCCATCATTGGGCATTCTCTTTCTTATATAATTACGCATTTGAGTTGCTTTGTATTCTACACCAGGGATCATGTCCTTTGCAAGTGATTCAAATCTCTCAAACTCATCTTTTGATGTGTGTAACTGGTCTGTCAATGATGAATACAAATCTGCACATGTTTGCAAGATCACATTTTCACTTTGAAGAAGTTGACTTGTTCTATGAACTTTTCTAAAGTTTTATTCCAAAACTTCAGCATGAACACAAATTCCAGTTCTTGCAGCTTGTTTGCAATATTCTTTGCCTCCCTTGCAGTGTCACCTTTTTTTGCAACTGGTCATCTGATAAATCTTCCAAAGCTTCTAGAACCTTGACAACTGAATTTGGCTCCACAAGTCTCAAAAAAGATTGGCAGATAAAAGATAACTGTTTATACTAATTAAATAAAGGATCATTGATGCTGTATGACATCTTATCAGTGCAGTGGTCTTAGATTTCCAAGGATATCGCACAAATCATGTCTGAGGCACAGAGGTCAGTCGAGAATATTGCACAAGAGGAAAAATGTGAAAATGTCAATGATCTTACTGACCGATATAGGTACATAATGTACCCCTGGGAAGAAAACCCTAGGGTGCACCATGATCAAGAAACAGAACATTATGATCAATTTGCACGAGTTTTATCAATTTTGTTTAATACAAATCTTCATTTTGATTTTTTAAAATATTTCCCCCCTTTTCTCAACTTTGTGGTGCCCCCTTTGGCCCTGGTGCCCTAAGCACGTGCTTAGTCTGCTTAATGGTTAATACGCCTGGGTAAGGCAGATCTTAAACCTCGTTTTTGGTAAGACAGTATTTAATTTGATCTTAAACCTCATTTTGGTTAAGTCATCATTTACTGTTTATTTCAGTCTTAGACAT
Source organism: Unio pictorum (assembly GCA_030141615.1). Taxonomy (NCBI): domain Eukaryota; kingdom Metazoa; phylum Mollusca; class Bivalvia; order Unionida; family Unionidae; genus Unio; species Unio pictorum. The sequence continues at coordinate 4,250,600 of JARLTB010000061.1, forward strand.
CGTTTATGGTAATACAGTACTAGTGTTTGTTTTGATTTATATTCACAATCACTTCGTATTATATATAAAAAATAAAATTCCTAGTTATCTAAACTAAAAGGATGTTGGATTAAAATTATTAATATTTTATACACAACACTTTTTCTGGGGCCATAATAGTATATTCAAATTTGCAGAATATCATCGGATAGGCAGTAGTGTTTTAGGATCATCCTTATGATAAGGACATTCATCCATACATTTCTAAGACTGACCTTTTTCTTGGGTTCGAGAATGCTCCCGCATATGATTGATCCTTGACATACAATATTATCATATCAACTTGAAGAATGCTCAAGTATGCGGTTAATTTGAACCGCATTGTTTTTGCTACCCTCAGTGCAGTAAAGACATCGTATCTATTAATTCATACTCATTCTTGATGATTTCGTTCTTTTCGCTCTCTCTCTCTCTCTCTCTCTCTCTCTAATATATATGTGTGTGTATGTGTGTGTGTGTGTGTGTGTACAGAGAGAGAGAGAGAGAGAGAGAGAGAGAGAGAGAGAGAGAGAGAGAGAAAGAGAGAGAGTGTGTGTGTGTGTGTCTATCTACTGCTAATACGTTATGACACGTTAATGGTTAAATTCTCTGCCAGAGTAATGATATCCTTCCTTATCGTATCATGCATTGGGCACGGAAATCGTGTGAAATATACATTTATAAAGGCGGGCTAGATTGTAATAACCAAGTAAAGTGAATCTAAATATAGCTATATATACATAATCATTATTACTCCGATGCTGGCAACGTAGTACTAAATTTCCATCTGCACCGCTTCGACATCTAGGCATATTGAATAAGTTAAGTCACGGTCTACGGTATTGAATGAGTTAAGTCACTGTCTACGGTATTGAATGAGTTAAGTCTCTGTCTACGGTATTGAATGAGTTAAGTCACTGTCTACGGTATTGAATGAGTTAAGTCACGGTCTACGGTATTGAATGAGTTAAGTCACTGTCTACGGTATTGAATGAGTTAAGTCACTGTCTACGGTATTGAATGAGTTAAGTCTCTGTCTACGGTATTGAATGAGTTAAGTCACTGTCTACGGTATTGAATGAGTTAAGTCACTGTCTACGGTATTGAATGAGTTAAGTCACTGTCTACGGTATTGAATGAGTTAAGTCACTGTCTACGGTATTGAATGAGTTAAGTCTCTGTCTACGGTATTGAATGAGTTAAGTCTCTGTCTACGGTATTGAATGAGTTAAGTCTCTGTCTACCGTATTGAATGAGTTAAGTCTCTGTCTACGGTATTGAATGATTTAAGTCACTGTCTACGGTATTGAATGAGTTAAGTCTCTGTCTACGGTATTGAATGAGTTAAGTCACTGTCTACGGTCTACAACATCTCGCAATCCAGAGGAGAGGTGGGGGGGGGGGGGGGGGCTGCCACTGATATATTATGCTGAAGTTAACTCTGCCAGGAATTAAAAAGGTGGCTTTCATGCACAAATGATAAAAAGAAAAGACATTCTGAAACTAAATTTAAAAATTATCGAAATATTTTTTAGCGAAAGCAATGTCTGTCTGTATGTCTGTATGTATGTATCTGTTTGGGTGTATCTGTTTGGGTGTATGGAGTGTCCTGGGAGGAGATGACACCTCTGGCTGGCTAAGCAGTCTTACAACTTTTGGGGTAGCTCGCCTTCCCAGCAAAGCACCGTGGAGCACTAATAGCACTACGAGACACGTAGGATGTCCTGGTCATTTACTGCACTCAACTCTGTATCGGACCGTCTCGACATTATCGTGCTGCTGGAACTATATGGCAAGCGAGGAAGTGGCAGGTGTGGGTACATTGGCAAACGTAGCCGCAAACCTGCAGACAGGCGACTCAGGCCATTAGGGTCGTTCACCATTGACTTGGAGCATCGATGGAATCCGTCAGCCCCCTGAGCGACCGAGCAGCCCTGTTCAGGAATGTACTGCTTGCCTCCCTTTCATGAGGAAGGGGCTACAATAGGTGCCATAAACATTTCCTCCTCTAAACTTCACCAGACAGCATACCGCGGCTGGCGAAGATCCTGCTTCAACAGTCAAAATAGAACAAAGAAAATGAGGATTGTTCTTCTCACACTTGACGCATGTAGATATAGCGCCCAAATAGGAGAAGGCGAACTCTGTGAAAAAGGCTCCGGATACACTTTGTTTTATAGCGGCCGAGGATGTGAAGAGCACCGTGACGCTGGTGTCGGCTTTGCAAGGGAGTAAACGACATACTCATGACCATGAAACCCCTCCCCTCTTGTCTGGAAGAAAGCACCTTACCATCGTTCCAATGACAGATAAGCTCGTCATCCTTGGCGATTTCAATGCAAGAGTAAGTTGTGATCACGTTGTCTGGAATGGACGTACTAGGAAAGCACGGAGTGGGATACTGTAACAGTAACGGTACCCTTATGCTACAGACATGCGCCGAGCATTAACTCCTGACCACCAATACAGTCTTCAGTCTCCCTACCTGTAATCAGACGTCATGAATGCATCCACTCCCAAGGCGCTGGCACCTTATCGACTTCGTCATTGTCAGGAAGAGGGAATGGCAGGATGTGCGTGTGACCAAGTCTTTGTGCGGAGCTGACTGTTGCACAGACCATCGCCTCATCATCACCAAGCTCAACAACCTCATTCAGGCCAGATAAAGCCAACGGGAAATAAGACTCCAAACAGACTGAACATCACTAAGCTGAAATGCACCACTACAAAACAGTCTCTCGTGGATGCCTTAGAACAACGTCTGAAATCCACCCCTTTCGATAAGTGAATGTGGAGACCGACTGGGCGGCATTCAGAGAGCTGGTCTATATCACAGGTTTGGAAATTCTAGGACCCTAAACCAGTGAATTCAATGCTGGTTTGATGAGAACTGCGACGCGATCAAGCATTTGCAGGATGAGAAACACAGCCTCCTTCAAACCTACATTAACAACCCTCAGTTCACCTCTAAAAAAGATGCGTTCAACAACATACGCAGAACTGTACAGCAGAAGCTACGTCAGATGCAAGACACATGAATGAGCAACAAAGCTGATGAGATTCAGTGCTACACAGACCAGCATGGCATGACGAACTTCACCAATGCTCTGAAAGAATTAGTATGGACCTACATCCTCTGGATCATCCCACTTTCTCAGCGCAGACGGAAACACTAATTACTGATAAAGAGCGGATTCTTCAAGCATGGGCTAACATTTTAACAGCGTCCTGAATCGCCCTTCATACATCAATAATGAAACCATCGGTCGTCTCCCCTAATTAAACATCAACGAAGCACTGGATGAGCCTACAACCTTTCTGCCCTGATAGAATGGATCCACATAGTGTTTTTACTGATGTGTCAGCAAGAGATGGTCCCCAAGAATTAAAAGACGCATCCATAATCCACCTGTATAAGTGCAAAGGCTATCGCCAGGCCTGCTACAACCATCGGGGTATATCCTTACTTTCAATAGCATGAAAGATACTCGCCAGAAGTCTATTGAACCGCCACAATTCACAAATTTACCAGAGACTACTGCCAGAAAGTCAATTTGGATTCCCAAAAGAAAGATGGTACCATCGAGATGGTATTTGCTGCAAAGCAGCTACAATATAAATGTCAGGAGCAAAACATCGAACTTTTCTCCATCTACGTCTACGTGACAAAAGCATTTGATACTTTCAGCAGAGAAGGCATGTGGAAGGTAATTGCCAAGTACGGATGCTCAAGAAAAGTTATATGCATGGTGCAGCATTTCCACCGTGGCATCCAGGCACGAATCGAAGACAATGGAGAGACATCTGAGCCATTTCCAGTAACCAACGGCGTCAAGCAGGTTTGTGTTTTGGCCCCGAAACTGTTCAGTCTATTGTTCTTCGCCATGCTGACTAATGCTTTATGAGACAAAGAGGTTGGAGTCGGCATCAGATACCGTACAGATGAAAAACGATTAAATCTCAGGAGGCTTCAAGAGAAAACCAAGGTCATGACAGACACCATCAGGGATTTCATATTTGCTGATGACTGTGCCATCAATGCTGGCTCAGAAGCCGACCTGCAATGTAGCGTTAACAAGTTCTCGAGCTCCTGCAAAGCTTTGGTATCACAATCAGTGACAAGAAGACTGAAGGTCTGCATCAACCAGCTCCTAGAAAGCTTTAAGTTGAGCCCAACATCATCTTCAACGGCCAAAGGCTCAATGGAGTAAACTGCTTCACCTACCTTGTCAGAAACACTTACAGAGCGTCACAATTGACGATGAGGTAAACATTCGCATTGCCAGAGCCAACTTTCGGCAGATTGTATTCCAATATCTGGAATAGAAGAGGCATCAGCATCCAGACCAAACTAAAGGTCTAGAAGACACTTGTGTTCCACACACTACTTTACGCATGCGAAACGAGAACGGTGTACCAACGCCACACCAGAAAGCTGTACCACTTTCCCACCACAAAAAGGCTTATGAAAACCGCAACATGTGGCACTTCAAGGCTCCAAAGACTGACGTACTCGCCCAAGTAAGTCTCCTCAGCATCCACACCATCCTGATGTAGTTCCAGCTACATTAGGCGAGACATGTTGTACGCATGCCTAACTACCGGCTGCCTACGAGACTCTTCTATGGCGAACTACAGCAAGGTCATCGATCTCACGGAGGTCAGAAGAAACGCTTCAAAGACAATCTGAAAGCTGCCTTCAAAACATAAACCTTGATTTATGGGAACAAACAGCAAATGATCGAGTGACTTGGCGTTCCTCTGTGCACAAAGACTCCAAGCTGTGCGAATCTAACAGAACATCAGCTGCAGAGCTGAAGAGGCATGCAAGAAAAGCGCGTGCCATCAACGCTAATGGTGATGTGCCCCTCATCCCCTGCCACTTATGCAAACGAACATTTCGTGCAATGGTTGGTCTCATCAGCAACCTGCGCACGCACAGAACGGAACCAGCCCCTCCAACCTTCGGATGACTAGAGAGGTCCTCGTCGAATCGACGGACGAATAACACAGGTATGTATGTATGTATGTATGTATGTATGTATGCAGGATGCGGATATATCGCTACAGTAGGGTTATTTGTCAAATTCATTGTTATCATAGTATATCGTCTCCGTAGATTAGTTTGGTTTGACATTGATGGGATCCTACTTTAATTCCTTTGAACACTTAGACACGCGATCTAGAAGACAGGGAACCATATTTGCTATTTACCAGACGAAACATATTTTTTGGCGTAGTCACGCGATATTAGAAAGCCAGAACGATGTCATCTTTTGTGTACGATAAGACACTTATTTGGAGAGTGATAATTAATTTTCTTGTTTATATTTTGTTTGACACAGAGCATTTATTTCAGTTGCGTAAAATATAGAGGATAAATAAAATTGGTTCGTGTGGGTCGTTTCTAGGTATGGATGCTAAATACATTTACGATTTCCTTTTCAAACATCAAGCATTTAGCGTATGTTGTCTAAGTATAAAATTTCGATGCTTTGTGATTTAGTGGAGAGATTGAATTGTCTGCACACCCTAATAAATTAGGTATAGACAATGTTATACTTTGCTTAAGTCATTTGCAGAACTGGTACAAAGTAAACCAGGTGTATTTTATGGATTCATTTACTACTAAGTATAGGAAATACAACAAAATGTTTAGTTAAAGTGCTCAGTGGAAATTTTGACACAGCAAATACTGTTAACAATGGTGACAGAACATGTGTAGCGTGCTTTCGACCTATTGAAACATAAGCAGCTGTACGGGGTATGGGACAAGAGATGTCAGCAGGAATGGGCAGACAGAAACTGATAAACAATACCAAATCAGTTATCTTAACATAAAAGCTGTTCTTTTTTTACCTATTAAAGGGCCTTGCAGTGAAGTAAAAACATGTTCAGCTTTTTCTAAAAACAATACCACTGATGAAAAATGCCTTTCCAGAAACAAATGAGGATGGTGGCTGAAAAATCGGACTGAACAACCTCACATGTCGAATTTGGATTTGGATATTTTTAACGTATCTTTAACAATTATTAAGTCCTATCGCTGAGATGTCTACAGTGTGGCAGTTTATAGTGATATCTAGAGTTGAGGCATCCTGCCGCAGACATGAAGCATGTCACCAAGTCACATTATCCTGATACCAGACCGGCCAGTCCAAACACTAACCTCTTAATGCCAAACGAGAGAGGCAGCTGTTAGAACCACTTTTGTAAGTACTTGTTAGGACTGCCGGGTTCGATCCCGCGACTTTCAGTATTCGAGGCGGACGTTCTAACCACTAGGCCACCGGAGCAGTCGTATAATTTGGTAGTGGTGTATATGATATTCCATGATGACTAAGTATTCATACATATTCAACGAGCAGACGAAAAATAGATTATGAAGCAAAGTAGGAGCTACGTTATGTTTCAGACACATGTTCGTTTACATCGTATCATTTCAGTCCTCGTGTATGTATCATTCTATCCAGAACCTTCCGCATGTGCCATATATGATTTCTCTTGAATTGGGTAAACTTTGTTTTGATACAAGTTTCCTATTTTCAGTGAATATGAGGGTTGGGGCTTCAAAACTTTCATAGAGACAAAGTGGATTCAATGTTGATTTCCAACGCAACATTGGTCTCCACGGCTGCTACATATGATATCAGCACAGACCCAGTATTCTTCCAAAGATGGAAAGCATTATACGTCAACCAAAGATAATGACGATTAACTACAAAGATGACTATTTTATGCTTCCAAAAATTTAAGGAAGAAAATGAGCTGTGGGCTAATAGCATCACCAGTCTCGCGACACTATCTTCGCTTCATGGAGACGGTTTATGCCAAAACAATATGGGTTGCAACTCTCGCACTGTTATAGTTCTGTAGCAAAGAATACATTTATTACCGGTACATTGTTTTCAGCTGAAAAAAGACGTATAAAATCCTTAATTAATATGCAAAAATGTCTTAGGATACATACCAATCAATACTGCTAAATCATATATATCTAAATACTGTATGAATTCTCTATCTGTTTCAATATACAAACCATACATGAATCAAGCAATGTAGGACAGGGATGTTTTATCTGAGACCAGCGTTACCAAAGTATCGATTCATATGGGATGTTCTCCAAGTGTACGACTATGTCCGAGTTCATTAAGCTCTCTGAATTTAGATTCTGTTCCAGATTTAAGCATGACATCAATATCACTGCTTCCACTAACTACTCAATAGTGTGTAGTGTGTGTGCGTGCGTGTCTGTGTGCGTGTGTTTGTGTGATTTGGATTTTAAGGCATTTTAACAGTTTATCCGTCATATCATTATGATGTCTGCAATGTGGCAATTTCCTGATCGTTTAGCACTGGGACATCATGCCGCAGACATGTAGCATGATGTCCCACACAGTCACATTATCTGACATCAGACCGACCAGTCCTAACACTAACATCTTAACCATGCATGCCATCCGAGGTAGCTGCTAATATTATTTTATAGGTCTTTGGTATGACTCGGCTGGGATTCGAACCTGCCACATCCAACTCTCTAACCACTTAGGTCACCGTGTATCAGCCTGAACTGTGGAAAGTCGAGTACCATTTCGCACTGTTTTGAGAACTGCTTGATGGAAACAGAATGTGTTGAGTAGAAATTTATACAAAAGACATGTTGCAATAGCAGTGCATTTGATAGTTGTATTCTGTATATACTATGCTAATCTTTTACCGGGTTTAGAAACGTATATTCATGGTTGTCACGGAACTGTTTAAATCAAAGAGTTGTCGTTGCATTTTATTGTAATGTAAATGTAGTGCATACATCATGCTGCTCTCATCGTGATTACGCGTAAAACAGCGCCCTTTGGACTTGTTCGAACTATCATGATGCGTGTTGGTTTTGCTTGCTCTGTTGGATGGACTAGTTTGAACTTCAAAGACACAAAAATGTATCTTCGAAGTTCAGTAAGACGTGACTGCCAAAAGTTTGAAACGACACTGAACTTAGACATACAATGTGTAATGTTTTGCAAAGTTAGCGCTTATATATATATATATATATATATATATATATATATATATATATATATATATATATATATATATATACATATATATATATATATATATATATATATATATATATATATATATATATATATATATATACATACATACATACATACATACATACATACATACATACATACATACATCATTTAACTATTCATCTTCATGAAATCATTTGATGCGTCTTGGCAGTATGAAGGCCTTGTTGGACTCGGTTAAATTTAGTAGTGGGATGAATCAACAGTTTGATAATATGATGAAGTCCAGGTGGAAGTGATACTACGACTTATTTATCAGGCACGCAGAGAGCATTGACGAACTTGGAGTGATTTCTTGATTATTTGACACATTGAAATCCAATGGGGCATTTAAACAGCAAGATTGCAATGTTCGTGTATGTCACGTATATTAAACAGAAAAATAGTACAACATATTTGTTTTGTGAGTAAAATTATTAGTGAAGATTGCCAATTTCATGTCCGTTATATGAACAATGTGATAACACAGTATGTCTGCTATTTGAACAGCATAATAACACATGTCCATTTTTTAACATAGTAATAACACATATGTGATGTGAATAGCGCAATAAAGCATGCCCGTTATTTAAACAGTGATAACACATGTCTGTCATTTGAGCAGCGTAATAACACATGTCCGTTTCTTTTTAACAGAGTAAAAACACATGTTCGTTATTTGAACGACGTAATAACACGGCATGTCCGTTTTTTGAACAGAGTAATAATAACATTATATACCATTTATGTCTTTATATGAACGGCATAACGTATTAATCTCGCGTTTCTTCTACGAACAGCGCGGTTTCTCATCTCCCTAATGTTATTTCATGCTTGTTATTTTAATAAACTCACCGAATTTATGCAGGAGAATTGTATTGTGCTAAATACGCCATACATAGTAGTCCTTTTGGAGAGAGAGAGAGAGAGAGAGAGAGAGAGAGAGAGAGAGAGAGATTCGCAAAAAAAGCCATTTTCTTCTAACTTGAAGGTTGTATCTCTATTATTCCACAATGAAAAAAAATGTCAACTGCTAAAATAAAGATGGCTCAAGTTCGAATTTCCACAAAGAATTGCTCTTCTATCCAAATTGAGGCTCCTTTCCCAATATCGGGCTTATGCATTCAAAACCAGATACGGACACATATCTTACTACAGTGTCTCAAAAATGAGCAGAAATTCTACCGAAGATTTGAGGGAGGGACGATTAAGACAAATGTTAACAATATCTTCTCTGTCATGGTCGGCATGAAAGGCACATTTTCATATGGTGAAACTAGGATAAAAGCCATACATTCAGATCGTGTTCGGGCATAAAAGTCATGCATTCATCGCGTTCGGACATAAAAGTCATACCTTAAGATCGTGTTCGGACATAAAAGTCATACCTTAAGATCGTGTTCGGACATAAAAGTCATACATTAAGATCGTGTTCGGGCATTACTGCCACACCTACAGTATTCTTTATCACATATATATTACAAATCCTCCAGCATTGCTGTGATGTGTGTGTGCATAATAACTTAACTATGTACAGTAGATTTTCTGTGCATAGTAATTTTAATTTCATATGAAATATTTGTATTTTCCAACTAGTTCTAACGAAGCAAGGATATTCATTTATTATCATTAAACTAAATAAATTAAATTAATAAACGATCAAGCCGAACGTGGGTTAATTATAATGAAAAGTTAATCATAATATATACTGGTGTAGGAGGCCCAAGGTGGAAGGTGAGAAAATGCTCTTGCACCGACCCTAGTTAATACTATGTGCGGAGTCAGACAACTAAAGATGTGTGTCATACATGATTTTGACGTACATATTTCTTGTAGAAAGGAATGACGAGTTAAGCAATTTGTGATTTTAAAGTATAGAAAGCGTTTACCCTAAAAGGACAAAAGATTTTGATAAACTTACCTCTAAAGACATATTTTGACCTACTGCATAAATTCGACGCTGCTTATATATATATATATATATATATATATATATATATATATATATATATATATATATAGTGTGTCTGTGTGCATAATAAAGACATTTAATGAACAGTTGACAAAGACAAATAAAACTGCAGTAAAAAATAGTATATTAAAGAAAACGGTATGTGAGATTTCCTCATTTAGAAGAAAATCTAGACTACAATAAACTATGATCTTTCAGCGATAAAACATCAACATTTAAAGAAACAAAATTAATTGAGAAAATTATCAAGATTCCATTTCCGTTTTAATGCGCACAATATCTATTCTGATCGTTCAATTAATTAAAATAAAAAGGCTTGAACTGTCGTAGTAGCAGGACGGAATGTGTACGTCCCATGTTGTATTGATATATTATGCATCTGCTTCAATTTTCATGGATTATTATGCCAATAGTACAAAACTACAAACCAGGAATGTAACAAAGAAGAAAAAACACAACAATCTGTCGATCACCAGAGCAACTTGGTTCCATTCGCTATATATTTCATTTCTTGCCTCGTCGGCTGTACTCCTAACCACCAGGCTGTGCAGGTAACGTAAAATCTCTTCCACATCTCGTTCCATTTTGCTGCTGTATTGCTTTGTCTGGTCACTGCTTTTGGATGCGGTGTCAATATTTATGACCGGCTTATCAAGACCTCTCAGTGAAATGGTTTCCGATTCTTCTAGAGGGTAATATATCGTATCACCCAGGCAAACCATTTTCTTGAGCGTCTTCAAAAATATCTGTCATGAGGAATAGATAGAGACTGATGAGATTAAATAGAAGAAATAGTTCATTCGTAGTGTAACATTATAATCGACTTACTGGAAGGATCAATTGAGAAACAGCATATGAATGTGTGGCGCAACAGACGTGTTCAAATCCAATTAAATGTTGATTAGTATACGTTAACATTTTGATGCGGCGAGTTTTTTTTTTTTCTTTCTCTCTTCAGATATTAATTCGTTTAACGCATTCAAATATTATGAGGCAGCAACAGGTCACAAGTGACATACCTGACTGGTACGACCTCTTATCTATGAGGACAACTAAAGAAGTGAAGCACTGTATGTAAAAGTTATTGTTCACCGATAGTCTCAAATAATGTTGTGAACCTAAAACTCCAGAAACTTTCAGATTTCTTGAATGGTCATTAATACATATGTAACAGTTCTTATGATGGATATTAAAGTAAATATCATCTTAAATAATAATCTAAAGAATGGAAATGCAGATGAGAGAGAGAGAGAGAGAGAGAGAGAGAGAGAGAGAGAGAGAGAGAGAGAGAAGGCAATAATTTGTTGATGATTTGCAACTTCGTGACAATAAGCTTACCCTAAATTCCTTGCTTACAAGTCAAGTCAAACTGCAAACAACAAAGATACCGATCTGCCGTAGCATAAAATTTGCCTACAGATTAAGGTATATTTTGTTTGTTCCATTGGTTAATTCTAACAAATGGCATAGACCCTGATCTGCTGGCGCATAATATAGATTGCGTTTGGAATCGTCTGATAAGCGATTATATATGGTACTTTCAAATGACGGAAATATATCCATTACATTTCAAGACAATCTCAGAGTTCAATTAAAACATGTACCATATATAATAATTTCAAGTCTGCATTAAAGAAACAAGCTAAATCTTTGGATGAAAAAATAAAGTATAGATACTAAACTGTACCATATATTACGAAATGAAAGTGATATAACTTCTCACGAATAAATGCATGCAGTGAATCTGATATTTCTACACCGTATGGAAAGTTGTTGTTGTTGTTGTTGCGTTTAACGCCATTTTCAGCACACGATAGGCTATATATGGCGGCCAGTATTATTGGTGAAGGAAGAACCCGGGAAAAACCCCGGAAAGAACTACCGATCCACGAGAAGCTACTGGCAAGCTTTCTCACATAACTACATGTTTCCGAATCTTAGACTCGAACCCAAGCAGACAGGTGAGACGGCAGTGATCCGTAACGAAAAGTGCTTTAGACCACTCGGCCACTTGGGGCCCCTCACCGTATGGAAAGACACGCTCTTAACGATAACAAAACCATCTGTAAAAGACAGTTGCTGTAGCCGCCAAAAAAGTCATCAAAATATTATTCCTATCTTGAATACATGTTCAAAGTGGTTGTAGAATTCAAAAGATATTGTAGGGCACTTGCAATTAGATTGCAGCACAAAACGTTCAGCCTACATTACAAATATTAGAGCAAAAGACAAGAACTTGACAAAGCATTATCACAGTAAAATATCACCATTTCTGCACATCTTTGAATAGTGGTACAAAATCTACCGAATCCTAAAGAAAATATTACAGACATGTATGCAGCTTCTGTAATGTAGGAGTAGCGGTGTATCAGACTAGCGAGGGGATGTATGCAGGATAGAATCCTACCATCGGATCAGCTCAGATCAGCTACTGCTATGTATTCCTGGCAATACATTTAAGTTCAATTACCTCGCCACTGAATAACCATTGTAATTTGTTTTGCCCTAAAACACCAACCCACATTTCCTGTAATGCACAAGGCAAACATACTATATCTCTTCAAGGAACAATCCACATACATATATGACTGCACCAAACGCAAATAAAGCAGATATTATTGGTGTGGCCAAACATTCAGTTACAAACATCTCGTGCAACAAAATACCTCCGTACGTGTAGCTTTGTGTAGCCTATATAATTTTGTTAATGGTACAAAACCTTGTGAAACATGTCCCCCACCCCCAAAAAAGCCCATCTTTTTAAATTCGATATGCGTTCGATGTCAGACATTCCAATATTCTGATATTGGCCAGGCCTAAAAGATAAATATGTTTTTATACACCTGTCTAAAGATTGTTGAGGAGCTATATGTGTGTATAAATGAAGACAGGTATAACGCCGCTCATCCGACCAAGCCATAAGGAATACATCAAGTGATGGCAGTAATTGCATTGATACCTCTGGTAATACTCACTAGTCGAATAATCTCAGGTACTTTTTTCCTCCTTGGTCCCCGTTCGTGCACGTTGATGACCCAGATTGTCGAAATTATGGATAAACTAATCCACAACATGCAGAGGCAATAATAAAGAGCTAGAATAAAATTGATAATTTGGTTTAATTTAATTTGAACTATTCACAAACCACTGGGGAGATGGGTTTTCGTAATTTATTTATATCGTCCTTCACTCAATTGGTATAAAATAAGAAACACTGAATATCGTGATGACACGTAAGAATGAAAAAATAGATATATATATATATATATCACAGAGAGAGAGAGACAGACAGAGAGAGGGAGAAAGAGAGAGACAGACAGACATGCAGTAGTTAGTAGTAGTAGCAAATAGAGTTGAACGACACATTTGAGTAATATTTGCTGTATGGTACAAAGCAAAAGCAAGGCTCAACAAATGGAGAGAGAGAGAGAGAGAGAGAGAGAGAGAGAGAGAGAGAGAGAGAGAGAGAGAATTTGCCCAGCAGATTGTTGTATATTTAATGATTTTTCCGAATAGAAAAATAAAATCTTTGTATGAGACAGATTATCAAAAATCTATTAAAGAAAAAAAATTTAATTAAGATTTTCAATTTAGTCCATTTCTTTAAAATCAACGATTATGCGCAACTCAAAACAACGTAACCAATAAAGTATGACCTTTTCGATAGAACGTTACTTGTTATCCAAGTGTCTCTTAGCTCTAAATTCTGGAAGAGATCAGACGTAAAACTAAGTCGTTTCGACCTCTGTCATTTTGCACAAAAGAATAGACAAAAAAAACAACAACAAACAACAAACAAACAGATATACACGAGTGCTTTTTTCATACTCGAAATAACAATTCGTTGAAAGAAAATTGCCAAGTGTAAGGAAATAGTATAAATCCTTGGAACTCCATAGGTTACTTATGACCTGCTGTAAATCGTCAGCGCCGACTGCGTATTAGCAAAAACTATGCTATCTCAATAACTGTCAAACAGAAAACATTCAATCATCATCTACTTTTCATTGTCTGTTTGATATTATTAGTCTTTGATCTTCGACATATGCAGATGTGAGGAATCTTTGCAAATGCTCATTTAAGTTAATATTTATGGTCAGTTAGCGATCTGTCATTTTGTACAATACTTTCCTATGTTTCTTCTTAGCGTTTGTAGAATAATCTGAGCAGCGCTATAAAAATGCCCACAAACCTAAAACTCTTTTGTGATTTCGAAATGCTTGGAGCCTTAGCTTTATCAATATTTAAATTTTTCCAAAAATTTAAATATTCCAAAGATTTCACAAGCGAACATCTTGAACTTGCACACATTCAGTTTTTCTATTTTTAATTAAACACAAACATTTAAAAGAAACTAGATAAAGTTGTAGAAAGTAGAAAAGTTTATCAGTATTTAAGAGGCATTTATCAGTATATAAAGAATATTTATCAGTATGTAAATGGTATTTATCAGTATTCAAAGCGTATTTATCAGTATATAAAGGGTATTTATCATTATGCAAAGGGTATATATCAGCATGTAAATGATTTTTATCAGCATGTCAAAGGTATTTATCAGTATGTAAATGGTATTTATCAGTATGTAAATGCTTTAAATCAGTATGTCGATGGTATTTATCAGTATGTAAGATGTATTTACGAGTATGCATAGGGTTTTTATCAGTATGGAAATGGCATTTATCACTTTGTAAAGGGTATTTATCAGTATGTAAATGCTTTTTATCAGTATGTAAGATGTATTTATCAGTATGTAAAGGGTATTTATCAGCATGTAAATGGTATTTATCAGTATGTAAAGGGTATTTCTCAGTATGGAAATGCTTTTTATCAGTATGTAATATGTATTTATCAGTATGGAAAGAGTATTTATCAGTATGTAAATGGTATTAATCAGAATGTAAACGGTATGTATCATTATGTAAAGGGTATTTATCAGTATGTAAAGTGTATTTATCAGTATGTAAATGGTATTTATCAGTATGTAAATGCTTTTTATCAGTATGTAAGATGTATTTATCAGTATGGAAAGGGTATTTATCAGTATGTAAATGGTATTTATCAGTATGTAAAGGGTATTTATCAGTATGTAAATGGTATTTATCAGTATGTAAATGCCTTTTATCAGTATGTAAGATGTATTTATCAGTATGGAAAGGGTATTTATCAGTATGTAAAATGTATTTATCAGTATGTAACAGGTGTGCATAGTGTATTAATTATTATGTAAAAGTAAAACAATTTACCGTAAGAACCATTCAGTATTGAACTGGATACTTCTTCAATTTTCGATTGCATTTTTGGTTTGTGTAATGTATTAACTAATTTTCTGTGACACTCATTGAAGCGAAAGCAAATTTCATTGTTTAAACATAATAAATACTTAAATTTAAAACATAATAAATAATCATTGTTAAAAATTATGATAATCGTTGTTAAAAATAATATAAATAATTTTTAAAAATGATAAATGATCATTGTTAAAAATAATAAATAATCATTGTGAAAATCATGATAATCATCGTTAAAAATACTAAATAATCAGTGTTAAAAATAATAATTAACCGCGTTAAAAATCATGATAATCATTGTTAAAAATAATATATATAATTGTTAAAAATAATAGAATATCATTATTTTAAAAAAATGAACACCGTTAAAAATAATAAATAATCATTGTTAAATATAATAAATCTCATTGTTACAAATAATACATCTAATTGTAAAATAATAAAATCTCAATCATAAAAATAATGAAAAACCATTGTTAGAAAAATGAAGAATCGTTGTCAACAATTTTAAAGAAATTCATTATTAAAAATCATAAATATCATTAAATATAATAAATCTTATTGTCAAAATTAATAAATATCATTGTCAAAAATAATGTTATAAAATATGACCATAATATAAATCCTTAGGATAAAAACAACGCGCATATGCATAATTACGAAACAACAGATGTTATAAAAATTATACAGAACATACCCAGAGCCGGAAGATTTGGATGTGCTTCAGGCAGAAAGTCTTGCAACATCACGATGAGAAGTAGTATTCCAACCAATAGTAAAGCACCTACACAGCGGAAGAATATAACGGATTAAAAAATTAAATAAAGAAAATGTCATTTTCAGTGTACTGTACTGTGTTGCTGTTATTAGACAGAATATGTTCGAGTCAAAGAAATTTCTTCCTGGGACACTTCAAAAAGTGATCATCATAGAAAAGGGTCCATTAGTGGCATTGTATATATATATATATATATATATATATATATATATATATATATATATATATATATATATATATATATATATATATATAGATAGATAGATAGATAGATAGATAGAGAGAGAGAGAGAGAGAGAGAGAGAGAGAGTGAGATAGATAGATAGATAGATAGATAGATAGATAGATAGATAGATAGATAGATAGATAGATAGATAGATAGATAGATAGATAGATAGATAGATAGATAATTTAACCTAGTACAAACATTCATAAATTTCATTCACATTATCCCACAATGTGAGTAACACGGTTGAAAGTGTGAGGGACACATACAAATGGGAGACTTTATTAAACTGTTTTTTTTTTACGGTATCAACAGCAATGAACATTAATACTTTATTCCAAATTATTAAACTGTAAATACGTCCACTAATTAAATCCTTAAGAGAGACACCTCGCTTAAGTGCATAGCTTTTCTTAGAATCCTTTCATGAATGAGTCCCTCTGAATAAAGTAAATCTCAAGATATACTGGACTACATTTTGGTTGTAGTGCTTCTTGTAGTTTGGAACCCATTGCCAACCCTCAAACAGAGCCGTCGAGAACGATCACGGGTCCTGGGGTAAGAAACACCCGCGCCTCTACTAGTTCTGAATTAAACAAAGGTTTTCTTTTATAAAATTAAAAAGTGTTATTCGGCAGGGGACCTGGGGATATCCCGAGTTGCCCCTCACCCCTTTGTCGGCCCTGCCTGGTGTCTTGTCGCTTGCTTCGATATGAAGTGGACACAGACTGACATATTTGCAAATTGTATCCAAAACAAAACCACGAGAAGAAAATATTCGTTCAAAACAATGAACTATACTTACCAAGAGTCAGCCTCTCTTTAGAGTTTGGCGGTAGAACAAACTGGAATGGCACGATCAATGCCAAAAGAACTGCTGGCAAGAGAAACATATGTCTATAATACGTTGGATTCCTCTTCAATACTAACGTGCACTGCATATGCTCGTATGGTTCCGGACAACAGGAATAATACTTAGTGTTTATCTTTGCCGATGTCTCAACAACATCCCATTCTTTGTTGAGCGTGAAATCGGACATATCCAGCGTTGTATTAACTTGAAAATGGCTTAGTTTTATCCTATTGCCGTCATACGTCCATGATCCGAGTTTGATGTGACAAGTCTGTGTGTCGAAAGGAAATTTGTACATGTTGATGTCACACATTGTCCTAATCCGGGCTCTTGGTGAATAGTATACAGCCCCGTGATAGAATACAATGGCTAGAGTGTTCATTGATTCAAAATCCACTTCGGCACTGCAAGAAATACAATTAGAAATAACCGCAAAAGCAAAACATTTTCTATTTGTTTCTACATTCCTCACTGGTTTATGTAATTAGTATCCACAACAACGTAGTTATCAACTTTTTTTTTACATTTATCGGAGAATGTAAGTCTTTGTATACAATTAAAAACAAATTTACGCAAATTATTATGAACTCAAGTTTGTTCACCCTTCCCATGTTATATATGAAATTGTCAACTCTTCTTTACCATCGAATTCCACCTTCCCTAAAACAAAATCTTCAGCTTATAAATTGAACACTATATGACGATGTATTTGAAAATGAATCATGACGTCAATATTGTTCAGGCTCTTTCCTTTCTATATTTGAAATTTGTAGGGCTTCTGTACCATCAAATTCCATTTTTCCTAATGCAGTCTTCATCTTCTGAAATAGCATAATATATAAAGTTGCATTGAAAGTAGAATTACGCAATAGCAAAAGGGTCCATTTAAATGGTTGTATTCTGAAGACAAGTCTCAAACAGACATGTGAAACAGATAACTGTACTTTCTGCTAAATACACGAGAATACCGTCTACTCTCATTGCGCTTGAAGAGCAAGGTGTTTAAATAAATGTTGGTCACAATTTAAAAAGTTAGACTTAGTAGCTGAGTTTGACCCTTGTTTCAATACGTTTATTGTACGAACAATTAAATGCTATTACTTATTGTACAATGACAAGTCAGGCATCCAGAGCTGGTCAACCGGTATATGTATCACATGCAAACCCTCAAATCGCGGTGGATCCCAGCGAAGACGGAAATCGCTCCACATCTGCTGAATGTAAACGCCAGTATCGAGTATCTCCTGCTTTTCGTGCTGCAATAAAGATATTTAGACACGCTAATGGCTGATTTTGGAGATCGGCATATCCAACTCACAGGAAAGGATTAGATTCGGTGCCAAGGTTTCCGATGAAAGGGTCAAGTTAATTAATTGTTTTTAAGAGTGCAGTGCAGAATGTGTAAAGATGCTTTAATATTAATATTATCATGCTGAGTATTACGTTCATAGAGTTGTTTATAGCTCACTAATTATCAAATATATTTACACTTAAATCCTAAATTCAGGCAAGAATTCATTATGATAAATGGGAAAATGATCTCTGAAATAAGGAGCTGGAATTAGCGTTACTGCGAGAAGGAAGGAGATAAGTATTGCCGAACATATAATTAATTGCGGAATAAAACATAAAACGAAACGTTTTCTTCTAAGAAAACATACTTTTTTTCAAGATCGTATTTTTTTTCCATTCCACTCTTGCAATACACTTTTCTTCACTATATACGCCATCTTTCTGGTCCAGGGGTGTCAATTTTGCAAAAGCAAATAATTATTTTGAGAGAAAACTTTTATATGACGCTATGTTTATTAAATGGTTGGTTTGATAATATTTTAACACCAACCAACCCCACCCCTTTGTAATGATGTATCTTTCTGTACATGAATATTTCGCCGTCTTCGGAGATCGCAATTTCAGTAAATTAGGTTCGTCAAACCGAAATCATTTGGGTAATACCAGCTGAGCTCATTTGGGAAATGTCACATGAGGATTTAGGCATATATTTCAAAGAACGAATGAATGAGAAAGACAGTTCATTTGATTACTAGTGAAAATGAATGAAAGCTAGACTGAACGAAGATTTGTTTCCATACACTGAAACAGAAACGATACACAAACATAAACCTGATTGCAATAAATATGTTATAGGCCTGAACATGTGTTATAGGACAGATGCAATATTTAGATTGACCATACCAGGAAAAGACAGATGCAATATTTACCTTGACCAGAGCTATTAAGGACAGATGCAATATTTAGCCTGACCAGGACTGTAAAGGACAGATACAATATTTAGCCTGACCAGGACTGTAAAGGACATATGCAATATTTAGCCTGACCAGGACTGTAAAGGACATATGCAATATTTAGCCTGACCAGGACTGTAAAGGACAGGTGCAATATTTAGCCTGACCAGGACTGTAAAGGACAGATGCAATATTTAGCCTGACCAGGACTGTAAAGGACAGGTGCAATATTTAGCCTGACCAGGACTGTAAAGGGCAGATGCAATATTTAGCCGGACCAGGACTGTAAAGGACATATGCAATATTTAGCCTGACCAGGACTGTAAAGGACATATGCAATATTTAGCCTGACCAGGACTGTAAAGGACAGATGCAATATTTAGTCTGACCAGGACTGTAAAGGACAGATGCAATATTTAGCCTGACCAGGACTTAAAGGACAGGTGCAATATTTAGCCTGACCAGGACTGTAAAGGACAGATGCAATATTTAGCCTGACCAGGACTGTAAAGGACAGATGCAATATTTAGCTTGATCAGAATAAGCATATACTGGACTAATAAACTAGGCACTCTGAAGATGATTCCCAAAACAGTTTGTACCAGTCAGCTGAACAATAAGAATCAGTGGAGCGCATGACTAGACTTTCATTGTATAAGCCGATTAATTGCAGGAGATGCCTTAACCAGATTCTTTAAAAACGTACCGGTTATGGAACAAATGCCATCGATTAGCTTTCACAGTAAGCCACTTCCTGAAGCCTATATATGAAAACATTTTATCAAGTATTAACATAGTTGATTTGTGCTCCAAACCGTCAAAATGGGTGCCATCATACTGGCTGTATCACATGTTGTGGACAGTTCTTTCAAAGAGGGGGGACGAGCGAGAAAAAGGATAAAGGAGCAATAATCTTGAGTACATGTAGTAGAGTAACCAGCCGAAGGGCCACAAACGAATCCAGTGCACCAGACTGATAAGCCTAATTTGTTATTATTATAGACAAACGTGTTAACACATTCCTGAAGTTAGACATTGTTCAGCTGGCATGTGGATCCACTTAACTCACCAGTGAAATGACGTCATGAAGACTATGAATTAAACTAAATGCCGAAAAACGTTATTAAAGGGGTGGTTGTGCCAGATCTATCTAATGTTACGTTTAATGTATGTACAGTTCACAATGCAGATTTTCCGTCCTCTATCGCCATCTTCCCAAGTTCTCCATTTGGGTAAAACTGGCATCCGAATCAGCGTCATCAAGCGAATGCCCAGAATAGATTGATTACATCAACAAAGTTTATCAGGTGAATGTTACGACCAGGATTGCTAGCCACGCTATGTTCGAAAAATAGATATTTACAAGTTATGATGGCATAGTGGTTAGAGCGTCCGCCTCGGATGCTGCAGGTCGTGGGTTCAACCCCCAGCCAATTTATACACAAGACAATAAAACGTATACTAAAGGAATCCTTGCTAAGCGATCAGCATTAAGAGGTTAGTGTTATGACTTGTCGGCCTGCTGTCAAGATAATGTGACTGGGTGGGACATGACGCTACATGTCTGCGGCATGATGCCCCATGGCTAGACATCACGATAAGCCACTACACTGCAGATGTAGGAGAGATATAACTGCAAAATTGTTAAAACTACGTTAAAAATCCAAATCACACACACACACGCACACACACACACACACACACACACACACACACACACACACACGCGCGCGCGCGAGACATGATACTTATCTGTTTGACAAAGGCTACGAACGTGCCCATACATGTTTGAAGAAACCCGTGACGGACAGAGAAAGCGAAGCTACACTAAGAATGTGTGTGTTATGTCCAGACTCGGCTTGGATAACGTAAAAGGATGTACCAGATCTACATTAAAAGGTCCATCGCAGTACCGCCAAGACAAAATCGATCAAGGCTGAGACAAATTATGCAATGACTAAATAAGTTTAAATCAACGATATATCTGACAAGAGTACCTTGACACGCATTTTAAAACCAAAATCTATTCAATAGGCATATAGTAAGTGGGATCTAAACTTAGCAGTTGCGTGTCTATTCAACAGAATAAACAATTGCAACAACAACAAAATTTACAAGATTCACTAGTCTTGCAAGCAAAGCTGTGTTTCCCACGCCGATGCTTTAAACAAATTTTACCAGAGAGATCAGATGCCAAGGCTGGCAACTGTTGGACAAGTTTGTGCGGGGATAATACCATCAAGTAACATGGCAGTTAAAACTCTCTGGAGGACAAATGCCAGAACTAATTTAATACATCAGCACCATGTGTCCAGTGTGTTATTTACTACTTGATTCACTACTAGATCTAACAACTCACGCATTTCTGTTTTATGCTAGCGAAATACATGATGATTTGCCTTATGAGCTTTCAAAGATGTCAGAGGCATTGCAGTCGATCGCACAGTTTTTATTGTGGTCACATCAAACCCAGGATTTAGCTGGTTGATTATTTAACTTAATATACAACCATTATCTAATTATTTGGTATGGGTCATAACGGATGAACATTGTTATACGAGGCCGACGTCACGTATGAACTTACCAGCTGAACCAGGTTTATCGGACGGATGCCGACAGAAAGGCTGACTGGCTCTGAACTATTCTCCAGTGGCAAAACTCTTTTGTCATAGAATTCAAATAGATTACTGAGAAGTCTCGCTTGAGCATTAACGAGGTTTACGTTGTTCGTTGAGGATGACACCGCTGCATGACCTGGAGTGATAAAGTACATTATTATCGTGGTTTTTTTTTTTACCAAAGTACATCTTTGTAAAACGCTATTATAATTTGAAAGATTGTTTATATAATGTATGAAGGAAAGCGTCACATACATACATACATACATACATACATACATACATACATACATACATACAGTGAGTATGTGAGAATGCTTGCCAGTAGCTTCTCGTGGGTCGGTGGTTCTTTCTGAGGGTCTCCCTGGGTTCTTCCTCTACCATTAATATTAGCCGCCATGTATAGCCTATCGTGTGCTGATAATGACGTTAAACCCTACAACAATAACATACATAAATACATACATACATACATACATACAGCTCTGGTACTTTAATTTATCCTTCAATTGTTCTCTGCTATTTTTAAATTGCGAAACATTCTGTTTAGTTAAGAATTGTATATTAAGATAATTTAAATTATGATACTGATCAACTATTTATCTATAACTAAATTATATCAATGCCTAAATTATATCAATACCTAAATTATATAGATCTATCATTTCTAGGTCTCGTTCCAAGAAATACACAATTTGGGATTTGTTTTATGTAAACCAAGTGATCGAAGCTGTGGTCTTGACGATTATAATAAAGCCAAACTGGTTGATGATTCCCGCGTTCCCGCGCTTGTCTTATAAACCAACAGCAATTACACTTTTCAGTTTGGACCAGAGTGCGGCTGTTGAAGCCCGTTAAGTGCGCGTGTAGTTAGTTACATGATTGGGATCTCAAAAGTGTCTTAGTTGCGACCTAAGGGTCACAACTGTCAAAGGGTTATTATTCAAACCTACATCTGATATGGGCAGTGTATTACAAACATGTTAGTCTTAGAATGTCTGGATTTTTAATTTTAAACAAAGTTACATAGACAAGACCCCCCCCCCTACCTGTTTTCCAGCTCCGATGCCATATATTTCATTTAAATTTTAAAATCTTTGTGTACATCAATAGATCACTCCCAAACAGATCTCATGGTTTAATGTATCTGTCTTGAATGGTGTAGGAGAAGTTTCCAACATTCCTGACACACTTACGTACGCACAGCCGGACCGCAGGAAAAAATAAATCCTCTCCTTTTTCTCCAATAACACGAGGATAGAACGAGGATAATTATCCTTTGGTATGAAATACCCGTTTATGTAGCCCACATGTAGTCTCAAACATGCAATAAAAATATTTGCAATGGTTTTCAAATACACATCAGATAAGAGGGCCGACTTAACACATTATCTAAAAAATAAGATTTTTTTGTGTGTAAAATCGCTATTTGTATTTTGTATTGTGTCCAAGTTGTCCTGAAAAGTCTTTATGTAATTCTATATTTTGTATCGTATATTAATGCTTGCATCTAATTCACTGGACAATATATTTGCAAGTTTTGTGGATGCTCTCTCTCTCTCTCTCTCTCTCTCTCTCTCTCTCTCTCTCTCTCTCATTGACTGATGCGCGTAAAAGAATGGTAATGAACTTCCTGTTTTGAAATGTTACAATACACAGATAAACAGTTTCAAAGTGTAGTGCAGAGTTAGGAAAGAGTTGTTTTTAAATTGCGAATAAAAAAATGGCGTTAACGTGTGCTGTGAAGCTTAACTGTAGAAAGTCAATTCATTCTTCATTAGGAAAATGAAAACATAAGTTAAAAAATGTGTTCCAGTCGGCGGAATGTCCCTGTTTCTCACTGCCGACGATCGACATTTTCCTCAGTGATATAAAATTTGTTTTTAAAAAGTCACATTGGCGAAATTGATTTGCGTATCTTTAGTCTGACCTTACATCCCCGTTTATTTGTACCGCCCACCACCCAACGATTTCAATAACGAAAAAGTTTGATGTGATAAAAAGTTCACAGAACTAAGTCAACTGAAGCGCCACTAGTATTCAACAAATCAAATTCCGGTATCTAATTCATTGAGTAGTTGATTGACTCTGAGGTACTTTTGAGGTCTTTTTGAGGGGTTGGGTTGGGTTAGGGGATTGGGATGCTTTTTAGATCTTGTCTTTAATAATGAGAAATTTTTTTTGATCTGTTATATTTTTTTTGTTTTAAAACTAATTATTTATAACCAACATCATGCTGAAATGTATTCAAAAGATTTTTGCGGAATCATTTTGAGAAATTCTATGACGAAATTAGAGACTTGCAACGCAGGATGAAGGATAAGACTCAGGTAAACCAATTGTTTTCAACTACCGGAGAATGGCTTCGAGCCGGTAGTAGCCCATATGTAAAATTTGTCAATTCACCGATAAACCCTATGCAATTAAATCGATAGCAAGTCATTTTAAATTCTGAAATATAAAAACATGAACCAGAAAATACGTAACACTTCTTGTTGGTATTTGTTGCAAAATAAGTGTGACAACATATCGTCTTGATACATCAAAATTTAAAACTTATTCAACGCATTTTTTATCATTGGCCGTTCCAGTTTAAGTACTACATCATCAATACTACATCATCAATAAAAAGTACTACATCGGCAGTAAAAATTTGTTGATATCGAATATTGTGATGCGTATTCAACCTAATGATTTATTTCGCACATGCCCCCTCCCCCCATTTCCCCATAAATTTGCTTCCATATTCTGGCTTCAATTCCTGTAAAAGAATATTAGCAAAAATAGAATGTCGTGGTTTCCTTTTTTGCAGTGTGATTTCTGTCTCATTTCATAATAGACAACAAAATAGTTTTGTGTTCGCAATCTCGCTAATTAAATTCCGTTTAATCTGCAGCACAGGCTTTCATTCTGTAGAAAATCCGTGCACGTTATTAATCTTATTTGGTCTGCTCATTTGGTACGGCAGTTCAGAATAAAGTACATGATTGAGAGTGTGCTGAATGCCCTTTTTGTCCTGACATCTGAAATGTACATCGTAATTTACGCGAGATGATTAACGGGGGTATTCTGTTACAAAGTGAGAGGTTCGGGGGCAAACGGGCGCAGCAGCCGGTACTCTGGTTCTTGTCAATTTCCTTTTCCATCACTAATTGGGGCCACTGGCGGAAACCCGTACTGTCATTTAATGCTTCATTAACCGTGTCAAATTACAGTCTTAAAGTCTTAACTACTGGAATAGGATTTTAGTGTAAGAACTGATTTGATACGTACTGGTGTTGTATGTTTATGTACAGGTGCAGTAGGTGAAAAGTGGGGCTCTGTCCATTCACTACGGAACAATGACGAAGACAAAACTTGAGTTTTAATATTAAATCTGGCCGATTGACTTGAACAGAGATAAATATCAGTGATAAAACCTACCGCAAGAATATGCTTTTAAACTACATTTTGGCCCAAATACTAAGTTTTGACATTGTGCCAACTCAGCATATTACTCAATAATGTAATTTAAGAAAAGCCCCATTCAAGGCGTGAAACTGCGTAGCAAAAGTTACGACTGAATTTGGCATTGTTTTATTTCATGACTCCTGCTTCCATTATCCAATAATAATCACTTTGCAAAACCGTCCAAAAGTGGAATAAATTCCCAATTTGCAAGGCAGTTTTGATAACTTTTAAATTGGAAAGTCGCCAAAGTCCAGCAGCAGCAGTGTGTGTGTGTGTGTATGTGTGTGATAGACACAAGAACCAGCTCGTCTACTATTCATTTATGCACAACTTTTTATTGTTTATATTTCCTGTTGCAAAATGCACTTATTGATTGTAACATATGGGATTTTCGAATGCTTCGTAGACTTTGTTATATGTTTGTTTTGTTATGTAAAGTGTTTTTTTTTCCTTACGAAAACCGTTTTGAAATTGCGCCGTTGCCAATGTGTGTGTCTACACACACACGCACACTGCCGGCTGACGATTTAATTCTTTACTAATATGTTTGTAAGAGTGCCAGCGTGGACATACATCCAGCCTCATTGCCGTCTCGTATCCTGGCGCCTTTGATCTCGGATGATATACCTCACTTTGCGGAACCTATCTTACCTTCTAGATTTATTTCAAGGGGCAAAGCTATCTTCAAACCCCAAGGAGAGAAAACAATTTCATCAATGGCAGATGTAGCTTATATCTGTACTAAGTTGTCAGATAAATAACAACAGAACATAGAGAGGTTACGGTGAAAACTATGTATCATACTGCTAATATATGGAGGGAATCAAGCACTTGGAAGCCAAGTTTATATCCCCGAGAAACCGACTTGAGCAAACGTGTTTTAATGCATACCAATTTTACCTGACAAAGAAATGATTTGATGCACACAGGAGGTGTACTAATATATTCGCTGGCAACAAACGGTAAAAGTGTTCGATCTACGAAGAAAAAAAACACATCTGCCCCCCCCCCCCCCCCCCCTCCAAAAAACAACAACAAACAACAAACAAACAAATAAAATATTCACTATTACTCTGGAGTTGTTCTAAAAGTTTGGATTGAAATAAAATGTGAGAGAGGTATGAGGCGCTGATACTTGAGAAAATAAGATAATTGTTGACTTTACAATGTCGCATCTGTTTTATTTTTGTACCACGCTGTTTTCAGCACCATCTATAGGGTACCGTATACTCTTGTTTTCGACCAGCTGCTCATAAACGTTTTCATGTAAATCTACCTACACGATGGCTACAACATATAAATAAAATGTGGCACTATCCGGCCGTCGTAAACAAAATGTTGGACAAAGTTCCCAACTAGTATACAACGGAGCATAAAATCTTGTACCTGACATTTTGTACTGTTTTATGTTTTGTTTTTGTTACCTGATTTCAAAAAGCCCGTTTGCTCCAAAAGAAGACTGAAAACTCACATTTTCTATAAACCATTCAACAGCAGACGGAGGAAAGTCGTAAACACATTTGTTTCTAATGTTCGCTTTGGTTTCTATGATGAAAATGAAGCTGCCAACAGCTAAGGTTATATTTATGGCTGACACAATTTTGGGTACAAATAGCAGTGAATACTATAGCATCTGCATTCAACATACTGATGTGGGTGCACGCATTGCAGGAAACGTAATAGTATTAATAGTATTACCCTTTATCCTACCTCGTGGACTGCGTACACGACCATATATGAGTCAATTGAACGAACCGGGTGTGATTCATACCCGTCGCTTTTTTTTTAAAGCCAAATATCAAGAATTTGAACATGGCCCTTGCATATAATAAAATAAATTGAGTAGTAATCTTATTTAATACCGGAATTATCGCAAATCATTGTATAAATAGTTGTGAAATCGTTTACCTTTTTTATGTTTAGATCGCATTAGTGCAAATAATAATTACATCCGCTCTTAGCCTCGTTCGTTTGTGTTCCATATAAGAACAATGAAGCCTTATTTTAAAAGTTAAACAAATAGCTGTAAAAAGAAATATGGCGCTGTTTGTTTCAGAAATCAAGCGTATTATAAGTAAATACGGTTTATCGGTAACTTTGAAATTCTGAGCAACAAGTCATTATTCGCCATTTGGTTGATAGTAACATAGTGTAGAATATCCAAATATGGCCTGGCATGCCTTATATGGAAAAGGAGTCACGGCGAGTCACGCGTTATCTGTCATGGCGGATACGGTGAGGTTAGTGAACCATGCTGATTTATTTTATCGAGTAAGGGCTTAATAAATTCAAGATAAACAACACTTCTTTCACAACATGATTATACTTGTGTAGTAGATTTCTACACTATTTGTTTTTCTGACTTTCGTGATGATTTTATTTGCTCCATTGCATGATATGTGATCAGTTGGTAGTCTACACCTTAACAAATCAAGTCGCGGCCACGACATCGTAGCTAGAAACCTAAGTGAAATGACAACTTGTTTACAAATACTTTTATACTCAGAATATCGTCAACAATTTTTCCACATATGTTTATCTGAGGACTGGCGATTGTAGGTACCTATTTTTTTTTTCATTTTTAACGACACACCTGAACTGAACTCTAAAACACGCATCATGCGTACTCTCTCTCTCTCTCTCTCTCTCTCTCTCTCTCTCTCTCTCTCTATATATATATATATATATATATGTATATATGATATTGCTTAGAATGTGGCTCTTTTAAGTTACCACTATATGTCCAATCTAAAATGTATCTCAATAAACCTTTTCTTTCTTTTGACGTTTTCTTTCATTCTCTCTATCTTTCTCCAATGTTGAGGTGTTAATCATTATATTATTTTTGTAAATAATATACATGCCGTATCAAATAGGATATTTACTAGTTTAATATAAATCTTAGCAGTATAGACGGAAATGTATCGATTAACTGGTTTAAAAAAACAAAAAAGAAATTCGATATATGTGTGTTCTCACCATATAAAGTTAAAAGTGTCGCATAAATTCACTTTCTGTACGTGCAGAACTATGTTACATATATATGTCACATTAACTAATTACTGTCGCATGCATTTTTCACATTGTTTAATTGGAGACTATGTAACATAAATTAATAATAGACTATGCTAGGCCTACTTGATCACATTAATTAATTAAAGACTATGTTACATGTATTTGTCACGTTAATTAATTGGAGAGTATGATTAATCTATTGTCATCCTATTTCATAAATATCGGCCTTGTCGATTTATGCCGACATGAATATAACGATGTTACATGAATATCCCCTCGCCTTGTTTACATAAAGTGGTGTAGAAATGTTCTTGTCTAAAGATTATTCTGATGGGCCTGTTTCACAATGGCTCCTTAGAGCCGATTAACATTTTATATATACTGAAATATAGCAGTATTTATTTTACAGCTCAACATCTTTAATAGAAGAAGATGAAACAGATCTTAAAGAACCGTTCTGTCGCACGTAATACACGATTAGATGACACTTATCGTAAAAGCTCACATAAGTCACGAATGTTCTATGCAGTTTAAGAATAAGTGTAAAACAATCCCCTGGATGTTATACAAATAACATTTGGGGTGCATTCTGCGTTACAATTGTAAAGTGTGCTAACAAAATGTCTAATTGTAGAGAGAGAGAGAGAGAGAGAGAGAGAGAGAGAGAGAGAGCTTACCCCAGTTCGCAATGCAAAGGTAAACATAAAGGACAATCATTTCTACATGTCGTCTAAAAATCGGAGCCATGTTGTTTTTCTGACAGCTTTAGTCTAATGTGCGCTTTACATCCCCACTTGAGGACAAGCCAATTACAAAAGCAGGATTAAGACATTTGTGCAAACATAAGTGGTCCAGAAATAGTCCTGTACAACTTATAAACCGTTATCCAGCACAGTTATTCCAAGTTTCCAACAATGCACAACGTAGTCGTGTTTTAACGTTTGGAGTAGGACAAGGTACCGCTGGAGAGTGTATATATTGATTTAGTAATAACCCAACACGCACTAATCCGATTTGGTGTAGAAGCAAGAAAAGACACAAAGACGTTTCCTCATTCCTGGAAGTAATATGTACTATCTCCTTTGAAGTATATTTAATTAAAGTAAATAAAATATATCATATTTCTCTGACAAGTTGGATGTAACGTATGCATTATTAATACACAATTATTAATACTGTGATAAATCCACTAGTCAATCTTGATAGAGTTGTCTGCGAAAGAAAATTTTGATAAAGCAACTAATACATGAATAAATCTCCAAAATGAAATCCAACACATGGCCACAAAGAATATCCTGTATCCTTTAAACCCCGGTTTGCTGTTATCAAGGTTATTAACTGAGGCACTGAGATGCTTCTTTGCAGGAACCCATCTCCCAATAAAAAAAACAAATCGGAATCTAAGTAAATTTAACATGAGTGGTGACTATACATAGTTTGCAGACGGCGAAGATATTTTCCCGCCGTTGGGCGCCCTCTGCTGGAGCCTTTGAAGTGATAGAAAAGATATTTTGGCAACCAACTTGTTTTCCTCGGTTCAAAGGCTGGGGGATAATAACAGTCAGTGCAACCGACATGTACCGCAATCTGACACGAGAAGCTATTAACCACTGTTCACAACTCTTACATTAGTTTCGTACTATTTACGAAGTAACAACGTAATTTGTAACTATTTGCTTTAATAATCGTGTACTGTTCATAAAAAGAAATGTACAATCCAAAACAAAGAAGGCATATTTATTTATTCAGTAAATGCAACTTTATAAATGGACACAGAGAACATTTATGCATCTCTTGATGACAAATTATTTCGATGTAATGTAGGAAACAATATATGAAATTTGAATATATACTCACAAATACATAAATACATGTACATAAGAGAAGACAGGATACAAGTTTTAGCTATAACGATCAGCAATAAATGGGCAAAAAAGTGTTAGACTCATTTGTGTCTCACTGTTTATTTGAAATCTGAAGAGGTGTGTGTGTGTGTGTGTGTGTGTGTGTGCTCATGACATTGTTTGTTCAAATCGACTACCTCCAGCAAGGACGTGACATTATATAATCACATAACAATACGAATTTCCAATGTCAAGCAATTCTGTACAAATAGTCTGCAAATAACAACCTTTATGACACAAATAAATACTAGAGTTCCATATCTACACTATTGTTTCATGAATACATTTATTTTCTTAGTTTAGAAAAGAAAGAAGCGGAAAATTAAGAGTCAAAATTAATAGGGTTAGTTGGCGTGTCTAATTACGCTCCGACCAATGGTGTCTGTACCGACCAATACTTAGTCGACCAAAACCACGTTAGTGGTAACGAGCGATAACTGTAGCGTCATTCGGAACATCCTTGTGGTTTCGATTAGAGTCGAAACACTGCTTATCCCAGAAAGAGACTCGGTGGTAAAGTAATGATTCCAAAACTGGCAGAAATTTGGCGGACGACATCCAGCTTGATGAGAGGAGAACATAGCATTATAGGCTGTGAAAATAATACTTGACAACGTTTGAAAAAGAAATGAAACACTTGCAAGTTTAACGTTTCATGTTATTCTTGCAATTTTGTAATGACAAAATGGGATAAATCATCCAGTTTTGGTTGTCTGCAACTTTTAAAATGATGCCACTTCATGATTTATTGTTACGATATCATGTCATTATGATGTAATGACAACCAAGGTAGTGAGGGCAGTTTAAAATGGTTATCATTTATACTTGACGCATTTCCTGACACGCAATGAAAAAGGCAGTGAACGTTTCAATTGCGGTTGTATAGGAAAAAAAATCATATGCAGCTTCCAGGACAATCAAAAAAATCGTACCTCAATGTATATTGATGTAAATTATTCGGACTACTTCTACTATTTATGAGACAAGGATTGAAAAAGTATGAATGATCGAACTATTTCGTTCATATGTAAGCTAACGGTCAATCATACAGTCAATCCAGTAATAGAAATAGCCACATTAATCCAAATAGTTTGGGCTTTATTTTGAGGAGAATATTTTCCCTGCGTACAAAATGTATGATGTTTCTGTAAATTACTGCGCCGACATACATACAATGCATACTTTTGTTTTGCAGAAATAGCCAAGGTAGTCCCGAATGAGAAAAGGTACAGTGGGAATATCTCAACGTTTTCTGAAATGGCTACAATCACATCGGTAGCGTATGTAGGAAATACGGCTACCACAACATATTCCGTGGCCGTACATGCTGAGTACATATCTGTATCTGACCAAGATCAGGTAAAATTAAGCAAACCCCAAAACAGTAGTTAATCATTAAATACAGTAAAACAAAAATTAAAGCATGTAGCATCATTAATAAAGGTTGAAGCATGTAATATAAAAGCAGATTTGCTACTAAAAATAGAAACAACAACCGCTCCATGCCATTTTTACCAGACGTATCTGCCCCCTCACCATAGAATGGGTTACCGCCGTCAGAGGCTTAATGATGGCTTATATACTTTCATCACCGACCTGGACTCAGATCACGTGTTTTTCAAGATATAGTCTCTACACGTGTTTCTTAGTAATGAAGTTTCCACCGTGTCAGATTCCTAATAAATCATACGTTAATCTAAAGTACCTTCAAAGATGAGTTCACGGTGACGTTTATATCATAGGTTATCCAGTTATCCGGCATTGTTTGGGAGGTTGGACTGTAAACAAAGTAACTTGCAATTGCCTTCGAATTAAGACTAAGAATGCATTTATCAAATTCTTGTATCACCACCAAAGATAGAGGGGCAACTATGCTCTTGGACTACTTTCGTGTATGTATGTGTGTGTATGCATGTATGTATGCTCTTGGACTACTTTCGTGGGTAGTAAACCTTAAGTAATAATTGCTATCCGGGTCCATCTACACTGAATGAAAGAAAAATGCTGCTTTTAATATCTGAAAACAGAATAAAATGGCGGAAACTTTACCCTCTCCATTATGGCTGGGTCATTTCCGTTTCCTTATCCTCTTGAGATTTTTAACAAAAACCAAACTCTCACGGTTTACCTCACTGATTACTATGGCAATTTAAAAAGACATTGCATATCTTAGTATTATTATATAAAACTGTAACAAAATGACCAGATAACTTTTCTTTACTTGTATATGTTTTGTACGGATTTACTGCACTTTCAGCAGCTGAATAGCTGTACGCTTTTTCCACAAGTTCATAGTCCCAATAAATGTCAGCGACGGTAGATAAAAGTAAGATAGAGGTATGCACTGATTTTCTCCAATGTGCATGCTGCGAACGCATACTTCACATTATAACTGTCACTAAGAAGTACCTAACATCTGTAGAGCTACGAAAGTCATAAAGGGACGGGTGAACCAGACAAAGGTTCACCATCTATCCGGTACTTACTAATTACTCCAAATATTTGAGAGAACTTAGTCCGTTAAACAAGACATTAAAATGTATGTATGTATGTATGTATGTATGTATGTATGTATGTATGTATGTATGTATGTAGGTAGGTAGGTAGGTAGGTAGGTAGGTAGGTAGGTATGTATGTATGTATGTATGTATGTATGTATGTATGCATGTATGTATGTGTGTACGTATGTGCATGTGTGCATGCATGTGTGTGTATGCATGTATGTATGCGTATGTATGTATGTGTATTATGAATTACCAGTACCCCAGCATAATAATGGTTATATACTGTTACGACTTCATAGTCTTAAACTCTGCAACATAAAAGATCGAAAACATACATGTTTCTTAAAATTCAATAAATAATTTATTTTCCTAGAATACAAAGCTAACATTTAAGAATAACTTGCAGTATTATGAATTAAATCCCAATCCATTTAAATCTAAATGTAGTCCAAAAGTGTGCTGATGTACCAACAGTCTGGATGTATCACGCTGATATAATCCAAGATGTACTTAAATGAATTCCAGATAATCTCAAAATATATATTTAGTCCATTAAAGTTGGTGAGCAAAATGTGATTCAAATTAGTAATTTAAATAATCAAATCGTCTCAAATTATAACTAAATGTAACTAAAACACGGATTCCACTACAGGTATTAAGATAAGAATAATGCTGATGTAAAAAATCTTAATGCACAAAACTAATACGTAATGAGAGGGTCAGGTTGAGGGTCAAAAGTTCATTTCCAGAACATTCTAAGTTCTAAACAAGGTCAGAACTTTTACTGGACGTTTTGTGAAGAACATGAAAATATCAGGTAGACCACGGGAAAAACCAATGACCTGAATTTATATCCAAATGAACATGTTTACAGAATAAAGGATTTTAGTCAGGTAGCTCCAAACCACTACCTTCAAATATGGACAAAGGCTACTGAAACAATAGAAATTAATTATACATAAAGATACTGCTGATTAAAAGTTATCAAATGTTGCAACTAAATATTGTCAAAAAAGTTTAAAAAGACCATATGAAGATAAACCCCCTAAAATATACGTAAACATGAAGCTCATCATCATCATCATCATCATCATCATCGTCGTCGTCGTCGTCGTCGTCGTCGTTAGTCTCTTGACTTAGTGTGGTCGTCGAGGCGCTGTGCTGCTGAACATCTGACCAGTTCCCTCCACTTGTCTCGATCATGTGCCAATGCATGTGTCTCCGCAAAACTTTTCCTGGTCCATTCTCTGATGTTGTCCGTGCACTTTTTCTCTGTCTACCTCTCCTTCTGCCACCTTGCGCGCTGCCCTGCATGAAGCTAGTATGGGATAAAATATAAAAAGAATATATACTAAATTTCTGAACAAGTTGTATACAATTAAAGATTCTGGTTTTAAAAAGTAGCATACACTATAACAAATATTGGAAAGTACTTCTTCCGATTTACAGTTAAAGTATTTTGTAACCATTTTCAGAGGGAGAACATGCTACCAAGATTTACTGGTGATAGAAAAATGCTTCTACTTATATCGTATTATAACTAGTTCGTACAATTATATTCAAGATATTACTCTATTATGCAAGAAATCCAAGGTATTCCAAATTACTTGAAATCATAACCTATACATCTCACACTTTTATTTTTTCTTACAATTCAGTTGAACCTTGTGCTTGCTCCACCACACGTTGAAATCTGCTAAATGAGAACGCATTATCTTGTTCTAACATTCTTTCGGAAAAAAAAGTAAACGAATAAAATATAAAACTCAGTTAGCTCTAAAGGTGATCATATATTATCGACCATCTCATCAACAATTTATCAGTACAATAACATGCATTTTAATATGAGGTAGACCCAGATTTTGAACGATATGTGCAGGTAACGGTGTTAATTACGACGTGTTATGGAAGCAGCAAGGTCTGTATCCGAACAACTGGCCAGACCCAGTACGACCCGAAGATACCAATATATGACCATCACACTGATTGGATAGAAGCAAAACTGTTTTCATTGGCAGACGTTACAGTTCTATCATTAACGTTAAAACGTAACTGGAACGGGAATATCTGGCAACAGAACAGAACATCACATAGCCGTAATAAAAATGAAAAGGCAATACATCGAAGGAAAAAAAGTTTCATTGCGACAAAGGGGGTGCTTTACAGATATTATGTACAGAAAGCTTGGGAAGTGTAAGGTAACGCTTTTTGCATTTACAACATGCACAGTAGAGACAAATGTTGGCATACCTCTATGTTACTTTCATATACTGTGTCTGACATTTCTTTTAATATTTTACTTGTGGAAATTATACATTATCTAAGCACACGGCTAATCAAAATGGCTGCTCTCATATGATCGATAGATCGGTCTGAATTAAAATAAAGAACACTTTCTTTAGCAGTTATTAAAACAGGGAAAACCAACCATGCCAGACTAATCACTACCAGCTTCTGAATGCGCAGTGAGTCAGTAATAACATATATTCAAACTAAAAAAGACTTTATCTGCAAGTTGTTTAAGACAGGATAATCAGTGAGGAAAACCTAGGAAATTAGGTTTGTTTAAAAGTGTTACCCTTTGCACATTGTGAAGCTGTCGAGCGGCAACAAAACAAAAATATTAACAGTGGCCAAATGGACTAAGCTCACTGTTATTACTTCTGGATCACTACTCAAGAAAGCAGTCCCACTTTACTTTGATACTGAATTAAAGGACTTTTTATTCTGTCGACTATGGACATTATAGCGTAATTATCAAGGTGGATTTTGGCGACAGCGCACAGTGAGTAATGCGACATAGGAAATAAAATCTTTGACTCCGGCAATGTTGTTTTGTTTACAGTTCATCCTTTACAAACTCAGGTTAACCAATGACAAGAACTTCATTGCATGAATTCATCTTTGAAGATACTTTAAATTAACATGTACTGTTATGAGCACACTGGTAAGTACAGTACTAACAAACGAATATAGATACTAATATGACATTTAATTGTGACCTTTCTCCAAGGAAATTAAACATTGCTGAAATAAATTTATAAGGTAGCACTAAACAGTTTCATGTCATTGGAGACAAAAAAGCTTTAACTGGAAATGCATCATAGTTTTAGCTTTTTAATTCTCCCTCGATATTTATTGGTGGGAACATGGCATCATGTTTTATGTACATCAAAACGGTTTTGTTGCAACATGTAGCCGGGGTCAGATTAACCGAGAATGCATCTATTCTAATAATACTTATTTCTAACATGGGGGGGGGGGAGAATTTTTACTTAAATAAACCACATTTCTCGTAGAATATTCACACGAAATTGCGTTTCTCTCCGATATAGATTTGGGACGTCTAATTTCAATCAGGCCTTGTAAATTCAGCTATATATATATATATATATATATATATATATATATATATATATATATATATATATATATATATATATATATATATATATATATATATATATATATATATATATATATGATTTTTACAAATAAAATCAATGCAGTTTAGTGCTTCTGAGCATTGTATGTTTTGCCAAGAATGATCTATTGAGATGAGAATTTAATCTGTAATCCAGCATTTTTCATTAAGTATTCATAAAGTCATTAATATGACTATATTTTCAAAGCTCCATCTAAACGTTATCTTTGCTTCTGTTAAAATCTGCATAGCTCATTTTTGGATTGCAACTATCTTGTTTATATAGAACTTTAAAGGTAAAATTCTGTGAAAGTGTTCTGTACTGGAACCATTCTGTTAGAATCTCCGTTTTATTAATAAAAAATCAGTTTCATTGTCCCCGGGTTAGTTTAATTTAATTTAGACGCATGATAGAGAGGGGAGAGAAAAAGTGTTTTTTTTATATATAACTTTGAGAACTGTTATTGACAGCATAGGTTACAGGGCGGCCACCAGCACTGATACAATACCATCCTCATTCTCAAAATTGAATCCCCCGAAAGAGGTCTGCTTTAACCACCACAAGGGGCTACATTGTGCTGCTTGACCAGCATGTAAATACAAGCATAATTGTTTCAATTGTTTGAATGCAAACTACCCATTTAACACCAATTCAATATGCCAGCATATGCCCAACAACAGGCTAGACTTTTCGTGGTGTCTACAAGCCAGCTCAGTCGCAAGGACCTACAGCAAACTCTCTACATCAGAACCAGCCAGGGAATGGTGTCCTGCGAAAACAGTAAGCTTCCTACTCATGTTAAAACTCACAGGTTACACCATTAGTTAAAAGGGTACAACACTGCCAAGTTACATTTTTTGGATACAGGGACTTACTTTTCGATTTAATGTGGGGTATGAGGGTTCTCTCTCACCTATTCAAACACATCATCTAAAATCAACCATACAAAATCCACAGATTGTTTAAGACAACATAGACAAAGAACTTGATGCTGGCAAGTTTGTGGAGTCTTTCAAGAGCCACCCTTTCTCATTATTTCAAATATCACCCTATGGATTGGTTCGAAAGAACAAAGAAAACACCTGGCACTTTTTGCATGATTCACCATTTAGCACATCCTCAGGGATCTTCCATAAATGATATACTTTCGCACTGACAAAAATACACATGGGTTGATATTGTTAAAAAGAAAACCTCAAAGAACCACGTCATTACGTTCCTTGTTAGAGACCTGGTCCTTGCATGCCTAAGATACAACATATTTTTTTCAAATGTCACATCCCCGGAAAGAAAAATGTTCTGGCTGATGCTCTTTCGCGATTGCAGGTGCATCGATTCCGGACCTTGGCTTCGCATGCTGACCCACAACCAGTGTCAATACCGGCACTTACCCACCAACTTGATTCACTAAGAAGCACACTTGATACTCTTCTGGATGGTATCTTGACACAAATATCAAAAGCATCATACATAGCTTTATTGAGCTTTTACTGCAGAATATACTTTGGAAACCACAATACCAGTCTCTCAGGCTAATTTGTCATTTTTCTTTGGCATTCCATGCCTTCCTGAGAATCTGGGGCGGGGTGGGTGGTGTGGTCACAGTGCA
This sequence comes from Unio pictorum, assembly GCA_030141615.1. Lineage (NCBI taxonomy): Eukaryota > Metazoa > Mollusca > Bivalvia > Unionida > Unionidae > Unio > Unio pictorum. Next base: position 4,288,581 of record JARLTB010000061.1, read on the forward strand.
GTCCCTTAGATTTCATAAACCTAATGTGTTGCATAATATCAGTTCGATCTTGACCACCATTCCATCACTCTAACATTTTTAAACAGGGCCAAACCTTCACTTAAAACATTTAATGAGAACAATAATGATGATGTTTGTCATGTCTCAAATCTCTAGCGATACATCCAAATGAATCGTTCTGGTACAGACCCAATGTGTATGTATCTTTCAAACACACCTATTATTCATGCAGAATTAAATGCACAACTCAAAACTGATCTTCAGTTCTGCAACGTTGATCCAAAATACTTCAAGAGTAGTAGCTTTAGAATCGGGGCAGCAACAACTGCTGCGGCACAGAGCTTGTCTGATAGTCAGATTCGTCAGTTAAGCGATGGAAATCAGATGATTTCATACGATATATTAGATGTTCTGAACGTCATTCAACATACAATTCAAGTCTGTAATAAATTATGTTAGCACGCAAAGGAGAATCGGCGGTTCTTAGTTGCACTCTTTTAAATCCACATCCAATTGCATTTTCCATCATAATCTGTCTAAATATCAAGTTTATAATTCATACCTACATTATATATAGATATTGTATATCACATTATTTTCGTGTTCACATAAATACTCGCGCAGAGGTTGCTTTCCATTTCAGGTCTAGTGGGTACAGAGACCTGAACACGATGTCTAACCTCATCAGAATGACAAGTAGGCTAAATGCGGCTGAAGATGACAGGAAAAATACACAGGAGGCGCCTCTGACGAATAATTAAAACAGCCACAAATCACTGAATAATTTGATTTTGCGGAAGTCACGAATCATATTGCTCTAAAGTATATAGTACCACATTAATACTTTTTCACTATCTTCAAATTTGACACTTAGATCCTTCTTACTTTGGAGCCCCAAAATGTCTGTGAGCAGAATGCAAAAGACATGGCTGATGCTGGTCACGGCCCCTGCAAAGTGGACGATTTGCATGGTTCCTTTGTTATGGCGGTCTCAGCACCCAAATGGATTGTTTCTGGGTTGATGGTTTACAAATTTACACTCAGGTCTGAATTTCAACTAAGTAGTGTATCTCATACTATGTTAATGTAATTTTGGAAATAACATTATGCATTTCATGTGAACATATCATTTTCAATACAACTGTGACTTATGTGGGTTGCATTAATAAACCGTTTTCCAGCGTTATTCCTTATGCTAAAAATTCTTTCTTTCCTTCTTATTTTCCTTCGTACTGTTGTTATCCTCTCATACACACTTCACCACAAATAATCCTTTATTTGACTAGATGTGGGGAATAAAAGCTGAGAAACTCAAAATCTGCCAAGAACATTGGGGCTACGGCACTTTCACTGCACCTAGTTACAAATAAATTTAAAATATTAGGTAAATGGATAAAAGGATTAGGATGAGGTTGGGGCGTGTGTGTGTCAAAGACTATCAGCTGGATTCACAGTCCTACGATGTAAGACGGCAACCTTGATAGTTACGATGTGGGTGGGTGGGAGATCCGCAACAATACCATCGTAACTTGCACTATTTGACAATTTGACCACAATCATTACAACCATTTACATATAGTCTTAATTTCGTTTATAGGTAGCCCCTGTAGGTAACCTAGGCTGTTAATCAACTCGAAAATAGGTTTATAGACGCGAAAATTGGTTACTCACGAGTCTGGATAATCATGATGTACAAGTTACGATGAACTCATGATTGCATCAAGTCACAACGAATTCTAATCGAAGAAGCATTCGTATGTCGAATAAAACAAGACATCGTTACTTTCAATAATGAACTTCTATTCAGAAAACATATGCCAATTTAAATAAAGATTAAGACCATGCTGTGGAATGTTCAAACCCTTAGATCATCTACCATGTGTAGAGTTTTTTGTTTGATATTGACGAAGCTATTACGTTGAAGATGCAGAATTCCCATGTTCTATAAATAGACATGTAGCAGACGCCTCAACAAGAATTCATAATCTTAAACAGATGTTAAAACTGACTGGAAATAATTTATAAAAAAACAAAAACAAATTAACAATAAAAATAAAGAAAAACAAAATAATTGCAATTATAAAATTTTATCGTTGTTTTTTGTCTGAGTTTTGAATAAGATGTTCGTTGAAAAGTAGAACGAAATTGTTATCGATGTTAGCATCCGCTGTCAACTGACCTAACATCCTGTAAGTAGATTCATTGAAATCAACACCGTCATCAGATTACATTACATATTGTGTTACGTGTTTAGTCTCTTACAAAACGTAACAAGACAAAAGTGAGGAAAACAAGCTTTATAAAATGTAAAACATAATTTATTTTCCTAGAGAAATGAGTTAAAAATGAGAAAAAGAACTTAACATTTTACGAATCAAATCCCCAAAAAATCCAAGAATTAAAAGTAGATGTCCTAACGAAACTGAGATCTAATCCCGATGAAATACAAAATGGAAGGCAATGATGTATGACGTTGTCGGAGTCGTACTGATGTGTCAACAGTTCTTTGTTAAGTAACAGAAAATACTATTCCAGTGTTTGAAATATATGTCAATTTCGATAAATGAAGAATTAATTTAGAGCACTAGTATTTCCAAGAAAATGAAACTTGAAATCCAAAAATAAATTGAAGAATACAAAACAAATAGCCCCAAAACTGGTTAGAACATAAAACACCGGGACGTCTCCAGCGTTAAGGCAAGTATATCTGTTATTTCTCAAAACATCAATAATAAATCTAGCTACAACGTAAAACAGATGTGGGTCAATCCTCTAGAGAAACCAGAGTTTGTAATCTTGTTTCAGATTTTTGTTAGTAGCTCTGTCACTGATTCCCCACCATTCTTGATAAGTTTAGCTGGAATGTTGTCTACTCCAGCTGCCTTCCTATTATTCAGTCAGCTTATTGCTGACTCCACCTATTCTTTGAGAATGGGGAAATCATCATCATTTGTGTAGTTTGGAACTTCAAGCACCTCTGGGTCGCCTGTGGACAGATGGTTTTAGAGTTCTTTACAAAACCCAGTCCATCTTTCTGCATTGTCACTTGCTTCTGTGAGGCATTTTCCATTTTCGTCTTCAATGGTACTGACTCATGGTTGCTTCTGTCTGGTGAGGTCCTTCACAATTTGGAATGCATTTTGCTGTTATTCTTTATCAGATTGCTCTCTATTTCTGCGCACTTTTGTCCAATCCAATCTTCGTTTACTATCTAAGTATCTATATGTAAATATCTGTATCTATCTAAGTATATATATATGTATCTGTATCTAAATGTATGTATGTATCTTTGTGTATGTATGTATGTATGTATGTATGTATGTATGTATGTATGTATGTATGTATGTATGTATGTATGTATGTATGTATGTATGTATGTATGTATGTATGTATGCGTGTGTGTGTGTGTGTCTGTGTGTGTGTGTGTGTATGCCTGCCTGCCTGCCTCCCTGCATGCATGTATGTATGTATCTGTATGTGTGTATCTGTGTGTGTGTTTGTATGTGTGTGTATCTCTGTGTGTACATATGTGTGTATATATATATATATATATATATATATATATATATATATATATATATATATATATATATATATATATATATATATATATATATATAAGAATAAGGTGGACCCGAAGGAGGGTAGATAACTCCCACTTCGGATAATCCGCTTTAGAAACACTAGGAACAAATGGAAAATACCCCTTTCAAAACTATATAATCCCGATGGGAAAAACTAAACGCATATAAGAGATATAAAAATTCGTACCTCTGTTTACCGCAGTAGAAAAAATAAAAGCGGGATTATCAAGACAGTATGAAACTAAAAAAAATATTAATTCACTCGTAAGACAACTAAAAGAGATTATAGAAACTAGTTCTGAGTTTTGAGTAACGAAAACAAAAGTAGGTCAGTATAAATATTTTATTTATAATATATTCTGTGCACGATGACAAATTTACTAATTCTGATTGGGTAATTGCTAGTAAAAATTATGCACAGCGACTGATTGTGTAACTTTGATAGGGTAATTGCTAGTAAAATTAATGACAACCGACCGATTTCGTAGCTTTGATAGGATATTTACTATTCAAAATCATACAAATGGATTGATTTCACAATAATATACAATAATAATGTTATTATGCGACTGAAATATTTTATTCATAATGTTGTTTTTTATTGCACATTTATTCATCAGCGTGGATTAATATTTAAGATTTCACATAGAGACTTATTTGTAAAATTACATTATCCAAGTCAATCAAATTAAGGGATTGGTCAGTGAGTTTAAAATGTATTCTAGTTAATAAATTATTATGACAACTGCATATATTTAGGTTTTACTGGTTCCTATACTATTAAAAATCCAGGTGAAACCAGTGGTGTAAACGAATATATAATGTATCCTTGCTGCGCCCGGTTTGAGTTTTTGAGATTTATTTGATAGCTTCCATCAATAACATCACATACTAGGTTTACTGCGATCACCGAGGATATATTGACATTTCCAGAAGCTATATGTCTCCCACCTCCGTATGGGTCATTATTATGCTTGAGGATACTACCCCCGCGGGTATTTTGTTCCATGCAGAGAGTATCAGAGGAAAGTTTTCATTGCTATGATCGCTAAGTGATTTCTTTATGTGTTCGGTTGCAAGTTCAGGTATTACAAATGTCTGTAATTGTTGTTCAGTTATTTTGAAATAATTGAGAAATAAATAATACGACGGTTCTCTTGTTCCGTAGCGTTTATAATACTTTTCATGGATGACGAAGTTACGAATTTATCGATGAATATACTCGATATCGTCTATAATCTGATTTAAATGCTGAATCGTTTCAATAATCTGCTGTTTTAGGTCATCAGAATAATGCTGTGTATTACTCGCAAATAAATTCCTTAATTTATCAAATATACGAGTGAGTTCAGGAGTAATATTGTCTGAAAGAAATGTAAAATACTTCCCACAGAGAACCAGAATATTTGGTGTGTTGTTCTCGAATATGTTATTAAAAAATTCTTAACGAATTACCATAATCAATCAAAAAATAATCATGAGAGAGTGTTTTAATGTACTCTGGTTTTGTTATGAATTGTTCACTTCTGTGGTATAATCGGACCTCATTGGTTCAGGTAGAGTTTAATAGGATGGAGGTGGAATTTCAGGCCATCCTAGTACAGTTCTGATCGATGATTGATAAATATGTACAACATAACCGGATGAGTTTATCTCGATCGCGGATGATAATGTCGATTCGTAAACAGTTATAGAAATTTTTTATTCTTTTTCTACGCTGCAGTTCATTATTGATCTGTTTGATTTGCTAATTACCGGACGGTATGGAAACAATATACCAATCAGTATTTCCATCTTGCTTATTTTTATTTGCAAACATTAGAGAAGTATTCGGTTGCTGCCCACCAAATGATTTTGATCTAATATTTGGCCAGCTGTATTATACTCGTAATTTTGCTAGTGCGATTTCCTTTACCGGAATTGCTGTTGGAAAGTTCACGCTGAATTCGGAGTTAGTTGATGTTATTGAAATCATGGTTGTTCTCGCCGGAGTTGTGTTCGCGGCTATCTGTTGCAGTAATTCCGTTGTCGTTATTACTGTTATGTTTTTCTGATTTTGATGTTGCGGTGTGGTAGATATTAGTCATCACCGAGAACTCGTTATCAGATATCACTGTATCGTCGAGACTGGATGATATCAACGAAGTTGATAATATGCATCCGTTGCGATATGTAATTTAATTATTTGTTTTAATATCAGAGAGTTTCATGGGGATATTTGACGGTTTTTCAAAGAAATTATCCACGGTTTTATGTTTATTTTTTAAATAAAAAAATTATTACGGAGATTTCCAAATGCATCTCGTCATATTCAGCCCGCAGTGTTGATAGTTTATCGTCAGTGGTTATATATTCTTCTCTCAGCGCGTATACATAGTTTCTTGTCACAGCGTCACTGTCCGATGTTGGATTACCAAGTGCGGTTATTTTATTCGAGTTCATTTTTAGCTCGCCCGTCATTGTATCACCGGATTTCTTTTTACTCGATTATTAATATTATCTAAAACAGTTGGAAAAGAAACCTCTGGTTTAATCCTACCAGTAGAATCAAACACTGCTAGAGAATTTTCGGTTACTCCATTAGGTCTAACTATAATATCATTCAAGGAAACATTACATGGTTTTAATTTTCACTGTCTATCTTGAAAATACCACTATTTCGTTTGGATCCATACTTGCGAGATTTAACATTTCAGATATTTCATCCTCGATAAATGTTTTTTACATCATCTGCTGCCGATATCCCCCCGGTGGTTTCTTTTAGGCTCTCGAGAGATCTCCTGTAAATATCAATCATTATATTTAAGATCTCTCTAAAAAGCAATTACTTGTGTATTCGTGTACAGCTTTAAAGGGTGGTTTGGTTGGCATAAAAATACCTCTGAAGTTTTGTATTCTTAATTTTTTAGCAGCATCAAGTAAATACAAATTTGACAGCGGTGTTATTAAATCGTCCCTGGCAACATCAGGCCTTTCCCGCTGTATCATGAATAGGGAGTCCCTGGTAGTCTTAGACCCCGCCATGTTTTGTATCCCTTTCCCGTTGGTGTCTTTATTGACATTCCAGCATGGGTACCAACTGCTCCTAACTCAGCGGCTTTTGCGACTGCAGGGGCGGCAGCGGCAATCACTACTGGTAACGCAGCGAGAAGAGGAAATATTCTGCCTATTTTAATCATATCCTTGATCGTGGATGGAGCGAAATTAAGTTGAACGCCATATTTTGCATTAAGTTGGTTAAGTTGAGTTTTAGTCTGCAACAAATTATTTGAAATGCCGCTAGCAATCTGATATTTTTTTAATGTTATTGTTGCTCCACATGTACTTGCGTTTTTCGATTGCAATTTCTTCTCCTGATCAGTAGTCAGAGTGACATTAAAGTGATTGTATGACATTTTATTAATCAATGAGATTGGTCTAATTGTTTACATGTCTTTGGAAAACATTACATGCATCAACGACACTCATTATTCCACTTCCACCTTCGAGTAACATCGATTTGTCGCTGAGAATGAGAGCAATTACTCTGTACTGAGCGATAGCCTCTCGGTTTACAAGAGCTCGGAAATATATGTCAACGACACTCTGTCTGGTTAAATCGATATGATCAAGTGAAAAGTAATAAATCGGATATAAACTTTTAAAATCATATTGCGATAATTGTAGAGAAGTATCAACATTTTGATCACGCCGCGTAAACGTTGATAAACGATGGGATATACGCGCTATGTGGTTTTGTACGTAATCGAGCAAAATATTTTGAGACAGTTCTTGTTAACCGTTTATCTTCAACGAGACATCGTTAACTCCGAGCTTATCAAATATCATGTAGCTAAGCAATTGTTTATCAGCTGAATCTAATCGTTCAGTATTCTGTAGCGTAACAAATATATGCCTGGGAGAAGAAACACCTTATTTTGCTGTCACAAACCACGTAAAATCACCATAACAGTACGTATCATTGTATCTGTTGAAACTGATAGCCATGATATCAATGATTTACCACCTGTGTCCATAAACGATAGTAATCTTTCCTCCTTGGTAATTGATGGAGTCATTACTGGGAACCATAATGAAAGTTTTGATAGGATACTTCACCATTAGCAACACCAGCACCATGCCAGATTGCATCTTGTCATCACTTTTTTGCGTATGTTTAACACCGATGATAACTGTTCTAACATTTCTACAGAATCCGAAAATATGAATCAATGGAATCGCGCAAGAAAATCTTCCATGCCCATCTAACATATTATTTTTTTGCTTCGAAACCCACGTTGAGTTTAGGATTAGCATTAATAATCATATTTTCGACATCAACATCAGCAGTACCAACGTTATTTTTTGGTCGCCTTATAACATACTGATTATGATAAGCGTTGTCAGGAATATCCTTAGCAAACATCATAGAGGGACCAAACGATCTTGTATAATCATCGGAATATCGCGCCAAACCAACTATTGTGGCAACATCAACATCATGCTCAATAGATTCGATTTCTCTTCCAACAATCATATATGTAGCTTTACTAAACAGCGCCATAATACCATTGTTGACAAAACCAACTCGGTCATCATTTGCATATTCCCCACCAGTAGCTGTTAGAAGTTCTCCTTCTACTTCAGCGGGTAAGAACTATTTGCTTGTATCTTGAACTTGAAGTTCGATTCTAGATCTGGAATCGGGTTGCATCGCGTTATAGGAATAAAATTGATAATCGCGTACGGAATCATTTTTGAGAACCGTAGCGTCTATATCAAATGCTGTGTCGGGTGAAGATTTAAATAGCTTATTATATATTTCTCGATCTAAATCGAGATCTCGCTGACTTTTTCAGACGACTTCCCGCTATCAGATTTGCAGCAATATTTATCTTCGCATCAGATCCTTGATTTATAAGCGCTGCTAGTTTTTGATCCGCCGCTTGGTTTATTATCTTACTAACATTCGCGTGCATAATATCCGTAGACGCCAGTTTCACTGGTGGTAGTGGTTTTCGTCTTCGAATCAAAGTGGTTAGTCTTTCTTTAGCTGCAGAAAACTCTTTACTGGCAACATCACCAACAGCACTAATACCTTTATCACGAATAACTTGAATAGCTTTCATCGATACTTGTTTTGCGATTGGTGCTATTTTTGGAGCCATCCTTGCAAATAACCCTTGAATAACATTACCAAGACCATCTCCATAATATATTTTATTAAAGGGCAACCGTGAATTTACTACGTAAGTCATAGTTGGCTTATGGTGTTTGTAGTGTATGATCATCCTATTTAATTATTATTTATCTAATCGTGTTACTAATTATCACCAGAACAATAAATCACTGTGATAACCATCAACGAGTTCATCGATAAATTCTCGATATACACTGATATCGATGATATCACTTTGAAATAATCGTCTACAGATATCAGCGGCTTCATTAATTATTTCCGGTGAGTTATTTCCAGCTCGTTTACCACCTAATATGATTTCTAATCGTGTTATGCCGGAGAGAATATTATTAGGACAGGCAACAAGACCACTACCTCCGCTTGGAGTTTCACTCAGAGAAAATCCTTCACCAGTAGTAACAGGCTCATCATAAGAGTCTTCCCTTCTAGAAGATTTAGATTTTTTATATTGCGGTTGAGAAGATTTTTCATACGGTGGTTGCGTGGGTTGCAAACGCTGTTGTTGCTCAGTATGAACAGCTATGTCAAAATCTTGTATTTTAAAATCACATTAATCGCACCATCATTAAATCTTTCAAGTAATGAAACCCTCCTTTGAGTTTCACCAACAGCACCTTCTTCTTCGACAGGGTCAACAACAACTGCCTGCGGTTGTGGTTGAGCCGCAGCTATTTGTTTTAAAACTGAAAGAATACCCTTTTATCTTTCTTCTTCATACGTAGTATCTCCCAATATAGCTCTTTCAGTAGTTATTGCAGCTTTTACAATAGCCGTAGTAACAGGTCTAAATAACTGTTCAGCACCTGTTGCAAAATCAACTTGAGATTCCTGCCGCTGCTGTAATTTTTGTCTAACTCTATCTTGTACGGGTATACATTTTTTAATCGCGACTAGTCGCTCTCGAGCTAATCTAGTTGTTAACGATTCTCATACCATTTTTTTTAAAAGATATGATTTTATTCGTAGAGAGGGTGTGACAACGAATAGGCGTCAAAAAATAAATGATCAAGCGCGTACTATGTTTTAAGAAAATGACAAAAGGAAAGTAACAGAATTAAATAACCCCCAAGAGAATCTCGGTTAGTTAGAAGCTTTTGTTTAGTGTTTTTGACAATTGTGTTTTTCGGTTTGGGAGGAGGCCTTGGTTTGCCAAATAGACGCCTCTATAAAGCTGTCAGATTCATCCTCTCTGCTGCTCAGCTCCCTGTACTATTTTGACGCGTTGTGCGTCTTAGCTTATAAGTTGGGTCCAACGTCAAATAGCATAACCCCAGATGTCACATTACCTGCAGATAGATCAGGGTCTGTGTGGTTTATTCTATCCATCACTCGTAACAGAAACCATAGACCCAGATATGTAATCGTATACGGCAGCATCGGAGTAAGGGATATGCAGGGCGCAGGTGAATACAATTTTTGATATAGCATATATTATAAGTTTTGGCACACTCAAACATTATTTTAACAAGTGCGATATAGAAAGTATAACATATTTGGTGGCAAGCGTGCGTGTAATAACATCCACAAGCAGACACTATAATCTACTCCCATTTACAAGCATACCTAAGTATTTCTGAGTGTTCAATAGGCTTTTATTTAAAATAGTATCGTAAGTTTCTTATATCAAATTATTCAGGGGCAGGAAAAAGAAACATATGTGGTGCGATTTAAGTAAGAATTAGGCCTTTAGTGATTATCCTCTCCCATATTCGGTCTATGTTATGTTAGCATCCATATTATGTCAACATTCTTATTATTTAGTTTATATGATACACAATGAGGTCTTTTTTTAAATGTTATAGGAAATAAGTAAATAACAAAGTATGTAATCAAATAATACATAATACACACTTTTTCTCTGCTTGGTGTGATCAGTTTTAAAGATGCTGTGAACATGTTCCGTTACAACTATTTTTACAAGATTTAAAGTAATTATTATAGATTTGGAATGCGTTTGACTTAATTAGATAAAGATGAATACAATTATTAACTTGACTAATAAGTAAAACTCCAGACCTTCAACACTGCAGTATTACTTTAAAGATGAGCACCGATCGTGGAATCTAATACCTTATCAATAGATCAAGTGTCACTGTGAATTGTGTTCCGTCTGGATAAAATCACATAATTGACTTTTTATAACACCCATTATTCATCCATATTACGTTTTTGCTTCGTTTGTAATGGAACGATAGCCTGAGGCTAAACGTAGACAACTACATGAAGTATATTTGTCTTAAGAGAACGCAAACCTTTCTGGCCGATGATTAATAAGCTTTGATATAAACACAAGATTACGTATTTACTACTTAACTATTACTTGCTGAGTGATATAAGCATTTGATACTTAAATGCAACGTGAAAAAGCAATATAAGCAGTTGATGCTTAATGCAAGGTGAAAAGTAAACGAAGTATGTTATGGCACTTACCTAATAAAGTGAGGATTAATGTAAGTATTTGATATTTAATTATAATTTAAAGAGGGATATACTGTTTTGAGACTTGACTGTAACGCGAAGTGGATCATAAGTATTTGGTGCTTTACTGTAACACAAAGAGTAATATAAGTATTTTAAACTTAATTGTAACGTCATGGGTTACATACGTATTTGATACCTATGTGTAACGTCACTAGTTATATAAGTATCTGATACCTAATTGCAACGTCATAAATAATATAAGTATGTGATACTTAATTGTAATGTCATAAGTAAAATAAATATTTGATACCTAATTGTAACGTCTTGAATTATGAGTTATAGAAGTATTTGATACCTAACTGTAACGTCATACATTATATAAGTATTTCATACTTAAATAATTGCAATCGAAGTAGCTTGTAGAGGAAAGTAATGTTTCGATTGGTCAGAATGTTATCACGTGATCAAAATGAATTGCGTTCATTTCAGAATGAACTGTTAGGAGAAACTACTTTTCAAAGAATACCCACGTCTATAAATAGTCACGTGTACAGCAGACGATAAACAATGCTAGTGAAGGCAGAAACGAAGTAAACATTAAAGGAAAAGAACAATTTTACAATTTCTTTTAAAAATAATTGAATTACATTAATCTGAAAGATTAAAGCAACATATACTTCACACTTTTTTTTATAAAAAAAATATTATTTCTTTGTTGAAATATGTTTAAAGTATGGATAAAAATTAAGTGCGCTAGGTCAATGTCACTGGCATTATGGCTATCGTGTCAGAAGTTTGGAGATTCGTTCGCTAACTTTGCCTTATCAGAAAGATTTCTCGCATGATGATATTTATAATTTTGACCCTTCTATATTTGACGTGCCTTTTTAAGTGGAAAAAGTATTACAAACTGAGTTGTCATTTCGTTTGACGGATGAAAGGTTGATCTAGCGGCCTACAGGATGATCACAAACCAAAACACTTCAAATCACTTAAGTCTCTAAAACATATCAGAACAGCGGTACTCAAAATCTACCAATAAAAACACTAAATGGGTCTACAAAACTTGTACAGGTAGATTTTATCATTCATTCGATAATCATAATAAATTAACTATAATAACAATAATAATGACCAGTATACTGGACTGTTCATTAATATAAGCATTGGTAATATTGCTTGATACTTAATTTTTTCTTATGTTTTCTTAAATTATATATTATGAAAAGGCAATATACTGTTTCATTCATGCCATTTTTATACAAAAAACTTAACTTGCTTTTAAGTGAATAAAATGTAGTTTATCTTTAAATTAATATTTGTGACAGCATAACAAATGTAACAAATTTGTTATATAAATACAAATTATGGAAAGGAGATATGAAAGAATGATTGTTCCCAAAGATCTAAATATTTAAAATGTTATAAAATAGTTTCTACCAAGCAGAGCAACATATGACTTTCAGAATGACACAAAGATAAGAATACAGAGATAGAACTGAAGTCATCTTAGTCTGCACATGTGTCATTTGGCCCAAATGTTAACCATATTTTATCCCAAAGCAGCCCCTAAGGTCACCACAACATGAAAGAGGATGCTCCTTGAAGCCCGAGCTAAAGAATACTATAAAAACACTTTTTAAAATGTTGGAGCTATTATTAACTGCTTTATTCAGGTTGAATGTGGTCATTCAATTAATAATTTATTGTTACACACCCTGAGTTTAAAAATCAAACAACATATTAAATGCTAAATAGAAATATAAAGTTGAACTCGACACATGCCAGTTATTCCTCCATCAGACATGTATGCGATTAATCAATACCTGATGCATGATAATCCTATCGCACTCAGATACAGGGTTTGGTTATACCTCTCCATCCACTATGTTACTCTTGGATTAGAATTACACAGCCAATTAATACCCACCAGTCTCGAAATCAGATTTGATGAAACAGGGGCTGAATATGTCGATTTGACCCATCAAACTATGGAAACAAATCATCATGGAGACTTAAATGCTAAGGAGGAAAATTCTTACATGGGAATGTATGCAGCTGGTAGTCAAAACTTCCCAGTCAGGTCAGTAAAATACTACCTCACACACATTAATCCAAGAGCTTAATCACTGTTTTATCACATTGATAAAAATGCTGTTGAAAATCCCCAATTTTGTCAAATATGGTATACCACAAAATGAGTTGGACAGAGACAATTAAGCAGTTTTATGCCTGACATATGCAAAAATACCTATATATCTGCAAGATATACTGCTCACTCTCTTTGTGCAAAAGCTTTGAATGCAATGATCAACACCAACCTTCCTGCTAGGTACATTATGTATCTGTCTGACCACTCCAATGAACTATCACTGAAACCATACACAAGGCCCAGCACTCAACATTACAAAAAAATTTTAACATTCTTTCCAATTGATGTTCAAATGTAACATTGTCTGCTCAAGAATCTTTTGCAGTACTCACTTTCATGCAAATGTAAATGTTCAAAATGACCTCAACAAACACAAGAAATCTAACTCAAGAAAATGTTCAAATGACCCCTATAAACCCAAGCAGTACATATCAAGTAATTGTTACTGAATCTGCTCAAAATCTCTATCAAACACTATATGCTAATACAATGAACTCTATGACAAGTTCATCCAACTATCATTTCAATAAATTCACCTTCCAGTTTAGTTGCAACTAAACAAAGTGCAAACAAGTTAAGAAAATACATGATATGCAAGTTAAGTGTCAACTATCCAGTCTAGAACAATAGTTTTTGTCATGTATAACTCCTGGTACTTTTTTATGTCAATTTCCAATTAATAATTTTATATAAATTTTCTAAACTTATGTCCCAAACTTAATGATAGGGATATGGTTATGAACCATTGTCACTAAACAAATCATGTAAAAAAAAAAATAGAAAGATAAAGTAAGTACTCAATTATTTTTTAACTGTGTATGTCTGAACCAACAAAAATGATCACACACTTTCTATAACCTATCCTCATACACCTAGATGTACTAGTCAAGCCTGTTTATATACACGAAAATAGGTTTTGAAGAACGAAATTAGATCACTCACGTGTGATAAATATGCAAAATCACACTGGCAGTATATGAATGCATACATTCTTGGCCATGAATCCCGACTTTAAATATAGAGCTCCACTTTGAATACACGTGTTCATTAAGGTAAAATATCAAAATCACGGCAGCAAATTCCATACATCATTTTCCATTGAATCAAGGACTGGTATTATGATGACCTTATTACGATCAGGCAGGACAACCCCAAGTGCTATAAATAGCTACGTAAAAAAACCCACCAAATTATGTATTACTACGCTCAGTTAAGATTTATGTTTCTTACTGATGGAAACAAAATAACATAGCAAACAAATGAAATTTCAATCATTACAATTTACTGAAGGGCGTTATGTAAGCTGTGTGAGTCGGCAACTGACAGTTCATACCACGATGAACGCAGAAAAAACAACGTTAAACTTTTAATTGTAACGTCATGAGTTATATAGAATCTATGTTGGGGTTTGGACCGCGAAAATGAAATCCCAGCCTAGGGGTGATATTATTTGTATCCCAATGAGGCTTGTCCGAGTGGGGAGACATATAATGTAACCCCGCAGCTGGGATTTCATTGTCTCGGTCCAAACCCCAACGTAGATTATTTTTCTCACCCAATATTATCCTTTAAAGTAAAAATAACTCTTTACTAGTGTTCACGTCTCAATGTTTACATGCGGCGCATGAATACAAAGATGCTAATGAGGGCTGTGGTGTGACCGTTGCGTCCGAAGTACACAGTTCATACGCGTGAGCAAAGAAAAATAACAACATTAAACGTCGCATAGTAATGAGGTATTATCACATTTAATATATGGATGTTATGTGAAATTAACAATAAATAGTCATAATTTATTACAAGAAAATGTTGCATTTTGATCAGTTCCAATTAGACAATTATATTGAAAAGATTTAAGCGATACTGTGCCGACACCTCTATTGTAGTGTATAGGCTATTATTATAACGAAAAGTTACATGTAGAATAAGTGTCCGTGCATTGGTTATTAACGGGTAATTAAAGATCCGTGTCACTATCGTAAATAACTCTCCTTTTCTTTGGAGGTGGTGAAACGATTTGTGACGTACTTGTGTTGTAATTCCTATTGATCGTAAAATTGGCATTCCGTATGAAAGACCCTCCAAATACAGACCCTAACGGATAGCCTTGTGATGATTTATATCGTCTGTCTTGGAAACATGGCAAGTGTTGCTATTAGTAGTGGAAGGAATTGCTACATGGAAATTTGTTTGTGGAGTAACGTGTGGACGAATAAATGATTCCGTCTGGCTGGTATGTTCATTAATTGTCACCAAATATTGCATGCAATTGTTTGATTCAACTGGGGCACAATGGGGATGTTTAACAAAATTAGAAAAAGTATGCTTGACATAACACATTTCTGGCTGTTAGTAAGTTTTCTGTAGTTGTTGAGAGAGTTGGGATTTTGTGACCAGTGATGTGCATAGCCTGAGTGTCTGGAACATTGTTTTCTATTAGTTTCTGACAGACATATTTTCTCACGCTAGAGTTGGTAATGCGTTTAGAAGCCAAATCTGGCAGGTTTACTTTCATAGCAATTTTTTTCTGTAGCGAGTTAAGCTTTCGGGCACCAACTGGTGCACGTAAAAACCATTGCTCATTTGGCCCAGGTGCATGCACGTAAGTTACAGTGGCAAGGTAAAATGGATGGTCAGTGTTACAAAAATCACTTGGACGTTTGTTCATAAAACATTTGTAGATGGTTACTGGACATCTATCTGGAAATAGATATTTAGCATACATCCTTGGTTTTTCATTTCTCGTGTTTTTTGTATGTCCTCCGCTGTCCTCGTCTTTGTCTGTCTTTCGTTAAACTCTACGTATTCTATTCTAAGTTCGCAATCCTGCTTTAATGATATGTCTCTCAACTTTATGTTTCTGTGTTATTGTTCCCCTCCCCGTACCATAAAGTGCAAAGTATTATTAAACCATAAAGTATTCAGTTAGCTTGACGGAGTGCTGGGGCCCAAAAGCGAGTGTTACTATAATTTGTTTATGTCATCATCAGTTACAGCATCAGCAGTTTTGGGTTTGTTTCCTTTTCCTTTCTTCTTCAGATCTTTCTATTTACTTTTTAGGGCCTCTCTTGCTTGATAAAATTCAGGGCCATAAACCAAGCTGCAATTGTATCTGTTTCGTCTCAGTTATCATTCAAACCTTCCCATGATACCTACAGTATAATAAATAATTATAAAAAGCCTTGTACCTAAGATCTCTCTCTCTCTCTCTCTCTCTCTCTCTCTCTCTCTCTCTCTCTCTCTCTCTCTCTCTCTCTCACATCATCATCATCATCATCATCATCATCATCATCATCATTTGTCATCCATGTAGGTGAGGGTCTGAATTGCTTTATCAGTCAAGTTCTTTAATTTAGAAAGCAATTTACCTTTTACAACTATAAATAAAATTATTGTTCATTATATAATATTTTTTTGTAAATTATTATTCATTCTGGCACTCATTCAAAAATCAATTTACGTTTGAACAAATTGTAAGTATATCTCTTGCGCTATGCATCATTTTTTATGCTCATAGATTATTCTTTAAATTCAATTGTGTCTTATCAATCAGTATGAAGGCCCTTTTTTACCTCTCAATGTTGTCGGCTTGTATTCACTTCCATCATTCTGACGAATTGAAAGGAAAAATCTTGAGAGAATGCTGTTCAGGGCAGCTGCCGGAACTTTATGTATTCATTGTTTTTCTCAAGATATTCTTCTAGATGTTTTAACTGTCCCAATGTCTTGCGTTTGGTATTCGCATTTTCATGCTCCAAAACAAAATGTGTGACAAATTGTTCGTCCACTTTTGTAAATCTGCTCTCTTTGACAGTTTCATTTTTTTTATTTCCACTCCTGATTTTGTTATTTTCTCCGACGAAAGTTGGTTCGCTTTTATTTCATTTGTTTCCCAGTCATCAAAAAGTAAGGAAAGAGCATCTAACTCATGCTTTGTTGAATTCTCTGAAATTACTAGTTCATGTTTAGCATAATGTGTGAAACTTCCATAATCAAAAAAAACATACTGTATACATTGAATAGGTAATCAGTGGATGGTAAACATTTACGATTGTTACTCTCCTACCTTTAAGAGTAAATATGTTTCCTAGCTTGTAGTCCATTTTCTATTTGTCTTATCTTTATTGCTTTCTTTCTAAATCTTCTATTTGGTAGTTATGTTTATTCTCCTCCCTAAAATTATTTTCTTAAATATCTCAAAGTGTTAGCGTTTGTTTGATTGGAAAATAACTCCATCAGGCCAAGCATAAGACAAGAATGGTTGCGTCCCTTGATAAAGTAGTCCGTAGCGCGTGGACACTATGACTGAGACGATTGGTCTGAGATGACTAGACTGAGATAAGAAAACAGCTAGATTTTTCTGTCGCTTGGGTGAGAAATGTAGAATCTATGTTGCGGTTTAGACCGAGACAATGAAATCCCAGTCTAGGGGTTACATTATCTCTCTCCCCACGAGGCTTGTCCGAGTGGGGAGATATATAATGTAACCCTGCGGCTGGGATTTCATTGTCTCGGTCCAAACCCCAACGTAGATTATTTTTCTCACCCAATATTAACCTTTAAAGTATAAAGAACTCTTTACTAGTGTTCACGACCCAATGTTTACATTGCGGCGCATGAATACAAATATACTAATGAGGGCTGTGGAGTGACCGTTGCATCCGAAGTACACAGTTCATACACATGAGCAAAGAAAAATAACAACATA
The DNA here is from genome assembly GCA_030141615.1 of Unio pictorum. NCBI lineage: Eukaryota > Metazoa > Mollusca > Bivalvia > Unionida > Unionidae > Unio > Unio pictorum. The sequence continues at coordinate 4,306,625 of JARLTB010000061.1, forward strand.
AAACGTCGCATAGTAATGAGGTATTATCACATTTAATATATGGATGTTATATGAAATTTACAATAAATATGTAATATTATTAGAAAGAAACTGTTTCCTTTCGTCATTTCCAATTTTGAGTACCCCACTCTCCCATATAAAAGACCCTCGTCACCCTCTAATTATGCGGACCCTGAAGGATAACCATGTGCTAAACTTTCAAGTTCACGGATTCTTTGAAAATTTATATTTCTGTCTTGGAAATATGGCAAGTGATGCAGTGAAATTTGCTTGTGGATTAATGTGTTGAGGAGTAAATGATTCCATCTGGCTATTATAAATGATTCCTTCTGGCTGGTAAGTATATTATTTGTTAATAAATATTGCAGGTATATTCAGCTTGAGCACAACGGAGATGCTTAACCAAATTATAATTTGAGCATGTTTGACATAACACATTTCTGGCTGTTGCTAAGTTTTCCGTTGTTGTTTAGAGAGTTGGGATGATATGAATTTTATAGGTATATAGTTTTATGTTCATGGATCAGTGTTTTCTGACATAGTTCATTTCACACACCATTGTAAATTTTATCCTATCTGCAGCACAGTAAATTTTCAGGTCAGCTTCATTAAATGTAGCTAACAGTATATACTATGTTTCACGCGTTTCGGTATGTTTTTAAGATAGATTGCCCTTAAGTAACTATGTCTTGGTTATATATTATTTGTTGTTGTTGCTGCTGCTGTTGTTGTTTTATTTGAGAACAACTATGGCACAGCCGAAGACAAGAAGGGTTTCTTTTGTTAAAAGTAGTTCTGACACCATGACAGACGATTGGTCTGAGATGACTATGACTGAGATAAGAAAAGTAAGGTTAGCAAAACAGCTAGATTTCTCTGTCTTTTGGATGAGAAATAGAAGTATCTGATACTTAATTGTAACGTCATGAGTTGTAGAAGTATGTGATACCTAATTGTAACGTCTTGAGTTATAGAAGTATTCGATACCTAACTGTAACGTCATGAGTTATAAAGTATCTGATACCCAATTGTAACATGCAGAGTAACATAAGTATCTGATACTTAATTGTAACGTGAACAATAATATAAGTATTTGGTATGTATCCTCCAAATGCAGGTTTATATATTCTAAATTCATGTTATATTATTATTCACCGTTATATATTGATTAATTTTTAAATCGATATGTATTTACTGATATTTCACTTATGATTTCAGATACAGTAAGACCTATTTCTTCAGTATGAAATACATTGTTCTAGGTCAATTTACATCAAAAACGCTGTCTTCAAATTTGCTACAAAAAGTCGAGGCAATCGCGTCATACACAAGCCAATAGCACCCAACAACTACCTGAGGGTAATAACAACCATAAAAATGATACATAAGCTTCAGCAGTGAAGTCTAGCTGAGAAAAGTAAATGTTATGAAAGTATATCTAGGGGACACAAATGGCTGTGCTCTTTTGCGGCACATTAAAATCAACAGCACACATCAATTAACCGAAAACATGTCTTAAGTAACCATGTTAAAAATTCGTCAAGCGGATATAACATCTATTAGCCTGCTCCGAAGCCCTGTTCTTGGAGTTGATTTCACAACCACGGCCTGGTTAAGAATGTCCAGAATGTGGGCGGGAAGCGTGTCTTCGTCATGGTGGACAATGACCCATGGCTCCCCTGAAACAAATTATAATAAATACCTATAATTAGTGTCATAATCATGGCTGACAAAATACTTTTGACTCAAAATTCTACTCATAACTATTTCTATTTATAATTTATATTGAGGCCAAAATTAAGTATAGCTAAACTCGTACCGAATACTTTTTTTTTTACAAGATCATGACAATATTTTCTTCTGAATATTTAATAGTCTTTCATATTTTGTTTGACTCTTGTGTTCTATAACGTTGTTTCGTTCAAACGTTAAGAGCAATTATACATATCTCGGTGTGTGATACATAAATATTAATTCCGACGACACACGGGATGATCCATAGCTTCTCTTTTAAAAAGAATATGACAGATAATAAATAGGAATGCACTTAATTATATTGTGAAATGGCTTTCGCTATAACAGAAAGATTCGCTGGTCATAAAATAGCTCGAATTAATTGATACGTGGATGTAATACAGTCGACACCACGAAACATATCTTGTTAGAAAAATTGGCTCGTTCTTCCCTTATTTGTATACCACATGCAGTGGCATAACATTATTGTAGTGTGGCATAACATTATTGTAGTGTGGCATAATACAATTGTTTATATATCCTTCTGCATTCTTTCTCTATTGATACGTAATTGCATTACATTTTCCATGTCCAAATGTATCAGTGCCGTGTAAATATGTATCATGTATCACGTATGTATGTGGCAATAATATTTGAGCAAAATTGTTTTAGCTTAAATAGCAAGAGTATAGCATAACAATAGCTCAAAACAAGAATTTTGGTCCAAAAATCCCTAGTCCGAGTTTCTTCTGACACTTAACACCCCAGTTTATTTGTATATACAGTTATATTTGGGAGTTAGAACCCATGACATACCGTGAAGTTGGAATTTCATATATAACAAGTATAGAGCAAGTGTCAACGATATTTTTGTTGGTATCACCTAACAACTTCGTTAATGTGTGCTTTCGGCTGGAAAAATATAGCTTTATCCAGTTTGCAGCGATATCAACGTGCTTTTTGTACAAATATTACGTGATTTTCATTTAATCATTGAAACGGAGTGTATTAGTGATATCAATTGAGCATTGGACATTTGATGTCTTTGGCATGTAGGTAGCGAGATCTAGGTAATTATGGGAAGAAGCAATATTGGCCAGAATCAGATCAAGTGTCATTAACGCTTTAATTTGCTAATTACGAATATGTGTGTGTGTATGTGTATGTTTGTGTGTGTGCGTGTTCGTGGCATATTAGCAAAATTCAAATACTCATATAAGTGCAAACCAAATCGTACAGATTTGCAGCAGAAATTAGACACGCAGACATACGGTAACACAAGCTCGCTTATAAACAACATTCTTACAAAGCTAAAGATTTTTCATGTAAGAAGTGCCTAGAATATATTTTTTTGACATTTAGGTATTTATTCCAGATTTTGAATACACATCAGCACATGTTATACTCTACCTTCCTCTGCGTTATCACCAATATGTTTTGTAAGTTCCAGACCTACTCCATGATTTATGGCCTCTCCTGCTCTGTTCCGTCCTGCGCCCAGTTTACAACTAACCTCGGCGCACTTTAGTCCATCGATATCGTGGATATATCCTACAAAACCATAACTGTAAATCTAACTTGCGACTAAAGAGGTTTATGTTCTGGCGACCTTCTTAATTAGTAACCAATCAAACAGAGCGCTGCATTGGTGACTATCGCAAACGTGTATGTTCCGAATAATATTTTTCAACTTCTGTGAATGTGAAATTGTATTTAAATGAAGAATAAAACCACATAGTACAGTATGAATTCGTATTGGAGTTCGTCAGATCTTCACTATGCTGTAGATCTCGATCTGAATCCGATTGCCTACGAAAAGGACGTAAAACTAGCTTAATAATATTACCAGTCAAAATCAGTAATAATTTACATTATCACAATGTTGATCAAATACGGTAAAGGTACACAAGAGCAGAAAAATGGCATTTGATAAAATGTTTTGTATCGTTACCGGTCTGAAATCTGTATTCGTTTTGGTGTTTAATATCATGTTTCTGTCCTAGTCGTAATGGGATATATATATATATATATATATATATATATATATATATATATATATATATATATATATATATATATATATATATATATATATATATATATATATATATATATATATATCCATAATTAAAAAAAATAAAAATAACTACTTCTTTTCTATTGACATTTTATGTTTGCTTTGAAAGGAAATTACTATATAATAACAACCGTATCAAAGAAAATATGTGATAACTGGTATTTCAACTGTTACCTTTGGCTTGGCAACAGACTTCTGTTGTTCTCTTGGATTTGGGCAGAAGCCCTCGCACGTCCGCCCCTGTCCTACAGAGCTGGTCAGCAAGATCCGGTTCGACGCCCTGTGCTTTGAGCATTGCACAAAACTTTTTGACCGCAGTTCCGTCTTGTATGACACTATTGATCATCCGGCACCCATCCTGAACCCTTTCCACATGTCCACACAGAAACAAAGCATGGCCTCCTTAAAGATGAAATCAAGAAAAGACATGGCAATAAATATATACATCTATATGCTAAGCTTGGGATACCATGCATATTGGTGCCTTTTGCGTTAGAAAATATATAATAAAAGAAAACCCACGACTTGTATGAGCAGATAAAAGGAGAAGCTTTCACTCATGAATTAGGAATGTTATATATTGTCACTCTGCCTTCGGCTATTATAGATACGACTGGATACAAAGATAAAATAAGTATAGCAGCAGAGAGGGCGAATCGGACAACATATTTTTAAGAAATCCCTCGTAAATAACGGCTTAAACCAATGAAATCAGGCCAATGTGTGTGTGAATCTGATATCGTTTCATGGATTAGGTCCAAAAAAAAAAATCAGTGAAATCAATGAAATCAAAAACTTTTCAACTATTACAACATCGATGTCACTCGCCCCCTCTGCTGCTGGATTCAACCGAATATTTGATCCAGTCCGATACGATATCGTGTTCGAGGGTCATGTAAATTTATTGTTATAAATCCGTGTGGGGTAGACTGAGCATGACTAAAGAAATTTCTAAATTGATTGAAGTCCATATCGGAACACCATGTCTGCCAAATATTTCGTAGCGTATGTGTATCAACGCCGTTGAATACAGCAAGCATATTACAGTTATCTCTGATCACTTTTGGAATCTGAGTGTATCGTTGAGTGACATAGATCACATCCGTGTTTTTGTGCCTGCCTCGGGAAAATATTCTAGCTGGTTTTTTTTGTTTATCTAACATTACATCGTCGTATACAACTAAATTGTTGATACTTCCATCGAGGTCTTCTACTGATAGTGCCTCGTCAATATCGGTTATAAATTCAATAACATCCTCACCAGCAATCTCTGAAGCGTTTTCATTAAAATCTTTTAGCACTTCATAGCATCGTTGGTCGTCTACGCTAGGGGCAATTAAATACAACTTATCCCACTTCATCCATCTCATTATTAAATTGAGCAACAATTGCGTTTTACCGGATCCAGATGGTCCGATTATAATTGCGCGGATAGAGTTTGGTAGCGCTGCATGATGCTTAACTGGTTCTCTTGTTTTAGTTGCTGAAAAATCAATTATATTCATATCTCTATACATAAATTATGGATCTATATTGTGTGAAGTGTAAGGCGCGTACTGGCACAGATGACTTGACGACGATTACAACTAAAAATAACCGATCAGCGCTTTCTGGTAAATGCGTACAGTGTAGTACAAAGAAATTTAGATTTGTTTCTAAACCCAAGGAACCTTTAAAAAAAAACGAGGAGCTGATATCGCTGCCAAGTTAGCAAAACTCCCTGGAACCCCATGGGCAAAATACCCCGGAGAAAAGCACCTTCCAGGGTATAGTTATTGTGGACCGGGAACAAGACTTGATATCAGACTCAATGATCAAAATCAGCCCCGATCCGGTGAGGAACCAATAAACGCCATTGATAAAGCCTGTCACCTTCATGATGTGGCTTATAAAAGCAGTAATCTGCAACACAGGCATCTAGCAGATGTGAAATTAATTCATGCGTTGAATGCCATTCCTGATAAATCCTTCAAAGAAAAATTGGCTTCATTTTTGATAAAATCGGCTATGAAAAGTAAATTGATGTTAGGTGCTGGTAATTAATAACAACATGGAATCTATTTATTACTCCCCAAGAGGATACTGGAGGGGTAAATCAGCAATCCATAAACTCGCTAGCGCTGCAAAAGTGAAAAAAACACTGCGGCTCATTGGTTATCCAAACAGGCACTATGGCAAATTTATCTACCACCGCCTAAACAAATTAATGTCTCGCATTTTGATGTGACCGGACCCAATGAAGTTCATCAGGCTGATCTATTATTTTTGCCACATGACCACGGTTACAAATACGCATTAACCGTAGTTGATATTGCAAGTCGATACAAGGAAGCAGAACCGTTAAAAACAAAATCGGCCACTGAAGTAGCTTCTGCATTTGAAAGGATTTATCGACGAGGTCCTCTGCACTGGCCAAATCTATTACAAATTGATCCCGGCAAAGAATTTCAGGGTGCAGTGTTATCTACAATGAAAGATCACAATGTCACTATCAGACGGGGGCATACTGCACTGCATCGTGATCAGGCAATTGTAGAACGGTTTAATAAAACCCTTGCTGAGCGGTTATTTGGATATCAATACGCAAAAGAATTCATCCAAGAAAAAAGATCCCGTGAATGGGTTAAAAGGTTACCAGCTGTGATTACTGCACTGAATAACGAGATTACTAGAACAATCAACATGAAACCTATCAATGCGATTAAAAAGAAGTCAATACCTGAAAAACCACAAAAAGATTTTAGCGTTTCCCAACCAATTCTTGGTAGTAATGTCATTGTGAGGTATTTATATGAACCAGGAGAGCTTGAGGGTGGCAGAAAAAGAGCTACTGATCCTATTTGGAGTGTTACTGCACACAAGATATATAGTATAACACGATCTACGGGTAGACCTCCAATCTATAAGCTGGATTCAACTGCCCCTCAACGGGGTTTTACTAGACAACAATTACAAATAATACCCGAGGACACTCAATTGCCACCGCATGGTCTTAACTAGCACCCTTGCGTCTATTGCACTCAAGACAAGTCAACATCACATTGTTTCTGACATGACCGAGACTATTATTTTTTCTGTCAACGGTAAATTGGCGAGGATCTTTATCCGAATACTGCCAACGCATTATACAATTGCAACTTGCACAGTGATTATTCTGTTGTTTCTTCAAAGTGATTATTAAATCAGCATCAATATCAAATTCTCGTTGTTTTTTTTTGTCCTGTTGTTTGTAACCGGAGAGTTTTTTATCAATCATTTTAACATCAATATCATTATCGTCACCAATGATTTCATCATCGCCTGACTCTGTCAGGACAATTCTTCGAAGTTGATTTATTTTTCGTACTCTGGATACTGCGAGATAGACTAAATTCGACCATTCGATGTGATTATCCACCATCCAAACAATTGTATCCGATATAGTCAATCCCTGTGAAGAATGTATTGTTGCTGCGTATCCTAGCGTCCACGGGGATTTATTAGCACGCAATGCATCTTCAACGACATTGATATCAACCAGCACAATATCATTTAATACGAGAATCTGCTTTTCACTCTGTCCTGGAATATCAACTTCAATGTTCTGTTTTCGTGTATCTGATGGCCTATAACAAAGAGGCACTGGAAGCGTTGCAAATTTTTGTTTATGCAATTCAAATAATTTCATCTGAAGTGTATCCCTGACTATTTTTCTACTTGCAATGATCAAATCATTTGGTCTCCACATTTCCCAGAAATCATTCATGGGAGTTTCCGAAATTATTTCACGGGCTATTTCACACTGGATTCTATCCGGTTGTAATCTAATTAATTTCTTAAACTCTTTTAATTTTTCATCAAGTGATCTATGATCAGTATCAATTTCTTCATAATAGTCTACAAAACCCTTTAGCCATTCATGTGGGGATGCACCGACAAATGATGGTGGTTGGCCGTGATCACCGCACATGACGACTTTTGTATTCTTCAATAACAACCACTCAAGAAATATTTTTAAGACATCTTCGGACACTGTGTCTATTTCATCCCAAATCATGATTTCAGGAATAAATTTCTCTCCCATGCGCTCAGGAGTCCACTTATCTCCCTTCCATCGGAAAAAACTATGATAGGTACAGGCATTTACCCCTCTCTGTATCATTTCTCTTGCAAGTCTGTGTGTTGGTGTTAGTACAATCATGTTTGATTTCCCACGAAATAACTCAATTGCCCGGGTTGTTTTTCCTGACCCACCACAGCCGTTTAAATAAACTGTTTTATATCTACAGATTGGATCAGAAATCGGTGGCGCATTAGAAAAATCTGATTGAATCTCTTTGAGATTCCGATAATTATTTTCAATGGTAACATCTGCTGATGGAATATAATCATGAATCATTTCTTTCTTAATTCTCCATGATCCCCAATTCTCGTTGCCAGTAGCCTTAAAATCAGTCATTTTGCTATTTATGTAAAATGAATCAGTGGCAACTCTAACTGCGGTGGTAGGAAATTTATTAATCATTGAAAATAAATTAATAGAAGCATAACCGAGCATAGAAGCTCTCAAATGTGTGTACTGCGGATTGTATCCATCAGTGTAAGTAACAATTGTACCCAATTTGGTTCCATCGGACATAAATGCGTCCTTACGATTGACATATAGGCCTTTATTCGTTAAATCCGCCATTACAAAATCGTATTCAGCGTTGTCTATAATCAATCGTGAAGAATATCTCGTATTATCATCTTTGCCACCCTGAGTGAATTTACCGATTATTCTTCGTCCAAGATCTTTTGCTTCATTGTTTCTGATTTCAAATAACTGTTTGGACCAATCCATGATTTGTTGTTCATTAAAATCAGGAAACAGTTTTCGCTCTTCGCTAATTATTTTTTCTAGATCAGGTTGTGGTAACCAGACTGATTTCTGTGCTCGATAGGATATAATTGCTTCACTGACAATTAATGATTTTAACATCTTACAATCAAGCATATACCGTAATAACACTATTGGCATCCAGTGTTTTTCAGACATGTGTTTACCAATCCAAAGATAACTACACGGATGAAGTCCTGTAGCCATTTCAAATGATACCACACAAGCGAATCCGGTTAAATCGAAATCAGGCAGTGGTCCATTAATAGCAACACGGGTCATTTCGTGTGTGGGGTGTCCAAATCGTTTGAAATATTTCTCGCATTCTCCATACCCGAGAAAACTTCCTGGATAACACGCAATCATATCAACGGAAATAACGGTATCAGCGGTGTATTTTGTATTCCATAATCCTCCATGGCCGTATTCAAGACAAGACAATTTGACATCTGATAAGAACTCACTTCGTGTTGGTTTCCACGCGTTTTTCTTTCTAGCAAAATGTGCTGCAATTGATGGTACTGTAAAGCAGTTTGCTAATAATTGATCGTTGTCTTCTCCGTCTCCAGAAAACTCACTAGCTAGTTGTTTCATTTGATTATGCAGTTCTTCGGTACGATATAATTCTCCGTTGGGTCTTACAAACTGATCAAATCTACATTCTTCGTCTGAAGTACTATGAAATAGCCACATTGACACAGGATCGTTTTTACTCAAATGGTAAATAGCATCAAATAATTTCTGCTCTGAAAAAAACTCTTCGGTTTGGGATAGATATTTTACGGTTCTATCCCGTGGGAATATTGTTACTGCAGATGACCACGCGTGTGCGTTATGATCAATAATTTCAATTGGGGTTCCTTTTGATTGATATTTCGATTCGTATAATACTACACCGGTGATTGTTCTTACTGATATTGGAAATCTCAATGATGTTTCTAATTTAGTTATATCCTGAATTGTTGCCCCATGCTGTTTCACTGTCAGTTCCCACTCGGTTATTTTTTTTCGTCTTAGATTAGTTAGTTTATTTCCCCGGGACGCATTTGTGAAGTGTTCTATTATTCGTTCTGCTACACAATTAAGCCCTGTCGAATATTTCATGGGTGCTAGTTTTGCGATATCAGGTTTTTCATTGAGCGGATAGATCCCGTAAACAACTGCTGTGACAGGATAAGATCTTTCGTAGTAGGGTTTGTCAATTCCGGTCAAAATTCCCGGTTTGGAATCCTGATTCACAGTGATAGTTTTTTTGCCTTTCAAGATAGGTTCAAATTTATCCCTAATAATCCATTTTCCATCCTCACGGATAATGAATTTGATTCGGAAAAAATGACTTTTTTCCCCAATACGTGAAATGATCACTGCTGCTTTTTCATCATTCATGGTAGCGTCAACAACACCATCAATTCGAAATGTTGACCAGCAATAAGATGCTCCATCACGCTTGAATTCATTAAAACAGTCTCTGATGGTTTTATCAAGAATTTTATTCTTGGGTGTATTAGAAACTATATCAAGATTGAATTGAGCATCTTTCCATGGTAATTTCTTGTTTCTGTTTACTACACGTTTTTTGGGTCTATCGCGATTAAATTTAGGATTAATTTTCAATAATCTCTTAAACTCTTTCATGTTTCTGTCTACTACACGTTTTTTGGGTCTATCGATATTAAATTTAGGGTTAATTTTCAATAATCTCTTAAACTCTTTCATGTTTCCGTCTCTTGGGCGTTTTGGACGTTTGTTTCTGTTTACTACACGTTTTTTGGGTCTATCGATATTAAATCTAGGATTGATTTTCAATAATCTCTTAAACTCTCTATCAGCATTGAATTTAGCATTTTTCGAAGTCAATCTCTTGAACTTCATCATGCTATACATAAAACAAGTATTTAAATGAAAGTTTTATATATAATGAACCAATGCAAATGGCTCATGATGGGAAATGTAAACCCGTGTAACAAATCATGCAGAAAAAATGAGTACTGTAGGTATCATATGCAAAGTTTTCGACATGGGAGCCTTGGTCCGTTACCCTGTATTCGATATGGGGTTGGGGTTAAGGGAAGATCACAATTGTGTATTGATTGTGGTGGTAAGCGATACAGGGAATTGAAGCGTTATTATGATAAGAGAATAAAAAATGGACAATCCATCAGAAATTATGACCCTGAAAAAGTCTTTGACCCTGATAACGTCACTGACAAAATCATAAGAACTCCGCAAGACTACATCGAAAGATTCTCCAGGGATGTAATTATTAAACCAAACACTGAATTAGACAAACAATAGTGTAGTATATATGAACCAAGAATTCAGACCACACCCAGTGATTACAAATTATGAAGCATCCAGTGATGGTGTTGTAAGACACTGTAGACTGAAGAAACCGGTCGGTTTTGTGAGTAATCAAGGGTATTTGAGGTTTACTGTTGGAAAGAAAACTTATCTCAATCATCGTTTCGTGTATGAATGTCATTATGGATTGATCGAGAATGGTTTTGTTATTGATCACAAGGATTCTAATCCAAAGAATAATTCTGTATCAAATCTGCAGGCTATCACACTGAGTGAGAATTCCAAACGAGGAAGGGCTGGCACTTGCAAAACGGTTTGGAAGAGACCTGTGAAATCATTGAATACAACAACTAACGAAGAGAAAATATTTCAATCAATAACCAGCGCCGGTAGGCATTTCGATATTTGTTCACCCTCAGTACGAAATGTTGCAGAGGGGGTTTATCGATCGGCTATTTCAAAAAAGAGCGGACAAAAAGTTCAATTTAGTTATGTCTAATGCTTCATATTTTTCAATTAGAGATATGTCATTGCTATAGAATAATGAATTCTGAAAACATGAATAGCATCATAGTTGAAATAGCAAAATTGAAAAATCAGGATATCAAACTATCAGATGGATTAAATCCTGATCAAATTGTGTCTGATTTTCAGGATATAGAATACGGAGTCAGCACTAACAAATATATGCTACCAAAGAAATATGCACTCATCAAAAGAATTCAGAATTCTATTAGAGACTCTCTTTCATTTTCAAGTGTCATCAGTGTGTTCGTCCCGTTGTATACTATCGTAGAACGAATACGAATAAAATTAGGTAACGAATACGAATTGAAAAAAGAAGTCAACTCTAAAATTAGAAACCTACGAGCATTAATTCAAGAAAATTGATTGCCCGACCATTGATTGCCCGATCATTATCATTTTTTGATTGCCCGACCATATCATTTTTTTTTTAGCCGACCCTCAAGGGAATGTCAAAAATTGAATGAGGGAACTATCAGTATTATTTATTTTATATACAATTATGATACTTCCCTCATCATTGATAACGTCCTTAAAACAATCAAATAACACTTCCATGACTGTGTTAAAAATCATCCGACATGTCAAAATAGAATGGAGAAAGTCACAGTATTAATTATTTTATATACAATTATGTGACTTTCTCCATCATTGATAGAGCCGTTAAAACAATCAAATAACACTTCCATGACTGTGTTAAAAATCGTCTGACATGTCAAGTGTTTTACAATTGAAAAATGGTTTCTGATTTCAAATAATGGTCAATGAAGCATTAACAACCCGATTGGCTCGTGAACGACTAGATGCAATTAAGAGATTTGTACCAATTCGTGACTCTGTCAGGAATAAACTACAACAACGACAGAGTTTACAAACGGATTTTGCTTTAGGGTCTGAAGAGTTGTTTAAACCAGTAACCACAGCAACGAAAGGGGTAGAGCGTGCTTTACTGGGAGATGTTCCCGAGACGGGAAAATCTGTTATTGGTGAACTTGAAAAAATAGCAGCGAAAACTGAACAAACAAAACAAATGGAATCAAAAAGAACAGTAGAGGACTTACGCATGAGATTTAACGAAGAAGGGTTAGCAGCAATTGATGGGACTGATCCAACAGAAATTCCTGCGCTTGTTGTTAAGACTTATGAAAACAGAAAAAAAATGTTGAAACCAGAACATCATAAGTTTGTTAAGAATTTCACTCTTTGGGCTGATATATTCTACAAAATCAAAACTGGAAAAAGTCAAAAAAAGACAGATAGTGCATCATACAATGAATATATCAAGATGGTGGATCACGTGTATAATCAATACGAAGAGTTTAAACAACAACAAAAACCGCCAAGATTGCAAAGAAAGCGACAGCAACCTGCAAAGAAAGTACTCTACTCTCCTAAAAAACAACAAATACCACGTGATGATGATGATGATGATGATGATTATTTACAAACTACGGATTTAGAAAAACTAGATGAAGCAACTGGTTATAGCGGAAGTGGATTGCAAAATCCAAGGATTGGAAACACTTGTCCTGATAGTGTTATCAATGATATATCACGATTAGATGTTCTTGTAGGAGGATTCCGAGCTGGAAATAACTCTCCAGAAATAATTAATGAAGCAGCTGATATCTGTAGACGGTTATTTGCCGGCGGTATCATGGATATCAAAACATATCGAGATTTCATTGACGAGTTAGCAAATGGGTATCACAGCGACTGAATTGATTAGATAAATAACAATTGAAAACACTAGTGTTTTTATAATAATGATCATACACTACAATCATGATAAACCAACCCTCGTCTATGTAGTTAATTCACGATTGCCTGTTTATAGAGCATACTACGGAGATGGTTTAGGTAATACCATTGCTGGGTTATTTGCAAGAATGGCTCCAAAAGTGATGCCGTTAGCTAAACAATTATCAATGAAAGCCATTGATGTTATTCGTGATAAGGGTATTGGTGCTGTTGGAGATCTTACCGGAAAAGCGTTTTCAGCCGCGAAGAATAAAATAACATCATTAGTGAGACGAAAAAAGAAACCGTTACCGTCTACAGCAGAAATGCCTGCAAGTGTTAGTAAAATAATAAATAACGCAGTAGATGAAAAACTAGCATCATTGGTGACTCCAAGTGACCAAAATAACATGATAGCAAACATGATAGCGGGAAGTGGCTTTAAAAAACCACGTCGATGAAATCCTACGGATTTTCACGCTAGCGTTTTTTCACGATGAAAATCTTTTTATGATTTCACGATTTAGACTCTGATAAATAGAATAAAATGTTCAAAAGGTCACCTGATCCAGCGTTTGATATGGATGCCCCAGTTGGCAAGAATGATTCTGTACGCGATTTTCAATTTTATTCTTATCATGCAATACAACCCGATCTCCGATCGCGAATTGAACTTCAAGTTCATGATACCAGTAAATACTTTTTGCCGTGTGAAGCATTTATTGAAGTAGAAGGAGAACTTGTAACAAATGATGCTGTTCATAATGATCCACCATATGACAATAACCCAACTATCAAAGTTGGCTTTGTCAATAACGGTATTATGGCGTTATTTGAAAGCGCTAAATATCTCATTGATGGAAAAGAAATTGAATCCATTGATCGTGATGTTGATGTGGCCACAACAATCATAGGGTTAGCGAGATATTCTGATGATTATACAAGATCAGCTGGTCCATCTATGATGTTTTCTAAGGATATTACTGATCACCCTGAACACAACCAGTATTCTAGAGTCAAGGCAACACATGCTTCTTCAGTTAATCCAGCACCAGCCGGATATACAAGACCAGCTGGTGATTTTGATGTCATAAATAATGTTCCTAATTTCAATCTAGGATTTGCAACACGCGTAGCAACGTTGCAAGGACAGCGTCGACAATTTTCATGTGTAATTCCACTGCATCATATTTTCGGATTCTGTAGAAATGTTAGAAAAGTTATTTATGGAGCTAAACACACAGTAGCGCTTGTACGAAAGGGTACTGATAATGATGCAATATGGCATGATGCTGGTGTTGCTGATGGTAAAGTCATTTTAACAAAATTAGCATTGTGGATGCCAGTGTTAACTCCATCAATTACCGCAGAAGGAAAATTGTTATCATTTATGGACCAAGGAGGAAAATCATTGTTGAGTTGGTTATCAATGACTACGGATATTAAACTGGATAATGTTGATGATATATTTACTTGGCATCTGGCATCAAAACAAGGAGTTTCAGCTCCACGTCATATATTTGTGGCGTTACAGAATAATGCACGAGTTGGTAATCAACAACGAAGTCATATGATATTTGATCAGTTAGGTGTTAGAGAGGTCTCACTGAGAATAAACGGACAACAGGAACCATCTGAAGATGTACAACTTGATTACACTCACAACCATATTGCACGTGTCTATCATAACCTGTTGTCATTTATGGCACGTGATCTAAATGTGGATACTGGTTTGCAAATATCACAATTGGATTTCAAAAGCCTCTATCCGATTTATTACTTTTCATTGGAACATCTTGATTTGATGAGACAATCTGTTGTTGATATACACTTTAGAGCCCGTGTAACCCGTCCTGGTGGTATTGCTAATTATAGAGCGGTTGCTGTCATTCTCAGTGATAAATCAATGCTACTTGAAGGTGTTGGAGGAAGAATGAGAGTGGTAGATGCACCAGTGGAAAATCTTTGATTGAAAATCCGAAGGATTTTTCCATTAGAATCAATCTATTATGTATAATGTCATATAGTGTTATTAGTGTTGCGTTAACTCCTGGTCAAATCAAAAAATTGCAATCAGAATCGGCTAAAAAATGTGGAACCACAATCACGTTGAAACCTAATCAAATGACTGGTGGTGCAAATAAATTATCGCTGACAACTCGTCAAATAAAACATTTCAATGATGCACTTGTAGCCAAAAAAGGTGTTCAGATTACTCTTTCTGCGGCTGCTATCAAAAATATGATGAAAATAGGCGGTATATTTCCATTGTTAGCTGCAATACCAGCATTGATTGCAGCAGCAACCCCAGCAGTGGCGAAAGCAGCAGCGTTAGGAGCCGTTGGTACTGCAGCAGGAATGGCGTTGAAAAAAGCAACTGGACAGGGTTATAAAAAAAGGGGAAAGGGTCTAAGACTACCAGGAACCCCGTATTCATGGTACAGCGGAAAAGGTCTGAGACTACCAGGAACCCCGTATTCATGGTACAGCGGAAGGGGTCTAAGACTACCAGGAACGGTTTATTAATTCAGAAATCTTCGATGGTTCCCATGTCCAATTTTGATTTAATGGATGCTGCTAAAAAACTAGCCATAAAAAATTTCAGAGGTGTTTTTTATGAAAGATCAATTACCACATCAACCAAACAAAACTGAAACAGGTATTATTAATCTCGATAACAGCACCGGACCTGGAACTCACTGGGTTGCATACGCTATTGATCCACGTGGGATTGTCTATTTTGATTCATATGGATTAGCCCCGCCAAAAGAGTTTATGCGTTATATAAAAAAAAATTCAATGAAGACTTGGTATTCTACGCTACCAACACAACAAATGAATGACCCACCAATATGCGGCAGCGAAGTATTAAATGTCCTTAACGCTATTTCAGCATCTAGAAAACCACCACACATTGTCGTAAATGACTACACCAGCAATCGCTTTTTAGAGAGAGAAAGAGTTTTACAATATCATGATTGATATTTGGGGAAGACCTCTGAAACCCAAACCCGATGACACTGCAACCCCTGATTCTATCAAGGATATAACAAAAAAAATTAAAGATGAAATCGCTAAGACGTTGAATTTAGTAAATGTTGATCCTAATGAGATAGTTGTATTTCAAGACAAACAGGGTAAATTGAAATCTAGTAATATTTCTCTGGATGATATTTTAGTTAAACAACAAAACGCAATCGAGGATACTATCGCGTTATTTTCCGATCAGGGTAAATTGAAAACCAGTGATGTGTCGTTGGATGATATTTTAGTTAAACAACAAAACGCAATCGAGGATACTATCGCGTTATTTTCCGATCAGGGTAAACTCAAACCAGGTGTACTTTTTTCGACGATTACAGATCGATTTAAAACTCTCAACGATTCTGCGTTGGAACTAGCAACACTTCAATCTAAAACCGAAGAACACATAAAACAGTTTACCGCATTTCGTAGAAATATCATTGATAAATTTATTGGAACTACATTCGATAAAATTGAACTAAAACTTCCGGATATCAAAAAATCCATCGATGAGACGAAAACCTTCATCGAAGCCATCAAAGGGGATGCAACGAGGATGATAACAGTCATTGAAAAAACAAAAATTCCTCATGAGAAAACCAACAACTTAGTATACACGATCCAA
Organism: Unio pictorum; assembly: GCA_030141615.1. Lineage (NCBI taxonomy): Eukaryota > Metazoa > Mollusca > Bivalvia > Unionida > Unionidae > Unio > Unio pictorum. The sequence continues at coordinate 4,323,509 of JARLTB010000061.1, forward strand.
CACGGATCATTTGAGTGGACACCTACAAACAACAAATTAGATATCACTGCAACCGTTAAGGGTATTTATCGATTAACACTAGTAACACCATTGTCTCAATTTAATATTTCATCGTCCAGTTCATCCGGGGTCAATAATACGATTTCAACGATCATCGACAAGAATACAACTGAAAAGTTCACAATCACATCTACTGATAAAAATTTGGTTAGGGTTTCAACAACATGGTATGTGGAATTCGTAGCGGATTTAAGTTGAAAATTGCAAAGCAATTTCACTAACGGTTTCAATTGAAAACGCTAGCGTATTTAAAATAAAAATGATTTCATCATCGCAATATCGCTATGATCAGGTCAGAGAGTATCAAAATAGACTCAAAACCCTGTCTGAGGAGTATGCAATGAAAATTAAAAAATATCGCAGGAGAATTACCGCAATTGATGTTACCGTGTATTCAGTGAGTGGTGTAATCACCGGAGCTGGTATTATACTGTCTTCAGTGACAATGATGGCTCCGATAGCTGTTCCAATTTGCATTTCTGCGGCAACAACAATCGCTGGAATTATTTCAATAATCACAAAAAAAATATCATCATGCAGCCAACGGAAACTACAAGACTACATAATTCAATTTCATGTTGTGTCCACTGCATGCTCGCAATTATCCTCATTGATATCGTCATCTCTCGATGATACAATTATATCAGAGAGTGAGTTTTCAGCGATGGTAGATATATATGATTCTGCGATGTCAAAATTAGAAATACAAAAACATGAGTATAATAACAATGACAACACCGATGGAATCAGAAAAAACCAAAATGATCTCAATAACCTCAACGATATCAGATAGTGAATTCTCAGTGATGGTACGTGTCTATGATTCCGCAGTATCAAAATTAGAAATACATCATGAGTATAATAACAATGACAACACCGATGGAATTACTTCAACAAATAGTGGAGAACACAAACCCAGTACAAACCAGCATGATATCAATAACCTCAACGAATCCAGAATTCAGTGTGAATTTCCCCTCTCCGGTCCCAGTGAAGGAGATAGCGCTAGCAAAATTACGAGTATACCATAGTTGGCCAAATATCAGATCAAAATCATTTGGTGGTCAACAACCCAATAATTCACTGGTATTTGCAAATAAGAATAAAGACGACGGTACCCCAGACTGGAACGTTGTTTCCATACCAACCGGATCATACCAAATCGAACAAATCAATAATGAATTTGCGCGTAGAATAAAATCGATTACTGGAAAAGAATCAAAAATAGCTATAACAGTTCATGAGCCAACACTATCATCTGCCATTGAAAAAAGCACAGAAGGATACGTCGTAGATATATATCAAAGCTCTATTAGAACCGTACTAGGATGGCCTGAAATCCCACCCCGGGAAAAACCCGTTGATTTACCAGAACCACAAAAAACTGATTATGTCACCGACGTGATAGCACCTGATAATCCAATAAAGAGTTATGAAGATCACGAGATTACTATAGATTTTTTGGTATCAAGAAGCCAGGGGAGGGAATAGGGGGACATAATTTTGTTGACGAACCTGAAATCATTAAAAATTTCACAGCAATGAATAATGATTTTTCGCTGTTGTTAATATCTCTTAAATCCGGCTCTCTCACCCGAGATGAATTTATCAGCGGCGTAGAAACATGCAACAAAATTATCGACGATATGGAAACATTTCATTTGCGAATCATTCAAGTGGTATTAGGTGACAGTAATCCTATAACGAGAACAGAATTTGCAAAACAATATAAAATTCCCGTGAAGGATATCCCCACATTCAAACTACCAGGATATAACGTACCAAAACTAAAAAAACTTCTCAGTGATGCCATCGATGTTGGTTTTAAAATAATTCATGATACGTGGAAAAAAACAACATCACCGGAAATAAAAATCCTCAAACATAATAATGACCCAGGTGGCGGCGGCAGGCATATTGCTCCGTTCAATGTGAATATTTCATCGGTGATAGCGCTCAATTTAGTATGTGATGTTATCGAAGGAAGCTATCAAATAAATCTAGAACGATCAAACCAAGCTCAGCAGGGGTTTATTTTGTATTCATTTGCATCAATAGCTCATCCAGGATTTTTAATTATTGAGGATCCAACTAATCCAGTCTATATGCGATGTCATAATAATTCATTAACCAGAATTAATTTCAAACTCACTGACCAGTCTAATAATCTGATTGATTTACAAGACGAGGTGTTAGCGATTAGTCTGTTTGTAAAGTCGTAGTGATTTTCGTCCTAAGGACTGGATCAAATATTCGGTTGAATCCAGCAGCAGAGGGGGCGAGTGACATCGATGTTGTAATAGTTGAAAAGTTTTTGATTTCATTGATTTCACTGATTTTTTTTTTTGGACCTAATCCATGAAACGATATCAGATTCACACACACATTGGCCTGATTTCATTGGTTTAAGCCGTTATTTACGAGGGATTACTTAAAAATATGTTGTCCGATTCGCCCTCTCTGCTGCTAGTATATTTTAAAAATATTATTATGTAGCCATTACGGCACAAGGCAAAATAACAGTCTTCCTTCATCAAACTTTTTTGTGAGTTTCTACGTCACTTTTAACATGATATTCTCTGTATCATGCTGAGGAAATGAGTAATATGTGCCTTTCACAATGACAAACCGAAGCAGCTGACCTTGACTGGTCAAGGCGGATATCAAACCCGCTACCCTTAGATGACAAGTCCGAAGTTCTACCAACTGCGACCGCGGATCTTTGCTTTCTGGAGAGAGAGTACGTGTTTGAATAAACATAAGTGATTGTTGTGTGTGTGTGTGTGTGTGTGTGTGTGTGTGTGTGTGTGTGTGTGTGTTTACCAAGGCGTTCAACAAGCTCACTCAAGTCTTCTGGTGCTTTCCCATGCAGACCTTCAATTGCCTCTACTACTTCTAGAGAATTTCCAATCATATTCCCGATAGGAGCGTGCATATTCGTGAGCAACGCTGCCGTTTTGATTCCTAATCCATTTCCAGCCCTGACCTTATTTCATGGAAAAGAATACAACCTTTAGAAGTATTTAGATATTTTTGAGCTTCACTTATCTACTAATTTTAAACAACGATTTCATTGTTCATTGATATAATACAATAATAAATGACCACTGGAGGCACTGAATGAAACATAGAACTTTTACCTCTAAGGACAGTAAAACATTACATCTGGCAAGCAGCAAGAAGGGTGAACAGACCAAATCTGGAAACAAAAAAGAGGCCTCTACGGAGACCGAAACTAATTCAGACAAAACTAAAAAAAGGTGAACAGATCAAGTTTTCAAACCTCTACGGAGACCGAAACTGTTATGGTTTTAACCGAATATTTTATCAAGTCCGAAACAATATCTTGATCTCGAGTCATGCAAATTTATCGTTACAAATCCGTGTGGCGTTGACTGAGCATGACTAAAGAAATTTCTGAATTTGTTATAGTCCATGTCGCAGCACCAGGTCTGGTGAAAAGTTCGTAGTGTACGAGTGTCAACTCCATCAAACACAGCAAGAATATTACAGTTATCCCTGATCACTTTTTTTGAGTATATCTCTGAGTAACAATATATCACATCAGTATTTTTATGTCTACCTCTGGAAAATATTCTAGAGGGATTTTTTTGATTGTCTAACATCACATCATCATGTACGACTAAATTATCAATACTTGAATCAATAACATCAACACTCAGAGATTCTTCGATATCGGTAAAAAATTCAATAATATCCTCATCGATTTCCGATTTTGCTTTATCGTTAAAATCCTTAACACCTCGTAACATCGCTGATCGTCTAAACTTGGGGCTACCAAATATAGTTTATCCCATTTCATCCATCTCGTTATCAAATTAAGTAACAACTGCGTCTTGCCACTTCCAGATGGTCCAATTATAATCATGCGAATAGAATATGGTAGCGCTGCATGATGCTTAACGGGTTCTCGTGTGTTTTTGTCGCTGAAAAATCAATTACATTCATGTTATTATAAATAAATTATGTATCTATATTGTGTGAAATGTAAAAAGCGTACTAGCACAAACGACTTTACAACAAGTAATAACAGATCAACACATGCTGTATGTGTGTACAATGTGGTACAAAAAAATTTAGAATCGTTTCTATGGATTTTAAGAAAAAAAAAACAAACAAGGAGGTGATATTGCAGCAAAAATGACAAAACTCCCAGGAGCTCCATGGGCAAAATATCCAGGAGAACAACACCTTCCAGGGTATAGTTATTGTGACCATGGAACCAGACTCAACATCAGACTTGATGGACAAGACCAACCCCGACCCGGAGAAATATCTAATAAATCATATTGATAAGGCGCGTCATGCTCATGATGCTGCTTATAAAAGTAGCAAACTGCAACACAGACATATCGCAGATGTGAAATTGATTCATGCGTTGAATTCTATCACTGATGAATCCGTCAAAGAAAAATTAGCATCCTGGTTGATAAAATCGGCGATGAAAAGTAAATTAATGATGGGTCCTGGTAACTAATAAAACCATGGAATCTATTTATTATTCCCTAAGAGGATACTGGCGAGGTAAATCAGCAATCGATAAAGTCGCCAACGCCGCAAAAGTAAAAAATACCACCGCGGCTGATTGGTTATCCAAACAGGCGATATGACAGATTTATCTAACATCGCCTAAACAAATTAACTTTGCACATATTGATGTCAGCGTCCCTAATGAAGTTCATCAGGCTGATATATTATTTCTGACGCATGATACTTAATAAACACACATACAGGTATGCGCTAACCGTAGTTGATGTTGCGAGTAGATACAAACAAGCAGAGCCGCTCTAGACGAAGTCATCAACTGAAGTAGCTTCTGCATTTGAAAGGATGTATCGACGAGGTCATCTGCAGTGGCCAGATCTACTGCAGGTTGATCCTGGCAAGGAATTTCAGAGTGTAGTGAAGTCAACAATTAAGCATCATAATACCACGATACGACGAGGACATACTACACTATATCGCGATCAGGCAATTGTTGCACGATTTAATCGTACACTTGCTGAGCGGTTATTTGGATATCAATACCCGAAGAAATTTATTCAGGATACACGATCTCGTGAATGGGTCAAGATATTACCAGGTGTGATAGCTGCACTAAATAATGAAATTACTCGAATAATTAATATGAAACCTATTAACGCTATCCAAAAAAGTATATAGGTGTCAAAAATCACAAAATGATTTTTCCAAACAACGAATACTCGGCAATGTCACTGTGAGATATTTGGGTGAACTTGAAGGCGCAAAAAAGAGCTACTGATCCTATTTGGAGTGTCACCACACATAAAATATCTAACATAACAAGATCCACGGGTAGACCCGCAATCTATAGATTAGATTCAACTGCTCCTCAGCGCGAATTTACACGTGAACAATTACAAGTGATACCCGAGGATACTCAATTACCACCGCGTGGTCTTAACTAGCACCTCTGCGTCTGTTACACTCAAGACAAATCAACATTACATTATCTCTGGTATGACCAACACTATTATCTTTTCTGTCTGCGGTAAATTGGCGAGGATCGTTATCTGAATACTGCCAACGCATTATACAATTGCAACTTGCGCAGTGATTATTCTGTTGTTGTTTCAGCGTAATTATAAATTCAGCATCAATAACAAATTCTCTGTTATTTTTTTCATCCTGTTGTTTATAACCAGTGAGTTTTTTTCTGGTTATATCATCGTTGACAATATCACTGATTGTGGTTTCATTAACATCCAAAACAACTCTTCGAAGTTGATTTATTCTTCGTACTCTGGATACTACTAAGTAAACGAAATTCGACCACTCGATGCGATCATCTACGATCCAAACAATTAGATCGAATATAGTCAATCCCTGCGAAGAATGTATCGTCATTGCGTATCCTAGCGTCCATGGGGATTTATCAGCGCGCAATGCATCTTCGACAACATTGATATCAACCAACACAATATCATTTAACACGAGAATCTGCTTCTCTGTCAGGCCTTGAATATCAACTTTGATATTCTGTCTTCGTGTATCCGTAGGCTTATAACACAATGGCACTGGAACTGTTGCGAATTTTTCTTTGTGTGTTTTAAATAACTTCATCTGAAGTTTGTCTCGGACTATCTTTCTACTTGCCACTATCAAATCGTTTGGTCTCCACGCTTCCCAAAAGTCATTTAATGGGGTTTCTGAAATTATTTCACGCGCTATTTCACACTAGATTTATCCGGTTGTAATCTGATTAATTTCTTGAACTGACTTAATTCTGGATCAAGTGATCTATGATCAGTATTAATTTCTTCATAATAATCTACAAAATTCTTCAGCCAATCTTGCGGAAATAAACCGACAAATGGTGGTGGTTGACCATGATCGCCACACATTATAACAGCTGTATTTTTTAACAATAGCCAATCAAGAAACATATTTAATATCTCTAACGACACTGTGCATATCTCATCCCAAATAATAATTTCATGAATATATTTCTCGCCCATTCGATTAGGAGGCCATGCGTAACCTTTCCATCGAAAGAAACTGTGATAAGTGCAAGCGTTAACTCCTCGATGTTTTATCTCTCTTGCAAGTCTATGTGTCGGTGTTAGCGCAATCATGGTTGATTTTCCTCGAAATAATTCGATCACAAAACGAGTCGTCTTCCCTGACCCACCGCAACCTTTTAAGTAACTGGTTTTATGTCAACATATTGGATCGGATAACGAAGGGGCTTTTGTTAGTTCTGATATCTGATTATTTTTTATGTAATTGTTTTCAATCGTAACATCTGATGATTTAGAATAATCTATTTACATTTCTTGTTTTATTCTCCATGATCCCCAACACTCGTCGGAATTTGTAAATTCAGCCACGGGTTCGCTATGTTTTACGTCTATATAAATGAATCAGTGGCGACTTTAACCGAGGATTCAAGAAATCTATTTATCATCGAAAGTAAATTGATAGAAGCATAAGCCAGCATAGAAGCCCTTAGATGAACGTACTGGGGATTATCTCCATCTACGTAAGTAACATTTTTACCGAATTTTTTTTCCATCGGACAAGAAAGCGTCTTTACAATTGACATATATACCTCTAGATGTTGCATCCGCGATTATAAAATCGTATTCAGCATCATCTAGAATTAATCGTGAATAATGTCCCTTGCGATCATATGATCCACCTTGGGTCAATTTACCAATTATTCTTCTACCCAGATCTTTTGCGTGTTTATTTCTGACTTCAAAGATCTCCTTGGACCATTTAACGATATATTCTTCGTCGAACGAAGGGAATTTTTCTTTGTTATCGCTAATTATACTATATACGCTATCAGGTTGTGGTAACCAAACCTCAATTTGTTTCCGATATTATATAATTGCTTCACTGACAGTCAGCGATATCAGTATTTTACAATTGATCATATACCGTAATAACACTATTGGCACTCAATTATTTTCAGATATGTGTCTACCAAACCAAACATAACAACACGGATGAAGTCCTTTAGCGATCTCGAATGATACCACACGAGCGAATCCGGTTAGATCAAAATCGGGTAGCGGACCATTAATCGCAACACGGTCATCTCCTGTGTAGGATGTCCAAATCTTTTAAAATACTCAGAGCATTCACCCATCCCCAGAAAACTCCCTGGATAACACGCAACCATATCAACCGTAAAAAAACACTTTTAGGATCATATTTGGTATTCCATAATCAACTATGGCCAAACACCACACAGCTTGCTTGGACATCTGAGAGAAATTCAGCTCTTGTTGGTTTCCATAGATTTTTCGTTCCCGCGAAATGAGCTGCAACTGACGGGATTGTAAAACAGTTTTTTAGTAATTTTTCGTCGTTATCCGTTGCAAAATCACGAACTAGTTTTCTCAGCTCGTCGCGAAGAGATTCAGTACGGTATATTTCGCCGTTAGGACTTACAAATTGATCGAATTTACACTCTTTCACTTCAAAACTCTGAAATAACCACACCGACACAGGATCGTTTTTACTGTCCGTGTGAATAAAATCAAACAAATTCTCCTCCCCGGAGAGCTCCACGGGTAGATGTTTTATGATTCTAACTCGTGGAAATATTGTTACTGCGGAGGTCCAATCATGTGCATTATGATCAATAATTTTTATTGGAGATCCCCTTGATTTATATTTTGATTCGTATAATACTGCTCCTGTTATTGTCGCTACGGTTATTGGAAATTTTAATATATTTTCTAACTCAGCTACATTTTGAATTGTTGCCCCGCTATTCCTGAATCATAACGCCCATTCGTTTATTTTTTTGAGTCCTGGATCCGTCGACTTGTTTCCACGCAACGCATTTGTAAAATGCTCAATTATTCGTTCGGCTACACAAGTCAACGACGACTGTTTCATGGGTTTTAATTTCTCAACACTCGGTTTGTCATTTATCGGATAGATCCCATAAATAACCGCTGTCACAGGATAAGCTCTCTCGTAATACGGTTTGTCAATTCCAGTCAGCGTTCCGGGTTTGGAATCCTGGCTCACATTGACAGTTTTTCATTTTTCGTAACAGGTTCAAATTTGTCGCGTATAATCCAATTTCCTGTTTCTGAACGGAAAATTAATTTCACTCTAAAAAATACTTTCTACGGTCAAGATGTGATATAATCGCTGCTGCTTTTTTGTCGTTCATGGTAGAATCAACGCTACCAGTGATTCGAAATGTTGACCAACAGAGAGATGCACCATCGCGCTTAAATTCATTAAATCCCTCATGGATTTTACCTATCATGTTTCCATCACTTATTAGACCCTTATTTGGTGCATCTACGGATACTCTATCGAGATTGTATTTAACATTTTTCCTAGGCTCGATTTTAGATAATCTATCAAACTCCTCCATATTATAATTAAAACAAGTATTTAAATCAAATGTTTATATATAATGAATCACTGTAAGTGGCTTATGATAGGATCAGTAACCGTTTGTAACAAATCATGCAGAAATTAATTATGTGGATATCATTCACAGAGTGTCCGACGAGGAATCTTAGGTCCGCTACCCTGCATACGATGTTGGGTTGGGGTGCGAGGAAAGTCGCAGTTGTGTCTCAATTGTGGTGGTAAGCGATACAGGATACTTAAGCGCTATTATGATAAACGAATCAAAAACTCCAACAAAGACTCGGACCCTGACAGCGTCAATGACAAATTCACAAGAACACCTCAAGACTACATTGATAGATTCTCAATAAGTAATAATTAAACCAAATAATTAATTAGACAAATAATATATATGTGTATAAATGAGCCAATAATTTCAACCACACCCCGTGATCATCGATTATTAAGCATCTCGTGATGCTGTAGTCAGACACCGCATATTCAAAAAACCAGTAGGGGTGTCGATCATCATGGATTACTTAAATTTACTGCTGGGGGGAAAACCAAACTTAATCACAGCTTCACATATGAGTGTTTCCATGGACTGATCAAAGATGGTTTTGTAATTGATCATATTGATGGATGTCCAAAAAAAAGAAAATTACAAAATCTCTTCAAGCTATCACACAGCGTGAAAATACCAGACGAGGTTGTACTAGAAATTACCCAAAAAATACCCGCAAAATCTGTCAAATCTTTAAATGTTGATACCGGCGAACAAACAACATTTCAATCAATGAAGAAAGCTGTTGATTATTTTGATATTTGCGAACCTTCGGTACGAAAAGTAGCAGAACATTTTTTTTTTATTTCCGCTCTTTCTAAGCGATTTGAAAACAGAATTCGGTTTGAATATTTACAATGAAACGTCATAACACCAAAGGGAGATAATTCCTTATTGGACGTGTTTGTGTGTGTGTTAGAGTTACTGTCCTTGGATGGGACATTTTGATAACTATAAATAGACGTGATTCACGGTCTGACTAAATTTTTCTCTGTTGATTTGACTAGAAAATCTACGATTTTTAACTACAAATATATTCCTGTGGGTTATTTTAAAATCATAGATTTTCAGCTACGGGTGTATGTCTCTACAGCTAAATATTAATTTCAAAATATATACCTTTAGATTTGGACATTTAGCGTAATTGATTACGTGGCTGGATCTCGTCCCGAGTCCCAGCGTTCGAATCTCGTGTCAGGCATTATTGTCGACGGTACCGTTCTGAGGGTTTGTATATATAGTTGGGGGCGCCAGCACAGAGATATTTCATGTACACCTCCCATCACGTCAAACACGTGATGGTGTGATTTTGCACCCCCTGGAATTCGATTATTGGCGTGGGTGAACAACAAATACATAAAACAGTCTTCTGAATATTCGAACATTGGTGCCCCCAAAAATAAATATTAGCGTGGATGCAAACAGCTCTATATCACACTGGAGGTAACCCCACAAAACGGTTCAGAAAAAACTGTCGGCCAAAAAGAAACGGTCATAAGGTCAAAGAAAAAAATAATCTCGGAGATAAAATCTCCAAAAAAAAAAGACCCTATGAAAGACACAAAGGCCAATAAAAGGGACCCAGTGAGTGATAACCGCTCATCATAGCTACTGTTTATTTAGTTGGATAATATATTAATGATATATTAGATATATTTTATATGATATATGATAATATATTTGATATATTGGATATATAAATCTCTCTCTCTCTCTCTCTCTCTCTCTCTCTCTCTCTATATATATATATATATATATATATATATATATATATATATATATATATATATATATATATATATATATATATCATATAATGAATTTCGAAAATATAAATGACATAATAAACGCAATTTCAGATTTAAAAAATAAAAAAATACAATTATCAAATAAATTAAATTGTAATCAGATTCTCTTTGATTTTCAAGATTTCGATGATAACGCTCAAAATAACATATATATCTTCCCATCCCAGTATGCATTTATTAAACGGATACAACAATCCGTTAACGAATCATTAGCATGCAACAGCGACGTAAATAAATTCATTTCGCTATTTACCGGAGTCGAAAAGGTTAGAGCTGAACTCGGTCAACAATATGAGGTTAAACGTACTATAAATTCTAGGATAAAAATAATTAAGGAACTCATTAAACAGAACAATACATTGCCATGCAAACACGTACAGGAAGTTTGAAATGAGACATGTGATTTGTAATTTCTAAATTTAGTTTCAAATACAGGTAACGCCGATACAAATACTTTTGTCGCTGATTACTCACATGGAACGATGTCCTTTTGACATTTGTATGGGTTTTAAATTCTTTATCACTGTAAGGAAGTTACAAACCTTACAGGTAATATACCTTACAGGTATGTTATGGTGTTTTTGTACGGCGGTGATTTGATCACCAGTGATTTTATCACTGAACACGGAAGTGAAAACACACGGGTATTTTTAAATACAGAAAGTGCCTGGTTTGTTAGCTGTTACAATTAAATCATATATATATATATATATATATATATATATATATATATATATATATATATATATATATATATATATATATATATATATATATATATATATATATATATATATATATATATATATATATATATATATATATATATATATTTAACAAACATGGTAGGAGAATCATTACCAGCTAGACTAGCGAGCGAGCGATTAGACGCAATAAAGAGATTTATACCCGTAAGAGATTCTGTCAGACAAAAATTGCAAGCGCGTCAAGAATCTCAAACTGAATTTGCAACTGATACTGCACAATTATTCATACCGGTAACTACATATACTGAGAAAGCTGCATTGGCTACTGAGAAAGATATATTGGGAGATATTGTTGACGATGAAGATATAAAAAAGGGTATTCTCCCTTTGTTAAAACAGATAGCTGAAGGTAAACCGCAATCTCAAGTTGATATTGAAGAACAGGAAAGTTCTGTTGGTAAAACTCAAAAGTGTGTTTTCTCTTTTATGGATAAATTTACCGATGAGGCTAAAACACTAATAAAACAATTTCAAATATTAAAACCTAAGGATTATCACACTTTTGGTGAATTTGCTGCTATAATCTATCATTCAAGAAATAGATTTTTAAAAGAAGAATATAAGAGAAATAGAATAAAGCGCGATGAATGGATTGATTGGTTATATAATGGAACAAGGGGATTGGTCGAATAAATACAAAATAATTGGGGTATATAAATTGGGGTATACGATTGTGGCTTACACATAATTGGTATTAGGGAATCCAATAATACAAAAATATACAACTGGAATTAATTTGATATTATCATTCAGCAGCCATCTAGTTAACAACAGCGCCTCCTTGTCGACTTCCTTTCCTTCATTTTCCACGGACTACATGGACAAACAGACGAGTGTGTGGGCCGATTCCCACTCGTCTAAATCAGGTGCCCCGATGAGCGTGTAATCACGGAACCGGGGTGACGTCATAAAAGGCAACAATCCAATGAGACGTCTTATACTGTAGTTGACAGGCAATTCTAATATCGATTATCATGAGTGCGTGTTGGGTCTATTCCCACTCATGCAGTCTTCCACACAGGTCGTTTGGCACTTATGGTGCCACGACCTGTCGACTAATTATAAAGCACTCAAATGAATGCATTAATGCGTGGGGGATGAGGCACGATTCCTTCCCCCCGAAATAATTAATTATCCCCAAACGGGGAAATAGCCAGTCGTACATGCCCTATGGGCGAATACGACTTTAATTAAATTAGTAGTAGTATATAAATTATCGAAATGGGATTACTGATTATGATGTACGACAAGAAGAAGAAAGACAAAGACAAAACGGAGAAAGACAAGAGAAGAAACGTCAAACATCAACACGGAGACAAACACGGAAACAAAAGAAAAACAAGAACAAAAACAACAAGAGTATTATATCCCATCTGATCGAGAAGAAGATGACGATGCGCAAGGCGCAACTGGTAGATGATTTTCTGAGTGTAACCCCATCTGGGACCCATGTCAGTGGTCTTGTTCGTTGTCCTAATAATGTTCTCGGAGACATAACACGATTGGAGGTTCTTATCGGGGGGAAACGAGCTGGAAATAACTCAACGGAAATAATTAATAAAGCCGCTGATATCTGCAGACGACTATTTGAAGGTGGTATCATGGAAATTGATGCATATCGAAAGTTTGTCGATGAACTAGTTGATGATTACCATAGTGACTAATTGTTATTGGTGCCTTTGTCGCTAATGGCCTTGTCATTAGTGATTGATTCACTGATTAGATAAATAGCATTTAAATAAAATGATTATACACTACAACCACTATAAGCCAACCATTGCTACGTAGTAAATTCACGATTGTCTATTTATAAGGTGTATTATGGAAATGGTCTCGGTAATTTTATTCAAGGGTTATTTGCAAGGAAGGCTCCAAAAATAGCATCAGTCGTAAAACAATTACCGATGAAAGCTATTGATGTTATTCATGATAAGGGTATTATCGCTGCTGGTGGTGTTGCCAGTAAAGCATTTCCCGCGGCTAAAGAAAAACTAATAACACTAATTCGACGACGAAAAAACCCACCAGGAAAACTACCATCTACGGAGATTATGCCTGCGAATATTAGCAAAATAATAAACAACGCGGTGGATCAAAAAATATTATCGCGGATAAATGATGGATTTGATCCTCAAACAAATATTACTGCAAATATGATAGTTGGTAGTGGCCTGAGATTGCGATTTAGATCAAGAAATATATAATAAAATGTTCAAAAATCGTCATCCGACCCAGAACTGGACTTAGATGCTCCAGTTCTCAAAAATGATTATGTACGCGATTATCAATTTTATTCCTATAACGCAATACAACCAAATAGTCAATCAAGAATCGAACTTCAGGTTCAAGACAGAAGCAAACACTTTTTACCCGCTGAAGCATTTATTGGAGTAGAAGAAGAACTTGTAACAAATGTTGCAGCTAATACGCCATATGCAGATGGTGCCAAAGTTGGCTTTGTCAATAATGGTATCATGGCATTATTAAGTAGCGCTAGATAAATGATTGATGGAAGAGAGATTGAATCTATAGAGCATGATGTTGATGTTGCCACATCAATAGTTAGTTTAGCAAGATATTCTGATGATTATACAAGATCGGCTGCACCATCTATGATGGTCGCTAAGGATATTACTGCCCACGCTGACCACATTTAGTATACTAGAGTAAAGGCAACACTAGATACTGCAGTAGATCCAGCACCAGCCGGATATGTGAGACCAGGTGCCGCTTTTGATGTCATAGATACTAATCCTAATTACAACCTAGGATTTGCAACACGTACATTAATGTTGCAAGGACCGCGTAGATTATTTGCATGCGCGATTCCACTATCTCATATTTTCGGAATTTGCAGAAATGTTAGAACGGTTATCTTTGGAGCGAAACATACAGTAGTTCTCGTGCGAAAAGGATACGATAATAATGCAATCTGGCGAGAAGCAGGACCTGCTGCAGCTCCAGTCGCTAATGGTAAAGTAAATATAACAAAACTCTCACTGTAGATGCCAGTAATGACTCCATCAATCGACGCAGAGGAAACATTGCTATCATTTATGGATACAGGTGGTAAATCATTGCTATCATGGCTAACGACAACAACAGATATTATGGAGACTTCTGTTAATGGTATATTTACATGGCACAGGGCATCAAAACAGGGGGTTTCTTATCAAACACGCAGCCATATGATATTTGATCAACTTGGTGTTTCTGAAGTCTCGCTGAGGATAAACGGCCAACAAGAACCATCCGAGGATATTTTACTTAATTAAGGACAAAACCAAATAGCATGCACGTATCATTGTTTGCTGACATTTATGGGACGTGATAATAATGTAGATACTGGCCTGTAAATATCAGAATTAGATTTTAGAAATCGATATCCGATTTATTACTTTTCGTTGGAACATTTTGATTTAACCAGACAATCCGTCGTTGACATACATTTCCGAGCTCGTGTAACTCTCCAGTTGCTCCAGCTCCACTTTTACCTAATTACAGAGCAGTTGCTTTCATGCTCAGTGACAAATCAATGCTACTCGAAGGTGTTGGTGGACGAATGAGGGTAGTTGATGCGCCAGTAGAAAACATGTAAATGTTTCCAAACATATGTGGACAATTAGATCAATCTCGTATTAAATAAAATGTCATATAGTCATGTTAATGTTACTCTGACTCCTGGTCAGATTAAAAAGTTGCAATCGGATTAAGGTAAAAAAATGTGGAACTACGATATCGCTAAAACACAATCAGATGTCTGGTGGTCAGAGTAAACTATCACTGACAGCTCGTCAGATTAAGCATTTTAATGATGCTAGCAAAGATAAAAGGGGTGTTCAGGTCACTCTCTCTGCATCCGCCATCAAAGACATGATTAAATTAGGTGGTATATTTCCACTTTTCGCTGCGTTACCAGCGCTAATTGCAGCAGCCGCCCCCGCGGTTGCGAAGCTGCCACTCTCAGAGCTGTTCGTACCGCCGCTGGGATGGCACTAAAGAAAGCTACCGGACAGGGATAAAAAACAAAGAGACGATAAGTAGCAGGAAAAGGTCTAAGACTACCAGGAACTCCGTATTCATGGTACAGCGGAAACGGCCTGAGGTTGCCAGGGACGGTTTACTAACTCCGCTATCAAATTTTAATTTACTCGACGCTGTTAAAAAATTAGCGATAAAAAACTATAGATGTGTTTTTATGCGAGATCAATTACCACAACAACAAAACAGCGTTGAAATCGGTATCATTAATCTCGATAACATCACTGGACCTGGAACTGACTGGATTGCATATGCGATTGTTCCGCGTGTAATTGTTTATTTTGATTCATATGGGTAGCGCCACCTAAAGAATTTATGCGTTATATACGTCTATTAAAATTTCTCGTTGGTACTCCACGCTACCAACACAGAAAATGATCGACCCACCAATATGTGGCCTAGAAGTATTAAATGTACTTAGCGCTATATCATCATCAACTAAACCACCCCATAAAACTAAACCACTAAACCACCCCATAAAACCGTACACAAATATTCGAGTAATCGCTTTTTAGAGAGATCTTAAAATATAATGATTGATATTTGGGGAAGATCTCTCTCAAGCCTGAAAAAACCACCGCGGAAATATCTGCAACCAATGATGTAAAAAAAATAATCGAAGATGAAATATCCGAGATATTAAACCTCGCAAGTGTGAATCCAAACGATATAGTCATATTTCAAGACAAACAAGGGAAATTGAAAACGAGTAATGTTTCCTTGAATGATATTCTTGTTAAAATAAATGGAGTAACTGAAAATTCCTTAGCGGTATTTGATTCCACTGGTAAGATTAAACCAGGAGTTCTTTTACCAACTGTGATAGATAATATCAACAATGGAGTAAAAAAATCCGGTGACTCAATGGCAGGTTCCCTCGACATGAACTCGAATAAAATAACCACACTTGGCGATCCAACACTGGATACAGATGCTGTGACAAAAAATATGTAGATGTGTTAGATAATAAAGTTACAACGCTACAAGCTGCATAAAACCACAGATGATAAACTAACGACGCTGCAAGCTGAGCATAAAACCACAGATGATAAACTAATAACGCTGCAAGATGAGCATAAAACCACAGATGATAAACTAATAACGCTGCGAGCTGAGTATGATGTTCATGTAGGTGCGTTTGTAAACCACTGTATGAATAATTTCTCTGGTACTCCGATGACTGTCCCAATGAAACTTTCTGATATTAAAACAACTATTGATACGATTAAACAAACACAGGACAATATCGTTAGTGATATTCCTGCTATCGCGACTCGGCTTGATAAAATTAAAATAACACATAAACAAAATATTAATACCGTGTACTCGACATATCAAGGATCTTTCGACTGGACAATTCAAAATAATAACATTAATATTACCGCTGAAGTAAGAGGTACCTACAGATTGACCCAGCTTTGAGGAGTATCGTTTAATGTGTCATCGAATACATCTATTGGAATTAATACTGCAAGTGCAATAATAGATAAGGGCGCCATAGGAACATTTACAATAACCTCTGTCAGTGGTAATTTAGCTCGGGCATCAATGACATACTGCGTAGAATTTGTAATTGATTTAAGTAAATAGTATAATTAATGTCCAACAATATCGATATGATCAAGTCCGTGAGTTTCAAACTAAACTAAAAACTCTTATTGACGTATACCGCGAAGATAAAAACAATACCGCATGCGAATTACCAGCGTCGACATTATTGTGTATTCGGTTTTAAGTGTAATTGCTGAAACTGGTATATTGTTATCAGCGATAACAGCACTGGCACCTGTAGTTGTCACAATTTGTGTGTCATCAGCGACAGCAATTACAGGGGTTGTTAGCGTCATCACAAAAGAAATTTCCACATGCAGTCAGAATAAACTACACGAGTATATAATTAAGTTACATATTGCATCAGCCGCGTATTCCCTATTATCGTCGCTGATATCATCCAGTCTCGATGACACAACAATATCCGATAACGAATTCTCCGCGATGATGAACGTCTACCACAGCGCAACATCAAAATTAGAAAAACAGCACAATACTAACAATAACAATGGCAACGCCATCGACAACGGAATTACTTCAACAAATAGCGACAAACACAACACCGCAAAAGACAACCATGATCTCAATAACCTCAACCAACCCTGAATTCATTGTGAATTCCCCCACTGCGATTCCGGTTAAGGAGATAGCGCTTGCAAAATTATGAGTATACCACAGTTGGCCAAATATTAGATCAAAACCATTTGGTGGTCAGCAACCGAATAATTCCTTAGTGTTTGCGAGTAAAAAAAAAACAAGACGGGACTCCAGACTAGAATATAGTTTCCTTACCATCTGGGTCTTACCAAATCGAACAAATCAATAATGAATTACAGCATAGAATAAAATCCATTACTTGAAAAGAATCAAAAATCGCTATAAGTTCATGAACAAACAATATCATTCGCGATCGAGATAAACTCACCCGGGTATGCTGTAGATATCTATCAGAGTTCTATAAGAACCGTGCTAGGATGGCCTGAAATCCAACCTCGGACACCTTCACAAATACCAGAACCAACAAAATCTGATTATGTCACAAACAATAAATAATATCATGATATCCCACCCTTAAATTCATATATTCATGAGCGGCAATTTCTAAAAAATCTAACTATTTACAGTAATGGGAATTGGGTTTTTGATAGGGGAGGGGCAGATGGTTGGAACATCAGATGAGGTCCCGGAATATTTGAATTCCCTTAATAAAGGGTAAAAGAAGTATTTAAATAAATTACGTCAGAGTTTTCAAGAACATATTATCGATTTATCGTCTAAAACCTCAATTATCAAATATATGGAAATACTAAATCAAATTGTATACGATATGGAATTGTTTAATCTACGACTTATTCAGGGAGTATTAGATGCCAAAAAAGGTTCTGAGAAAATAGAATTTGCAAAACGATTTAATATACCCGTAGAAGATATTCCAGCATTTAAGTTTCCCGAGTATAATGCAGACGAAATAAACAAAATCAACCGATGATCGCGATGAGTACTTCCCACAAATACTCGCCGCATGGTAAAAAATAACACAACCACAGAAAACCATCCTCAAACATAATAAAGATCCAGACGATGGTGGTCGACATATTGCTCCTGCTAATGTTAATTTATCCTCGGTGATTGAAATAAATCTAGTATGTGATGCTATTGATGGAAGTTACCAAATAAATCCCGAAAGATCAAATCAAGCCCAGCAGGGATACATTCATTTTATATTCGTTTGCACCAACGGCTCCACCCGGATTTTTAATAATTGAAGCTCAAACAAATCCAGTGTATATGTGATGTCATAATGATTCATTAACGAGAATTAATTTTAAAGTCACTGACTAGTCCAATAATTTGATTGACTTAGGAGGAGAGACTTTACAAATTAGTCTGTATTTGAAATCGTAACGATTTCCATCTTAAGACTTTTATCTAAAGAATTTTCGTCTTACGACTTTTACCTAAAAGAAACTTCAGTTGAAAACCAAAACTGTCATTTTATTTTGTCTGAAATAGTTTCGGTTTGTCTGAAATAGTTTCGGTTTCCGTAGAGGCCTTATTTTTGTTTGAAAACTTGGTCTGTTCACCATTCTTGCTGCTTGGAATATTTGCAAATAATCTGTAAAATACGTACGAATGACATGTTATCAAATATCGTCACTACAAATAATAGTCTTTTTTTTGTGAGAGAAGAAAAGAAGTAGAATCAGATTTTTAATTTCTACATTATAGTTGTTTACTGTTATTATATGATTTTAAATCTAAAATACCTGGCAGTATTTCTGTATTAAAGAACTATTTGGTTCAGAACATTGCAAATATCTAAAAAGTTGTTCGAATAATGTTCAATTTACCTTAGACACTTAATCCATTGACTTTGATGTTGGTGATGCATAATTTAATGTGTGTAATAGGACACTCACAAGCAACATTGCAAACCACATTGGAAACTAGAACATGCGCGTTCGAAATCTACTAAATCTTTCTTCAAAGGTACAAAATAAAAAATTACATTATGGGGTGAAGAATAAAACATAAAATTAAATTATTTTATAGAGTTACTGCAATCTTGGAAGGTAGATATTTACCAAAACGATACAATGAAAACTTTTTGAAAGACACATTGATGTATTGCGCTATATACTGCGTTTTATTTAAAATGGCGCATCAACAAAAAAGGGAATCTAACTGTTGGCAACGAAAACAAGTAAGTCTGTAATTAAACGGTCGCGTCATCAACAGTGGTGTCGTCAACTCCAATTGAATTTTCGTTGTTTGTTCTTCCTTTGACATTTATTACTCTTGATGACCTTTATATATCATACAGAGTAAAATCAGTCACTATTAACAAGGAGTAATATTTTCTAAAGAAATATGCCAGTGATATCCCGCAGATACTCTTCGACTTAAGAAACAGCTTTCGTCTATTTGTTTCTAACGGGAACAAGTACTGAATAAGCCATGCCGTATTATACATTATCTAACAGTGTATTTAACAATCAACACAACAAAGAGCGGTAATTATTGCTCATCAGATGTCGTGAATCTTGAAATATAGATCTCATTATTATATGTCACTTAATAACCTGCGTTTTAAATAAGCGGTATTCCATTTCAGTGTAAGAACATTATAATCTTCACATTTCTCAAGGACTCTTTCAATAAAGGTATTCCTCTCAGTTATACTTCTTGAATATCAGCAACTCACTCGTATGTTTGGCACGGATCCATATGGTGTTTAATGTACGACTTAAATTGGAAACTGAACTTTTCAAAGAGTTTAAATGGGTTGCAATACCAAATCGAAATATTATGCACCATGTAGTACTTTGATAGATAAGAAATAATATCAATATAATATATTCATCTTGTGTGTGTGTGTGTGTGTGTGTGTGTGTGTGGTGATATGATTTTACATATCCGATAAATTTGTAATGCATGCAAATAGATAGTCTGATAGTTGCCGGTAACCACACTTCCTCACTCCATTACCGAAGGATGGGCAGTCATACATAATTATTAAGGATACATGCGTACCATCATAGTAGCATATAGGTTTTGATTTACAAGTATTCAGCATTTCTTGCAGTAAAAAATACCATTTGTGTAGCAAGTTCTCGAGCTAACTTCTCATCCTGTAGTACTGCTGCCTTTCCAGTCTTTACATCCAAAACCAAGGCATCCAAGTTTTCAGCTGCCTTCTTGGATATAATAGAACCTGTCATTATAATTAAATATACACAATTAAATAAAAAAAAACATGAAACAAATAGAATGACGATTATTGGACATAAAAACTGAATCAGGAGAAATCAAAATATATAAAGTTAGGAACACACGCCTGAAAACTACGTATTATGTTAATTAAATTGAGCAACGTGATGATAAGAGTGCCATCGGTTATTTCAAAACTGCATTCAACCTTATTTCAGCGATACGATGAAATAAGTGTTTCGATGTTATGTTCACTAGTAAATTACAATAATGGAAATATCTACAAGACGTTTAATGGCGGGCGGGGGGGGGGGGGGTAATTGATAAGGGTTCGTGATCATACGCTTGTCCAATATGAAAAAAGAAAATATGCATGGGTTAGTATGCGTATCATGGTGTAATTTACACATTCACGATCTGCTTACATGTAATAAGACCCAGGCTGCTGACAGTACCCGTAACATCACGGTTCGCATACATTATCTTATCTGCAGGCACAATATCGTCCGTCTGTCCAGCTATAAAGCATCCAACAGTGTCTAGGATATCCGTCATCTCTTGGTGGGTTAGATGGACACGGAAGCCTGGGATGGATTCCATCTTGTCTAGCGTTCCACCGGTATGCGCAAGACCCCGACCGGAAATCATAGGAACCTACATCGGGAAAATCATAACGATCAAGAGAACATCGTTTGTTAATAATCCATATGATACAAAAGAAAACACGACAGTGATAACCAAGTTGATTAGACTGCAAAACGTTAATGAGGGGCTTTAATCTTGCACACCCATACCCTTGTTTATCTCATTGGCATGTCTGCCAATTGAGGTATGGAAAATGTTTCATTGGTCGCCGTTACCGATAGAACGCGTTTTTTTGTTTAATTGTATTGCTATCTCCAGATTGATCTAAACATGTTTTCACCATTCGTTCAAGTTAGCATTTTATGTTAACTTTACAAGGACAGCGTTAAACATCACTAGCTAAACATGATGCCATTTCATCAAAACAAACATATATTACATTACCGCACTTCATCAACTCATCAAATCATATCTCCAACATTTTTGAATGAATCCATTCACCTGCGAACAAAACTGTTTTTCTGGAATCCTAATTGCTCGGAACGTGTTCGTATAAGTTTGTATTTTAATAGTTAATGCACAATTCACGTATCGTTATATATATATATATATATATATATATATATATATATATATATATATATATATATATATATATATATATATATATATATATATATATATATATATATATATATATATATGGCATTATTTGTATGTCATTATAGATATTAATCGCGGAGAAATATGTTGCAAATTTATAA
This sequence comes from Unio pictorum, assembly GCA_030141615.1. Lineage (NCBI taxonomy): Eukaryota > Metazoa > Mollusca > Bivalvia > Unionida > Unionidae > Unio > Unio pictorum. The sequence goes on from JARLTB010000061.1 coordinate 4,345,731, forward strand.
CAAAAAGGTGTAATCTTGGCATTAAAGAAAAATATATAATGTCAATTACTTTTTAAAAACACTTGCAAAAGAACTACTATAGATGGTTAAAGAGAAGCATACAAAAGATCTTACTGACCGGAGTACCACGATAAGGATACAAAAGATCACACTGATTGGAGTACCACGATAAGGATACAAAAGATCACACTGACTGGAGTACCACGATAAGGATACAAAAGATCACACTGACTGGAGTACCACGATAAGGATACAAAAGATCACACTGACTGGAGTACCACGATAAGGATACAAAAGATCACACTGACTGGAGTACCACGATAAGGATACAAAAGATGTTACTGACCGGAGTACCACAATAAGGATACAAAAGATCACACTGACTGGAGTACCACGATAAGGATACAAAAGATCACGCTGACTGGAGTACCACGATAAGGATACAAAAGATCACACTGACTGGAGTACCACGATAAGGATACAAAAGATCACACTGACTGGAGTACCACGATAAGGATACAAAAGATCACACTGACTGGAGTACCACGATAAAGATACAAAAGATCTTACTGACTGGAGTACCACGATAAGGATACGAAAGATCTTACTGACTGGACTACCACAATAAGGATACAAAAGATCACACTGGCTGGAGTACCACAATAAGGATACCAAAGATCACACTAACTTTGAGTAACATAAGGATACAAAAGATCACACTGACTGGAGTACCACGATAAGGATACAAAAGATCACACTGACTGGAGTACCACGATAAGGATACAAAAGATCACACTGACTGGAGTACCACGATAAAGATACAAAAGATCTTACTGACTGGAGTACCACGATAAGGATACGAAAGATCTTACTGACTGGACTACCACAATAAGGATACAAAAGATCACACTGACTGGAGTACCACAATAAGGATACCAAAGATCACACTAACTTTGAGTAACATTGATAATGATACAAAAGATCACACTGACTGGAGTACCACGATAAGGATAAAAAAGATCACACTGACTGGAGTACCACGATAAGGATACAAAAGATCACACTGACTGGATTATCACAATAAGGATACAAAAGATCACACTGACTGGAGTACCACGATAAGGATACAAAAGATCACACTGACTGGATTACCACAATAAGGATACAAAAGATCACACTGACTGGAGTACAACGATAATAATACAAAAGATCACACTGACTGGAGTACCACGATAAGGATACAAAAGATCACACTGACTGGAGTACAACGATAAGGATACAAAAGATCACACTAACTGGAGTACAACGATAAGGATACAAAAGATCACACTGACTGGAGTACCACGATAAGGATACAAAAGATCACACTGACTGGAGTACAACGATAAGGATACAAAATTACAAAATATCACACTGACTGGAGTACCACGATAAGGATACAAAAGATCACACTGACTGGAGTACAACGATAAGGATACAAAAGATCTTACTGACTGGAGTACTACGATAAGGACACAAAAGATCACACTGACTGGAGTACCACAATAAGGATACAAAAGATCACACTGACTGGATTACCACAATAAGGATACAAAAGATCACACTGACTGGAGTACCACGATAAGGATACAAAAGATCACCACAATAAGGATACAAAAGATCACACCAACAGAAGTATCACGATAAGGATACAAAAGATAAAACTGACTGGAGTACCACGATAAGGATACAAAAGATCTTACTGACAGCAGTACCACGATAATGATAAAAAAAGATCACACTGACTGGAGTACCACGATAAGGATACAAAAGATCACACTGACTGGAGTACCACGATAAGGATACAAAAGATCACACTGACTGGAGTACCGCGATAAGGATACAAAAGATCTTACTGACTGGAGTACTACGATAAGGACACAAAAGATCACACTGACTGGAGTACCAGAATAAGGATACAAAAGATCACACTGACTGGAGTACCACGATAAAGATACAAAAGATCTTACTGACTGGAGTACCACGATAAGGATACGAAAGATCTTACTGACTGGACTACCACAATAAGGATACAAAAGATCACACTGACTGGAGTACCACAATAAGGATACCAAAGATCACACTAACTTTGAGTAACATTGATAATGATACAAAAGATCACACTGACTGGAGTACCACGATAAGGATAAAAAAGATCACACTGACTGGAGTACCACGATAAGGATACAAAAGATCACACTGACTGGAGTACCACGATAAGGATACAAAAGATCACACTGACTGGATTATCACAATAAGGATACAAAAGATCACACTGACTGGAGTACCACGATAAGGATACAAAAGATCACACTGACTGGATTACCACAATAAGGATACAAAAGATCACACTAACTGGAGTACAACGATAAGGATACAAAAGATCACACTGACTGGACTACCACGATAAGGATACAAAAGATCACACTGACTGGAGTACCACGATAAGGATACAAAAGATCACACTGACTGGAGTACCACGATAATGATAGAAAAGATCACACTGACTGGAGTACCACGATAAGGATACAAAAGATCACACTGATTGGAATACCACGATAAGGATACAAAAGATCACACTGACTGGAGTACCACGATAAGGATACAAAAGATCACACTAACTGGAGTACCACGATAAGGATACAAAAGATCTTACTGACTGGAGTACCACGATAAGGATACAAAAGATCACACTAACTGGAGTACTACGATAAGGACACAAAAGATCACACTGACTGGACTACCACAATAAGGATACAAAAGATCACACTGACTGGAGTACCACGATAATGATAAAAAAGATCACACTGACTGGAGTACCACGATAATGATAAAAAAAGATCACACTGACTGGAGTACCACGATAATGATAAAAAAAGATCACACTGACTGGAGTACCACGATAAGGATACAAAAGATCACACTAACTGGAGTACAACGATAAAGATACAAAAGATCACACTGACTGGATTATCACAATAAGGATACAAAAGATCACACTGACTGGAGTACCACGATAAGGATACAAAAGATCACACTGACTGGATTACCACAATAAGGATACAAAAGATCACACTAACTGGAGTACAACGATAAGGATACAAAAGATCACACTGACTGGAGTACCACGATAAGGATACAAAAGATCACACTGACTGGAGTACCACGATAAGGATACAAAAGATCACACTGACTGGAGTACCACGATAAGGATACAAAAGATCACACTGACTGGAGTACCACGATAAGGATACAAAAGATCACACTGACTGGAGTACCACGATAAGGATACAAAAGATCACACTGACTGGAGTACCACGATAAGGATACAAAAGATCACACTAACTGGAGTACCACGATAAGGATACAAAAGATCACACTGACTCGAGTATCACGATAAGGATAAGTGTCTTGAGGTAAGTCTGATACATAAATATTGTCCATCTATTTCTTTACAGACCGCAAAAATGTAAATCACGTAGTGTTGTCAACCTTCATGTATTATGAACACATAATGAAAAGGTTCAAATCCTGGTCCTTGCTGCACCTTTTAACAAAGTCCTTGACCTCAATTGCTCCAGATCCAGTCTACCTTCTGTAAATAGTTATCAACATCATAGGAGGATGGGATATCATCTGCGAAAGACGTTTTCATAAAGGATGAGAATTGCTCTCTGATTCTAGCGACATGAATGGACTATCCAGTTTAAAGTGTTACCTTACCAGTTATGAGGTGGTTGTAGAAAACATTTATTTTAAAATAATAAAGTCGTCATTTATTTAAACTTATCTTTTCCCAAAGAAGTAAATTAATTGCATTTTGTACAAGCACATTACAAACGCGAATAGTATGGAATGTAAAATGTTGAAGATAGGAAAAGGTGACTTTACCTTCATCCCGCAGGCTGCTAGAGCTGGCGCTAGCAGAAGACTGACCTTGTCTCCAACACCTCCGGTACTGTGTTTATCCACAATATGGCCCTTCCATTTGTCTGGCCATGTCAGAACTATGCCAGAGTGGGTCATGGCGCGTGTAAGAGCCGCAGTCTCTGCATCATTCAGATGCTTCAGGTAAATTGCCATCAGCATCGCACCTATAAATCATATAAAACTTGTAAGTGGTGCTATGACGTAACAAATATCCATGCATGCGCGTTTACAAAATGTCAGAATCGTATCACGTGCATACACCAAAGCCCTGCCTATGATGTACATCTTCAACAATACGTTTGAAGCATTGATTCACCTTGGGCGCTTTGTATGGATTCCTTTAGTACGCGTTTTTGTGCCGAGCATTTTAGATGCTCCTAGTTCCACATTAAAACCAACACTTAGTATAAATGTTGGAAATTTGGTTATTCGATTGCAAATTCGACAAATAATTGTTGTGCAGTCAAGCCACTATTGGTTTATAATTAGTTATATTGATCCAGACCAAACATGGTGATGAAAAAGGCTTGAACTGCATAAACGCTGTGTATAGAAACTTCAGAATTAATCTCTGTCTTTATGTATGTCTGTCTGTCTAACTGTCTCTCTCTCTCTCTCTCAGGAGAGAGAGAGAGAGAGAGAGAGAGAGAGAGAGAGAGAGAGAGAGAGTATAGAGACAGACAGACAGACATACGTCCAGATATACAGAGACAAACACACAGAGACAGATAGACAGGCCCGTTGTGACACGATTCATAGATCTTTGCCTTTGCTTTTTATATTTTTTATTTCTTTGTCAAACTTTAATTTATTGTCTATGTAATAAATCGATATATTCAATCAAATATATATTTCTATCCATATGTCTATTTTATCTATCCATTTAAACACATTTGATCTAGTACTTTAATGCGTGCTTGTAATAATGCGAATACATATTACCTACATACTAAAGTACTTACGTATGTCCCTACATACATATATACATATTACTCAAGAGATGCCACAATAACTTCCATGATCGTGAGGAGGATTTTAATTCTCAGGTGTAGAATCTTTGAAAGAGCTATAACGTTAAAGAGCATACAACAAGTTTTCAATCCACAAAAACCATATGACTATTTTAGTCCAATTGTTTGCTTGTGACATCGTTTTCGTTTGTATGGTTTTATTTTATGGGTCATTATCAAAAAATGGAGGGATTTGCGTTCCCAATGTTTGCCCCAAAATATTTTTTAAAGATAAACGTATTTGCATGTGTTTTTTATTCTAATATGTTTTGGTGACTATATTTATTAAGAATATATCAAGAAAACATGATTACTTCTGATGAATTTTCATAAAATTAACTTGAAAGGTCATAAGCACCCCAAAAACTGCCTGTTGCAAAATTAAAATTTCAACTTTATGTATTTTTTTATACCTCAAAAAATGCTTTAGTTTTACATTTCTTTCTTATAAACTGTGAAAACCAATTGCTACAGTAGACGAAGGTAGCTTTTTGTACAAAATTCCCTTCCACGAAAAACTTTTAGCATTGAGAAGGTCGGTTTCAAATTCCATGTCAGTGATGTTACTTTTTTACTTTTGCTGATGGGTTAGAGTTGTCTTTCTTCGTACAATAAAGCTTGCAATAGATTCTCCAAAGGCACTTCCTGTGTGTTACAGACGCCATAAGAACAGTTGGAAAAATATGAAGATTTATCCACAAAAATCGAAAAAGGTGAGTCAATCACATGCATACTTTTTTCTCTTGTCATTGATATTACCAGATATTTATATATAAACAATTACTTTAGCTAAAAAAAAATACTATTGAAAACACAAGCAAAATACACATGTTGCAGAAATAAACTTCCTGTTTCTCAGGGAGCAGTTGTTGAAAAATAAAATATTTTTTTTGCAATTTTGTCAGTGATGTTACAGTCAGTGATGTTACCATAAAAAAAGTAACATCACTGATGGTTTTAGTCACATCACTGACATAATTTTTTTTTAAAAGTTGATTATTTTGAAATGATCTAATTGTAGGTTAAAATAAGTCACAAAACAATAAATTTTAGAATAATACAAACTCTTATAAATTGAATAATATTAAAAAACAATTATTTTAAACAAATATTGACTGTCAATCAATGTTTTATCGAAAACATAACATCACTGACATATTTAGTAACATCACTGATAATTTAAACTAAAATATGTTTTTTTAAAACTGAAAAATATGGTGTACATATTTAAAAACTTACACTAATAAAAAAGATCAAAATGAAGGTAAAACAACATTTAAAATGAAGATGTGGATGGAAATATTAATATTTTGAAACATTATAGAAGTTCTTTTGTAACATCACTGACTGAAAAATGTAACATTACTGACAAAGAAATGGAAAGATGACAGTTTTAATGTTCAAATATTCATATTTTGAGTGCAATATTATTAAATATAATAAATATAATAGTGTAAATACTAGAGATTAATGTTTGTGATCAAAATTTGTTTGATGAGCTCCATAAATCATTGTAAATTCCAAATGGTAACATCACTGACATTAATGGTAACATCACATGGGCATTTTAAAAAGGTAACATCACTGACATTTGGTGGTTACCACCTATTGTTTTGTCTTGTTTACAAAATACTTGTGTTGAATTAAGCTGGAATTTTATTAGATTTACATCGTGTGATGTTTAAACAATGTTTTTGTTCCAATAAAGGTTTCTTTCCAGTTGATTTATTTTTCAGTTTTTTAAATTTCAAATCCCTCCATTTTTTGATAATGACCCTTATATGAAACCATCATGTACAAGCGGAGGCTATTCAACGTTGTTTGATAACGATTGCCCTACCATTTCTTAAAATAGTTGTATATTTAGACGCGGCTGTAATTGATCCTGTAATAGATTTAATGATGGTATAACCCTGTCAGGGTTATAACCCGCGGACGTTATAACCACTAGGACGCCAAAGCGGTCCCACTCGAGGAGGATAGTTTTCGAAAACCTTTTTTATCATCTTTCATGGTATAACAAGTAGTTTAAGATTATATATATATATATATATATATATATATATATATATATATATATATATATTCAAGTTTACACTGGTTGTCCCTTTCATGGTATAACAAAATGTTTAAGATTATATATATATATATATATATATATATATATATATATATATATATTCAAGTTTACACTGGTTGTCCCTTTCATGGCATAACAAAATGTTTAAGATTATATATATATATATATATATATATATATATATATATATATATATATATATATATATATATATATATATATATTCAAGTTTACACTGGTTGTCCCTTGCTATTTTGTAATATTAAATATCATACTTGGTTCAAATGCTTTTGTAATTTTCGTTCAGAATCTGTGGCACAAACTGGTTTTCTTTAAAGACCTTTTCTTCATCGTTCGTTGCAGCTTGGGAAAGAAACCATTTATTTTAAATTTTCTCTGTCAGTAGTATCAAATTATGGACAGTTGGTGTCTTGTCATTATCCTTTCACTAACGTGGTTTGCTTTTCCAATTCGAAGCTAGATCTGTAGAAACATAATTACTCAAACGATAGGCTTTTTAAAATATCTAGAAACTTAATTACTCAAACGATAGGCTTTGTAAAATATGTAGAAACTTAATTACTGAAATGATAGGCTTTTAAAATATGTAGAATCTTAATTACTCAAATGATAGGCTTTTTAAAATATGTTGAAACTTAATTACTCTAACGATAGGCTTTGTAAAATATGTAGAAACTTAATTACTTAGACGATAGGCTTTGTAAAATATGTAGAAACTTACCAAGTTGAGCACCCTCAAAGTTTTTGTCGACAACCTTGGTCACAAAAAACTCAATTTCTTCCTCTGTAAGTGTCTTGCCATCCCTCTTTTTGGAGATAATATCCGGTATCCTTAGCGCTGACATAGCTATTATGGCAAACAACACAATAAATTAGTACATGCGTTTTTGAGAACCAAAGAAAACCATTTATTATATTGTAAAGGGTCTCAATTCATTTTACTGAGATTCCATCTAAAAAAAATTTTCAAACATAATATCTGAAAGCCTGATCGAAAAAGGCTAACATAAAAATCAGGCAGGAAAGTTCTGCCTTAATCCGATTTTATCAAAGAATCATACAAAATACATACGTGCAGTCTTACTTGTTGGTGCAACTTAAGATTAATGTAGATTCCCGAGATTAGCAATTGCATATTTTCCAACTCAGAGCTGCTATTATGCTGTCCATATTCCACGATACACTGACCCTTTTATTTTTCTACTACACGTAATGTACTTAAATGTGTACGTAATCAAATATTTAATTTTCGTGAGACTCCAATCGGACACATATAATTTGTGTACATTACTTGATTACCGTCACTTGTAGAAGAACATGAACCTGAACTTTTCTCAAGACCTCTTAGTATGGTTTTACGTTTAATCGGTCGTAAGCAGAAATATGTTCTTACTTTTACTGAAATATATAGCTCTCAAAACACAACCTTTTCTTTCACCCGATCACATACTCGGCTCTCTATTGATTGAAACTGTATGCAAAGATTGGACTATTGTGTTGAGTAAGCATGTAGGAGTAGACATGTTCCTGCGTTCTAAAGATTGATTCCTAACGTAGACGGTAGGTTGGGTTTGGCCGACATATTTATTACTACATAACTAAACCTAGCCCAGTTGTGACACTGAATAATGCGATACCTATTGACTATTCTATGTTATACCCTACGCTTTGCTATGGAAAATTATGTAAAGAACGCAAATATATCTACTGTTAAAGTAACATTTGATCGATAATGTTTGTCTTTAGATTTATGCAGTTAAAGTTCAACGCCATGTTGCATAAACATATCTAAACATTAAATATACGCTTCTGGTCAACACTGATAACTTGGTTGCTATCCAAATGCTATTCAAGAATAGACAAAAAACATGGCATCGACAATAAGTAATTTTGATTGAATTATTTCACCTGTGTTTCTAGTAATACGGTCACAGCAAAATCAAGGTTATCTGAGGTAAGAATCAACCTTTGCAGTCATGCTCCAGAAAAATAATTTTCTGATCGTATTAACCACACTTTCTCAAAAGTACACCTATTTTTTAGTACACATAATCATGTAACATTTTTGTACAAGGGTTTAAAAAAAATGTGTGTCATTAAGCTTTGATTAATAAGACAGACGAGACTGTGATCCTAAACGTCCAATGCTATGAAAATAGCAGCACGTGAGAAAATCAACGATTAGCTGCTCTGATGATACGATATATACATCTACTGTTCCTTTATTTTGTTGACTAAAGGTTTCATCTGTTTTAAATGTCATATGGATATTGTGTGACCTTTAACCGCTATTCTATATTATTCAATCACGATCACCAAATTAATTTGTCGCAAACAAATACATGTCGTTAGAAATAGGGCCGGCGCTTCCGCTAGGCGAACTAGACAATCGCCTAGGGGGGCTGGGCTAAGGGTTCATTTCATGATGGGCGGGTGGGAAGGGCGTGAGTGGAAGGGGGCGCCAGATATCTGATCTCGCCTAGGGCGCCAAAATGCCTTGCACCGGCGCTGGTTAGAAAATATCATTGACAAAGTGTATAATGACACGATACACTAGAGAGAGGATCTTGTACATACGGTCGCTTACTCCAAAGCAAATTGAATTTTTGGAAGGAAACATAACCAAATTATGACATAATTTATCGTTGAGCGAGTTCTTTTCAAGTATTATTCTATTCTATTTTTTTTTCATAAAGGAATCAATATAAGATACATATGTATACAAAGGTAACGTTCTGTGCGATAAATATGCACAGCCTTTAATAAATGTTAGTCAAAACAGATAAAGTATGTACATTGCATTGATAGCAATATATGCAGGTGGAAACAGCGAATAGGGTGTTTTATATAGGTAAGGCATACGAAGACCCTAAGCAAAGAAAACAAACTGTAAACCATTATAATCAGACATAAATAATACTTTGTTTGCAAGGGATTGACCTCTAAAAATAGGATGCGAATTAAAAGCGTGGGTTTGGGTGAACTTATTTTATTGCGTTACTTGCATTAAGAGCCTCAATAACACAAAAATGATTAGAATTAAACAAAACAAGCTTTAGTTATCAGTTTGGGCTTTTTGGACCCACGGTACTAATTATATGGAAGAACCGTGAACCAGTCTAGAAATGGGTAAACAAATAACCGAGTATATACGGGTTTGGTGGTCCATAATTGGTTGGTAATGAAAAGTAAATGTTAGGTTAAAAAAATCTTTTGAGATATATCACATATATATTATCTGTAAAGTTTGAGAAATATAAACAACATTTCATTGATGCAATTTTAATATTTTACAGACTTGATTTAGGGGAACTCAGTAATGAAAGTAACATCGATTTATTTGGTGCAGAATCAAAAACACATAGTTCCTGCACATGTAGATCAAACAAATACCGCGGCTCATATGTTCTCTACACAGAATCTTGCACCAAGGGTACTTGTGCATGGAAAAATATAGGTCAGATCATTTGCAACCAGAAATTTTAAATTATTGAAATTTGAGTATGATGGTGTTGCCATATGTTTAGTTGGGAGTTGAATTAGTACCGTGATTCCTATATGCGACCTACACCATATTATGAGCCTGTTGTTTCCATGGTTACCATGCGCATCCATGGTATCATTTTGTTGATTTTTGCATATGTCAACTTGTGATAACTTGTATCAGTGTCTGGATATTGCAAATATAACATGGACTTGCCAAAGTTTATACATATTTCTCCACCTCAAGCTTCCTTCTTAGCTTCGCCCGCAGCAGTTTGTCGTCAGGCTTTCAATCTCTAACATCAATGTCAGCATTATAGGAACGTTGGATACCTTTTTTTAAACTTGTATCTTGTTGTCCTTGTGTAACAGACCTCATGAGGATACGTCTATTGCATTGATGCACATTTTTGCCCTTGTTGTCTGAACCGCTCCTATGTCTTAGTTGTTAGAGCGTCAGCCGCGGAAACGGGAGCACGCAAATGCGGGAAAAGATAATCCCACAAGTGATATTTCAAAGCTACGCGTAGTGTGTGTGATCTGGACATCTTTTTCAATAACTGTATTTAAGGTCTTTTTCATTCATGATATAATATCCGTTATTAGCTGTATATTCAAATATAGCGCGTATTTACACATTTTACGTGAAGAATAATATTGCTGTAGATGACGTAGTGAAGTCGTTGCAAAGCTACAAAAGAAATATAAAATCATAAAGGTTGTCTATAATTTATTTAAAATTAGGAAAAAAAATAGAATATAAAACTGAACACTTTAGCATCGATGAAAACATACGTTACACTTGTAGAAATATGGAATTTGAAATTTTGAGGTGATTCAAGGGAAACGTTTGAGAAACTTGAAACACGTTTTAATTCATATATGTGAGTTTTAAATCAATATAATTACCACATTAATACACTATCAGGTGTGTGCATTAGTTTTAATTTTTATTTTTAAAATTTATTTATGTATTTTTTTATTTTATTGCTACATTGGGAATTCTCCTTACGGAGAAAAACATCAAAACAGAACAAAACTATTTATTATTTTTTTTGTGGATATTTTTCTGACTATGATTATAGACGCTTTATACTTATATTAATACGAGTCTATGCTCTTAGTACAAGTTAAAAAAAAGTGTGAAGACAACAAACTTTGTAAAATTTAACAAATAATTTCCCTAAAAAACTAGGTGACAAATGAGATAAAAGAACTAAAAAAAATAATCCAAGAATTATAAATACATGTCTTATCGTTATCAATGAAAGGTTCTAAGAGAATGTCAGTTCGAATAAACATGAAGTTCAAGATGGAAGGCGATGATGTCTGGAGTAACCTATACAGTGCTGTAGAGTCAACAGTCTCTTGTCGAATCACACATATATTATTCCAGTTTTGAATTCAGTATAAATTCGAACATATGTCTTTGTCGACTAATTATATCAGAGCAGTTTTGCATTTCCAGGGAAAATAATCACTTGAATTCAATAACTCGAAGAAAATACAATTCAGACCAAACTGGTAACAATTTAGAGCCCACACTCACAAATCTGTATCATAACATCAGTTATACAACTAATTACGACACAAAATTCATCCACGGATGAAGGGCAAGGATTTTATTTCTATAAGTAAATAGACGTTTTTTTTCTGATATGGAACGTGAAAAACATCACGTACTCCAGGTATGACCTTGACTGAACCTAATGATACTTACTCTGAGAAAGACGTTTTAAAGCAAAACATTTAAAAGGCAATCAGGTTAAACAGAACTGAACTCAATTCTGGACAGGGTCAAGTATAGTAAACAATGTTACATTACAATAACATGTAATGTGATATAGATATTTAAAAAAAAAACAATTAAAGTTAAAATAAAGCAATTAAATTAGATATACATAACAAAATAATAAATGTACAAATAAAATATAATAATAATAAAATATAATAAATAATAATGAACATCCGAAGACTCTGAGTGTGATCTATATCTAAGTATTTTGTTCACGATAAAAGAAGTATTCAGAGTAAGTTATGGTACGTTTTAATCAACTTTTTCGAGTGAAGAAAACATTATACAAATGTGTCACACAGTTAACGAGCGTATCTCCATTGATAACCTCGTAATATTTATTGTTATTAAAATAATGATGCCTTAAAGGGTAATGATGTAAGCATCTCTCTTCTTATGCCAAATATAGATGAAATCATTTTCACGTACTAATAATGTATTTGCTCCAATTATTTTAGTGAACTTCAGTGTGAAATGAATATCATCGTGGAAGGTAATAATTCGAAAGTGCATTACTCTGGTTTTCCTACTCCACGTAGAAGAGGTGTGTGTACGTGCGTGCGTGTGTGTGTGTGTTTATGTTTTAGACAATATTTTCATTTGATTTGTCAATAAGCAACTATAGGTTATGCATTTCCCATTCGTGGAGATTATTTCGTAAGATTGACGGAATCATTTGAATATCGGTATAATTCCCTCCTTTGCAAATAGACTAGTTTTTGGCATCATCTGTTATGCTAACGTCATGTAATTTAAAGAAATATTAACCTGTATTATGCATTGACTTGTCTCCTCGAAACTAGCAGGAAAACAATTAGTCCTTGTTTCGCATTCCGAGCATTTTCCTTCATTAGCTTCACATTTCTTTAAAGAAAAGGCGAAATATTCCACCTATTGAAAACCATGTGAAGATCAGAGTAAATCACCCGTAAGATGAGATGCAATGCGGCACTCTAATGAAGGAAGTGATTACGTCTTCTCTACCGAGGCAATATGTGGTATATGTACACTCAAAACATAGTTGACATAAAAAAAAATATAACACGTTCATATGCTACCAGAAAGGTGTGATACCAACCAAATATAACATTCTCCACTACTGTTCCTGATGTTAATGTCTATAATAAAAGTTGATCTTAAAACCAGGCTAAGAGAGCAAAAGGTTTATTTCGTCCTTATTATAGTTCATACATGCTACACTCTAACATGCGTTATATAGATTTCAAATATTTATGTTTTGCGTGCTTATGAATAAGGTTGATTATGATGTGTTTCTATAAACATTGTTTATGTTGTCAAGACTGTTGTACAACTTGCGCGTGGACTAATGGGATTTATTTATACTCCTATTCAATGGAAAATAATGGAAAACTGCCAAAGTTAGCTTTTAACGCATTTTTGTGATGAATGTGTTTTATATATGCTCCTGGAAGTCGTCTTTATAGAGCTTTACCACCACATGGATGCGTTTAAGCGCTTATTAAAACTTAGTTAAAACTAATTTTGTACTGTTTTGTTCGGTGTCAACTTTCATGTCTTTTTTTAAAAAAAAAAAGTTATACACATATACATACCTCGCAGTTTTGTTTTAATTACGATATTTCTAATTTGCAGAATAAACTAGTTTTTACGGTCGGCTTCTATTATGCCTTTGAAGGGGCAAACATTACCTATACGTACGCATTCATATGTACAAATCACGTAGCGAGGAATACACATATGATGCAGATTTTAAAAAAACCCACTTCATATTGTAACTATACCCGTTGTAATTGTCAGTCAAATATGTGATTTTCAAAACAATCTAAATCGTCGTAAATAGTGATCATTGATCCTTTTTCTAATTACGGCCGCTTCAGTCGGTCATAACTTAGTATCAATTGTGCTATGTATCTGGTATGTGATTTTATTTTATTTTCCGTTTTTTTTTCTGTCCGATATCTATCAAAATAAGAATTGTTAACCATCCCATACACCTCTTTTTTTAACGTAACATTTTATGATTTCTTCAACTTGTTTTCATCTATTCTACCCATATTATTGTGGCGATCTTTTCAGTTATATTTGGTTCTCTATTGATCCATATTTATATAGGGAACGTCCATCAATTATGTTAACAATTTTTAGGCAATATTTTACACCCACCCCCACCGTTGTCAACAACTGTCAAATTTGCAGTGACCCCACCCCTTTAGTAAAATTATGTAATTTTTTTACACCCCACCCCACCCCAAACTAAACTGTTTAAAAATCCGGCTGGATTTTATGCTAAAAATAGAAATATGCAAATTAAAAGGTCAACAAATAAATTTTAATAGATTTGTTTTACTTGTTTAACAGATTTTAAATTGACTATAACACTTTGAATTTATGCGAAATTGGAGATTTATATTCTAGCTTCGATCATCTTCCCCTGGGGAAGCCAAATGTTCCTCAATTGTTATAATGGGCACATTAGCTGATTCAATAATTTATTGTGGAACCGATACACCAGACAAGTCAACATTATCGTCATCTAACCATTCTGAGCTTAACATCTCTCCATGAGCAATAATTGCCATCAGCTCTCTTTATCTTCTGCTTAATACCATATGTGGTTAATCTGTCTGCAGTCTCTACATTGAATACAAACAAGATATGATGATGCAAGACTACGACTTCCTTGGCAAGAGCTCAACCGGTTTAGAATTAAACTGATGGGCTGTTGACGGGCGAGCGAATGTGTGCCATACCAACGGACCGACTAAATTCCTATTTTTTGATTTATTAAATTTATTGTAAAAAGATAACATTGTTTACATTAAGTTATCTTGAACTCCCCCTCCCCCATGTGAACAATTGTCATACTTCTTCAACCCCCCCCCCCATTTTGTTGACATAATTAATGGACGACCCCCTACTACAGAATGCCAGACTGTACTTTTCCAATGCAAACATTATTTAAACATATGCATGGGTGTCCTTCGTGATCATGAATTAAATTTAGTGTCCTTTAAATTGGAAGCTAATAGAGTCCTAACATTTGGATTTATCATATTATGTTCATGTGCATTTGCAGTACTGTTTAAGTTACTGCTTAATCCATTTGAAGCAAGACTTAAGGAGTTCATTCATGTTTCACACTTGTGGCTAAATTACTAGCCATCGCTATAACAAATTGTTTCTTCCACAAATATAATGTAATATCATCTACGATATATGCTGATAAAATAGTATTTCTAGTATTGTACTGTGGAAGTCATTGTATAGAGTGATAGATCCATTTGGCTGTGTTGTACACAGTCTCTCTGTAATGATCCCATCTCTGTTTGGCACTGCCTTTGGGAGGTCCTGAATCAAACGCTTATAGATGTCTTACGCACCGAACATATTGATTTTCGTCCTGTTCGTTTTGTAAATGAAGGACGTTCTTTTGCCGCAGTTCTCTTTATCTTCGTGGCAACAAGACGAACACTAACACAATACATTAACGTTTGAACAATTAATGTGTCTTTGACCAAAGGTTATCGATACCTTTTTAGTAAAATGAAAGTACCTATTTTTTATTTCATAAGTCACATTTATTTATTTATTGTAGTACGTTTTGCATTGCAAATCGTTTATATCCGAATAAAGGTGCTCGCACTAAAAGATAACAAAATACTGAAACATTGGCTTTACCTTAGATATTTTTTTGGGAATACATACGGTCACACCATTGTATGTTATAACTTGTCTCCAGAATATTTTTTTTAAGTGAAACCGATGAGCATGAACTAGAAAATAAATACGATATATTCATCACGTAAGAGATAAATAACGTGCATTATACAGCCACCTGTAATCTTTCACGTGCACGAAGTATCGATTTGCATGAAGGTGTGCTTAAGGTCTGACTATAACAAAAACCTAAATGTGCATGGCATTACAGATATCTAACCCCACATTGTGTTGAGGCTATTAAAACATTCTTGACTGCGTGGACGAAGTTTAAGAACTGTTCCAGGAAAATAGCAGCAGAGAGGGTGAACAGACTAATTCGAAACGTCACCCTTTTTGATTACCAAATCGACTAATGGTGACTAACATAGAAGTCAATTTCAATGACTACACTTAGATTGACCCAAACAAATGTTGAGATCGACCCCCTCTGCTGCTCTCTCAATGTGTTAAATTGTCAATCTGGTGATTAAAAAAAATCTTGTATACAAATAAAAAAAATGAATAATTCAGACAAACGATCAATCTGAGACTTTTTTGAACTTTTGAGTAATATTCTTCCTGTTGGAGGGGTTTCTTTTCTAGATACCAAAACCCCTTCTTCGATCCTGCGACGGTAATACGCCATCAAAGTTCTGTATTTATCTCCACCACATTCATTACAAATCCGATATTGTCCTCGAATGCCAACATTGCATCCAACACAATGTCGAGGACCAGCATGTGGATTTTGTAACAAAATATATTTGTTTCTTGCAAAATTCTCCACGACAATTTGCAGCCATGTACAATTTTTCATATATCAAATAGTATATATTTAATATAGTTAGATAATATCTTTATTTTGTCAATCTGCTGCTACAAATTAGCCAAATATTTGATCGATACCTACACGATATCTTGTCCTGGGATCATGCAGATTTATTGTTATAAAACCATACAGTGTTGCTTGAGCACGTGAAAAGAAATTTCTGAAGTTATTTATATCCATATCCCCGCTACACCAGGTTTGATGAATATTTCTTAGCGTGTGTGTATCAATTCCATTAAATACAGCTAAAATATTACAATTATCTCTGATTACTTTCGGAATTCGTGTATACCGATGAGTTACATAAATAACATCAGTATTTTTATGTCTTCCTCGAGAAAATATTCTTGCCAGATTTGATTGTTTATCTAGCATTACGTCATTATACACAACTAAATTATTAACGAATCCATCGAGATCATCGACAGATGGTGCTTCATCAATATCGGTTATAAAATCAATAATATCATCACCGCTCAGCAATCGTGCGTTTTCATTAAATTCCTTAAGTACTTCGTAGCATCTCTGATCATCTACAGATGGTGCAACTAAATACAATTTATTCCATTTTAACCATCTCATTATTAAATTAAGTAATAGTTGTGCTTTACTGGATCCAGACGGGCCTATTAGTATCATTCTGATCGAATTTGGTAACGCTGGAATGTTTTACCTGTTCTCGTTTTGTTGTCGCTGAAAAATCAATTACATCCATGATGTAATATTATACCATGGATTTATATTGTTTACGCTGTAAAGTTAAAATTCTAACTACTGATTTATCTACGGTTACAACAAAAAAAAAAAAGAATAGCATACAGTGGAAAATGTTCCGTATGTGGCAGAAAGAAATTTTCCTTTTCACCAAATAAAACCGGTGGTGACATTTCAACATAAATGTCAAAATTTGCAGAGGTGGAGGTAGCTGATACTGATGAGGTTGTTGCATTTGTTGCAAAGGTGGAGCTAGCTTATACTTGGGTTGTTGTTGTTGTTTTTGTTGTTGTTGTGGATCTTCACGACGATAATATTTTACTTTATTTAAAATTTCAGATTTTCGAGAAAGACTATCATATGCAAAACGAAGAAAATCTTCTTTCTTAACATGTTTTTATATCTTCAATAACACCTTCGTTAAATTTACTCATCAATTCAACATCTCTTTTTGCTTTTGATTTAGATGCAAGTTTTCTTTCACATCAGCTATTTCAGTGTAAATTTTATCAATATCTTGTTGAGGTTGTGCGGCAGCTATTCTAGCTGGAAGATCTTGTAAAATCTCTTGCGTTGCCCTAGCGGTTTCTTGTATTGTCCAAAGAAGAGGTTTCTTTTTTCTGGATCAGTGATATCTGCCCATACAACTTTCTCACTTGTTGCAGTAATAGGTTTAAATCATCTTTCTGTACCTTCTACGTAATCAGCTTGTGACTCCTGGCGTTCTTGAAGTTTTCTTCGAAGCGAATCTCTCAAAGGAATATATTTTTTGATTGCTTCCTGACGTTCTCGAGCTAATCTAGTAGTATATGCTTCTCCGATATTTGACATATGTTTATCCACAGATTGACAATTTAACACATGGAGAGAGCAGCAGAGAGGCTCGACTACAACATTTGTTTGGGTCAGTCTAGGTGTAGTCATGGAACTGACTTCTATGATAGACACCATTAGTCGATTTGGTAATTAAAAAGGGTGACGTTTCGATTTAGTCTATTCAGCCTCTCTGCTGCTGGTAGTCACCAACAGGCTAACACGTTTAAAAGCCTAACTCAAGGTAAATGTGAACCACATTACAGATTTAGCTTATGTGTAAACTAAAATTGCTAGGATTGTGATAATTAAGCCCATGCCTTCTATCTTAAATAATATAGAGGTGTCCAAATAAGAAACTATCCAGTGAGACCCTAAGAATTGATATGCCATTCGGATATGGGCAAATGCTTCTTAGTTTCAAAATGTTTTGCAATATTCTGAGTACAATGCAACATCAGCATCTGTAAACTTCACAATAGTCTGTTTCCTATGATGTATGACATTTGCCAATGATCGAGAGCCATGATATAGAGCAACAGCTATGAGATACCTTTATACTTTCATTTTACTCTCCACACTTAAATCTACAATTTCCTTGTAACACGTAAGAGATATTAGTCGCTAAGACTTATGCAAACAAGGTCTAGTTAGTACAGGCTAAAATAAGTCTTACCTACAATTTCCTTGTAACAAATGTCATCATTTGTCATAGCTAATATATCCTCTATTGCTAGTACCTGATGATATCAGTGATATCTCGCAGCAAAAATAGCACTATTTATGAAATCTCAAAATATAGTGAATAAAAGATGTAAAAGAAGCCATGCTGATTCTCATGTAAACACAACTGCAAATTGTGAATGCTAAGTACTTTACAAAATATGAAAGTTGCACAGCATATATAAACTGGCCAGAACTCTCTCACTGATTTCATGAAGAGAGTCAAATCTATATTAGAACAGAAAAACTTGATTGACTGTAAGAGAGGCAACTCATCAGGTAATAAAATGTATGGATCAATCTTTGTAAACCGAACCGCATCATTTGGGAATCTTAAACAATGAAATTTTTATACACAAATTCATCACAGCTGTTGATAAGACAATATGTATGGATAATGTTTTTTAAGAACACTAAGAAGGTCACATTGGCATAATTTTCACCCTGGCCAGTACGTATTGTTGATAAAGATGATGCGTTTAAAAGAAGTTTGTTTTGCTAGCGATTGCAAGCTGCATATAATCAAATCCAAACCTAACAGAAAATCATGCAAAGTTAAATATATGTAAAAGCATAAATTAAAGCAATCATCATAAAATTATAAATATACACTAACTACATACTGACAGTATTGATAAGCTGAATAAGTATTTTAAATACTTCAATTAAACCACCTTGCATGAACTTAACAGTTTTTTGTTGTTCATGGGAAGAATACACGAGAAACAATAACTGTTAACTCCCACAGTGCTGATTTAGCTCACTTCTACTATGAGTTACTAATATCAAATCTATTGGAAGTGTATGTGTAGAATACCTATCTATGTCAAATTAAAGACATGGGGGTAATAAGGAAATGATTTATGGCACAGCTAATCACATTTGTAAAGATTGTAAAAATAATGTGTTCTTAAGGTCTCACTGGACAGTTTTGTTGTAAATTTTCATCCGACGATGACCTATTGTAGAAAAATGATATTACATTAAAACACAATTGAAACTAATGATTTTTGTTGAAAGGATGCTTGTAAGATTCTGACTGATGTATTAAAGTTAAACACTTAAGCAACTGGTGGATTTTATATTGAGCCAACACTGCCACCAACCTC
This sequence comes from Unio pictorum, assembly GCA_030141615.1. Taxonomy (NCBI): domain Eukaryota; kingdom Metazoa; phylum Mollusca; class Bivalvia; order Unionida; family Unionidae; genus Unio; species Unio pictorum. The sequence continues at coordinate 4,365,958 of JARLTB010000061.1, forward strand.
CGCTTTTATACATTCATTTTTGACAGGAAAGAGCTATTTTAAATATTTAATTGTGACTAGGCAGCTAAAAGAATCAATATGTGCCTTATGCATGTAGAAACTTCACTAGTAATTTAACAAATTTGCACACTTTTCAGCACCCTTCAATCATCTAGATTTTTAAATATTTACCACTGTAGCAGACACACTTAAATATGTAAGCCATGTCGGCTACTCATTTGCAGACCAAGTTATGCATTTGATCTACAATGCTTGTCTAACTGTGACGGTCAGTCACAAACAAGCCAACCCATTTCCAAGCCTAACACAAAGTAAATGTGAACCACATTACATATTTAGGATATGTGTGAATTGATAAATGCTAGGTTTGTGATAATTAGGCTCATTCCTTCTACCTTAAAAATGATGTATGAAAATACGAAACTATCCAGTGAGACCCAAGAACAAAAGCCAATACTCCAAATATGAGAAATAGAAATCAAGGGACAAAGAGCAAATGTAAGAGAGGCCACCCATAACTAGAGAGATAAAGGCTAAACAAATATATATCCATATATCGGGCTTACCAACAACAAATATATATTGCGTTTGGTTTTTTCCACTTTTTAATATGCTAAATTTGAATTATACGTGTTTGTGAAAGTCTATACGATATTTGGTGAACTATGACACATACCAAAATTCAACTAATTATCCACTGCTTACGTTTTACTTATATGCGTATGTAAGAATATTAACCTTTTTCATGCAGTTTTCTTGTTTCTGTCATTTAGATGTCATATGAAGCGTTCTAAAACTTGCATTTTATCACACGCTCCATCATACTGCACTGGTTTTTTTAAAAGCTCACTAATTCTTGCAAGCGGCCTCTAGTATAAGTTCGGGTAAAATACTCGAACTTTGTCCACCATTTTGTACCCCTGAAACTATTCGGTCGTGTTGTATAACCTCGGACATCATATTTGATCAGATGATGACGATCCACCGTTCATGTGCTCCGCCAAGTGAACCGGAATACTATTGCATAATACAATAACTCAATGATGACGTCAACATCCGGGTCGTGAAAGTATATAAAAGCCGCAGCTCGATATTCGCACATTATTCTGGTCGTATTTGCTTTGCTGCGTCAGTGAATGTACTAGCAAATGAACCTTCCGAATTAAAACCTTTTGTGGAAAAAAACGATAAGTTGATTCATTACCATTTAAAGAATGGCACAGACAAGACCACGTCAGAACTACCATGCTGAAAATGAAGCCGGTATCAACAAGCAAATCAACATGGAGCTGTGTGCCTGCTATGTCTACCAGTCCATGGTGAGTTGTCAAAAAATCGCTGCCAGGGCAAATTTTAAAAAAGAAGCCAGCACCATTAAGCATAAAGTCCTACGTAGATTGCGAACCATGTCTGCTTAATTACCGTTTTCAGTTTTATAGTACGTGAGCACTGTTAACACGATTTTTTTTGTTTTGTACCATATCATTCAATATGATTGCAATCCAACAAGTCGCAGTTCTTCTCGAAAGATCCGTTTAACACAATCGTTAACACATTAGATACGTGTGCTAGTCAAACCTTGTGTTAAAATAATTTATTAACATGTAATGAAATGTATCTATTGTAGACCTGTGCTAATCAAGTTTGGTAGCAGAATTGTTTATAAATGTATGTGTACCTGAACTAGACAATCATAAAAGCCAGACTAGGCGCGACATTTCAAAACACTAGTGGTGTACTCTTGTTAGGTACAATACGACTTTGAGAGTACTGATGCGTGTCATTTTGCACTTCATGCAAAGTAGCATGAACATTCCGCATTATAGTTTTTCCAGGGTATTCTTTTAAGAGATAGCCATCATCTATATGCACCGGTCACTATTTCTCTGGAATGTTTTAACCCTTTAACTTTGATTATTTTGTGATGGGCACAGAAAACGTTATTTATTTAAGTGACCAATTATAGTGTTGGAAGTATTACGGAGTAGATATTATATGGTAGCTTGTTACAAATAGTGTACTCTTTTCAGTATGTCTTTCTGTATGAACTATGAATCATCATTTATAGAAAGTGTGCTTGAAGACAATACTGTTAACTGATCTGAGCGAAAATGACTAAAATAAACTATTAACAGCCATTACAAAAGTTTTAAAATGACTCAGATTTTATTCTTATATAAAGGCAAAGGTTTAAAATACTATTACTCGGAATCCTGCTTTCAAAAATGACATGCAAAGGTTTTGATTAGTATTTTCTCATTTAGTCCTACTACTTTGACCGGGATGATGTGGCCTTAAAAGGCTTTGCCAAGTTCTTCAAGAAGTCCTCTGAGGAGGAAAGAGAACGTGCAGAGAAGTTGATGAAGTATCAGAACAAGCGTGGTGGCCGCATCGTCCTCCAGGACATCAAGGTTAGTAAAAGAGTTCAATTGTTTGTATTGATGCTTGCTGTACATGGATAGAATAAGCACACCTGTAGAGTGAAACGGCATTTTTGTAAAGAATATTATATAAAACGTGCACATGCTGGTTGTCACTTTAAACCGGGTGTGAGTGACCTGGTTTTGTCCACTCATTTACATAATATGGCGTGGTTTTAAAAATTGTTTATTTGGTTCAAGTCTTGGAGGATGTTATTCCCTCTTGTTACTACATTGTGGGCAACGGAATTGTCCTAAACCCAAAGAAACAGGAAGAAATATGCCATATTAGAAGTCCAATGAAATTACAACTTTTGTCCAATCATGACAAGGAAAGGATTAAACTTAATCATTTAGACAATAATAATGACCTTCATAATGAACTGTTTCGATGTATAACAGCATTTTACCCTGATTCGTACACAGCCTGAATTTGTCACTGGATCATTGTCTTTTTGAACGAGGTGCGTTTGATAAAATTCAATCTTGCCGAACCAGACAAAATTGGGTGTGAGCACTTGTGTGAAATGGTAGACAAGAAAAACCCAAAAATCTCCTGCAATTTCTCGACCGTGTCACGTAATTATCTTAATCCTTTGTCACATGATTCCAGAAGCCTGATCGGGATGAGTGGGTTACTGGATTGGGTGCAATGGAGGTGGCTCTTGGTCTGCATAAGAACATGAACCAGGCTTTTTGCGACCTCCACAAGTTGGCTAAGTCTCATGGTGATCCCCAGGTAGGTAGTTAATGCATTTAGACGACAAATATCGAACGATAAACATATTTTATTTACTGGCTTTACAACCCACATGGTACCCCCACCCCACCACATAATAACCCTGGTCTATAGTCACTATATACAAACTCGTACTAGCAAATTTTACTCTGAATGTATAGTTCAGTGCTTTTCACATTCCATGCCGGGCTTTTAATGTGGGAAAAATTATCCCTCTGTCCCTCGGGCTGGAAGAAAATGGAAACAAGTGTGTATCGAAATTCTAGATATATCATGTTTAAAACAGTTGCTTTAATTTTCTCTTTTTGCATATAGTAATTCTATAGAATAGTTAAAAGTATGAAACCATATCCTTAAAAAATACATTTCAGAAAACACATCTGCCGTTATTTACAAAGTAAAGCCTCATTTTAATACAATATAAAGTACTTTTCATATTATTGGAAAACTGTTTACTTGAATATAATATTGCTTTAGCTATTTTGGAACATCTGAACTTTTCTAATGCACGTTTCCAATTTGACAACAATAGTTCATGCCATTTCATTACAACTTGCTTAAATCTGGCTTAATTTGCAAAACAAATATGGATTGCCTTAGTGAAGACGTCTTGTCAAGAGCATCGGGTCTGGTATGGAATAAAATTACTAATTTAAATAGTATTCGTGCTGAACCTAACTATAAATAGTCACCAGTCCACTTCTGATTGGGCTGCAAAATATTAATTTTTTATTTTTTTTCCCTTCGGATCATATGTGAATTTTGTGTAAGAATGTAATTTGTGCAATTTACTGTGATAGGTTGTCGCCAATATTCACTATAGATATATAGCACAAAAAATCTTTGTGGTTCTACGCCTTTCTTAGTGAAGGGAAATTTGACCC